>BLSH010334195.1:1048136-1085438 GCA_018402905.1 Glandirana rugosa | reverse complement strand
TTACCCTGTTAACCGACGAGTCGACAAGGTACCGGTCCACACACAATAAGGGAGTAATAGGGTAAATGTTCCTTTGTAAATGGGATAATGAGGGAATAACACACACCTGGCCATGGAACAGCTGAGCAGCCAATTGTCCCATTACTTTTGGTCCCTTAAAAAGTGTGAGGCACATATACAAACTGTTGGATTTCCTACACCGTTCACCTGATTTGGATGTAAATACCCTCAAATTAAAGCTGAAAGTCTGCAGTTAAAGCACAACTTGTTCGTTTCATTTCAAATCCATTGTGGTGGTGTATAGAGCCAAAAGATTACAATTGTGTTGATGTCCCAATATTTATGGACATGACTGTATGTAAGCCTATGCTATTTGGGAGAGTCTTAGGCAACGTAGTGTATTCAAAATCTTTTTTTCAAGGTTGTTGAGAATTTCTGCAAAATTACTCTCAGGAGATTAATCTTGAATACTTAAAATAGAAAACAAAGATTGGGCAATGATCAATCATCCCATCCATTCAGTGCAATGCAAGCAATTAATCTCATATAGTTTCCCTGGTGTGACTGAACAGCAACATTGCGCAATCAATCACATGTCCTGGAAACCACAATTCTCTCAGGTGTAAGATGTTGTTTATGGCAATGCTTTTAACTGCTCCTGATCATTCTTGAGCAATTTCCTAGGTGCAATTGTCCCAATGAAGTCAAAAGTTCAACATCCTGCTGTAATGAATTCAAAGCATATGTTTCATGTTATGTAAAAAACTTTGCTCATATTCTTCATAAGATACCGATGAAAAAAATCTTTAATTGGGTCAGTTATCCTTTAACCACTTCAGCCCTGGAAGGATTTACCCCCTTCCTGAACAGAGCACTTTTTTGCGTTTTAGCACTGCGCCGCTTTAACTGACAATTGCGCAGTCGTGCGACGTTGTACCTAAACAAAATTTGCGTCCTTTCCCACAAATAGAGCTTTCTTTTGGTGGTATTTGATCCCCTCTGCGTCATTTCTAATCACTGCTATAAACACAAAAAAGTGACAATTTTTTCAACGGTTTTGGCCCATTTATATTCTTCCTATTTTTGGTAAAAAAAAAACTGCAATTGTTGTATATTGACTGGTTTGCGCAAAAGTTTCCGCATTTATGAATGATGAGAATTCATTTATGGGGTTTTTATTTTTTTTTATTTTTTACTAGTAATGGTGGCAATCTGCGATTTTTTGCGGGTCTGCGATATTGTGGCAGACATGTTGGACCATTTTGACACTTTTTTGGGACCATTGGCATTTATACAGCGATCAGTGCTATGAAAATGCACTGAATACTGTGTAAATGTCCCTGGCAGGGAAGGGGTTAACCTGCAGGGGGTACTCTAAGGGTTAACTGTGTTCCCTGTGTGTGTTACAAACTGTATGGGGGCTGGGCTGAGTGGGGTAGGAGAGTGATCGTGGCTCACATATATAGGGATCCTGCGATTACATTCCTTCCCCCTGTCAGAACGGAGATCCGTGTGTTTACATACACGGACCCCCATTCCGTCACTCCAGGGGAGCAATTGCGAGTAGCCGGCGGACATCAAGTCCGCCCTACCCACTCCCTGGCTCCCCCAGCTCATGATCAGTGATCTCGCAGACGCCGTCAGGTGACGGCGGTTTCCGATATCAAACCACTTTGCCACCATCAGGCGACAGCGGGCGGCCGACAAGTAGTTAACCACTTCAGCCCCGCCCGAAAGTATTTACCCCCTTCCTGACCAGAGCACTTTCTGCGATTCGGCACTGCATCGCTTTAACTGCCAATTGCCCGATCGTGCGACGTTGTATCCAAACTAATTGACGTCCTTTTTTCCCCACAAATAGAGCTTTCTTTTGGTGGTATTTGGTCACCTCTGCGTTTTTTTTTTTTTTGCACTATAAGCAAAAAAAGAGCGACAAGTTTGAAAAAAAAATATTTTTTTTACTTTTTGCTATAATACATATCCAAAAAATATATATAAAAAAACAAATGTATTCATCAGTTTTGGCCGATATATATTCTTCTTCATATTTTTGGTCAAAAAAAATCACTATAGGCGTATATTGATTGGGTTACGCAAAAGTTATTGCGTCTACAAACTATGGGAATAGATTTATGGCGTTTTCATTATTTTTATTTTTTTTTTACTAGTAATGGCGGCGATCTGCAATTTTCATTGGGACTGCAACACTGCCATGGACAGATCGGACACTTTTGACATATTTTTGGGACCAATGACATTTATACAGCGATCAGAGCTAAAAATAGCCACCAATTACTATATAAATGCCATTGGCAGGGAAGGGGTTAAACTGTAGGGGGCGATCAAGGTTTTAACTGTGTTCCCTCACTGTGTTCTAACTCTGTGGGCACTGGGCTGGCCGGGTCATGACAGATTTAACTGTTCCCGATTACAGGGAAAAGAAAATCTGTGACATGTCCCCTGTCAAAACGGAGAACCACCTTGTTTACATTGGTGGTTCCCCGTTCTGGCTCTGTAGAAGGCGATCGCAGGTTGCCAGTGGACATCGAGTCCACCTGACCTGCGGGCACGCTCACGGAGTGCACAGCGGGTGCTCGCCTGCATACCACGTACAACTGCGGCGGCTGGTCGGCAAGTGGTTATATGATAAGAAAACATAAATTACATAATATAACAATGTAACACCATGTTGTTACCTGCAGAGAGTTTCCATATTCTTTGCATGTTTCCTCTAAGTCTTTCAATTTCTCCAGGGATGCATATACTGCATAGTGTCCCTAAAGGTAACACATTAGAGGATTAGCAGGTAATCAGGATGGAGGAAAGGTCTCCCTTCCACTGTTGAGCATTTGAATCCCTTCTTCTCAGTAGAAGAAGAAGATCCCAAAAGGATGCTTGAATGTAAAAAGCAAATCTGTGACTTGCTCCTTTAATCTCCCACACCTCCCCAGCATATACAGTGCTTACCTTTCCTGTGCTCCCTTTCCAAAATACCCAGCACTTTAGGTAGGTAGATGCTTATGACTCACTCAGTGGCATAACTAGGGTTTAACTAGGGTTGGTGTCAGCTGGTGCGATAAAACATGGTGTCACCCCTAATCACTTTTTCCCATGTTACACTGAATATAATGGCAATAGTAGTGCCCCCAGTTTAAATGCCCAGGAATGTATCCCCCCTCCCATGTAAATCCCTCCAGTTTAATCCCCTCAGTGCAAAAACCCCTCATGTAAACCCCCCCCGGTGTAAATCCCCCAATTGTAATGCCCCCAAAGCAATCCTAGCAGTGTAACCCCCTCCCCCCCAGTGTAATACCCCACAGTGTAATCCCCCAAGTGCAATGCCCCCCAATGCAATCCCTCAAGTGTAATCCCTTCAGTGTGAATCCCCAAGTGTAATCCTCCAAGTGTAATCCCCTGGAGTGTACCCCCCTGTGTAAACCCCCCCCCCCCAGTGTATTCCCCTGCAGTATAATCCCCTAAAGTGTAAAAAGCCACCCCCAGCATAAATCCCCCCCCCCGCAGTGTAATGCCCCCAATGTAATCCCCCGTATAAATACCCCTAAGTGTAATCCCCCAGGTGTAATGCCCCCCCCAGTTTAATCCCCCCCAGTGTAATCCCCTCGGTGTAAATTACCCCCCCCCCCCCATGGAAATACTCCCAGTGTAATCCCTTAAGAGTAATCTCTTCAGTGTAATCCTCCCTAGTGTAAATCCCCCCATAACCCTCCCAGTATAATTCAACAAAAAAAATTCAAGTTTTATCGCACACCTGTTGTGCTGTCAACCTCTTTTCCCCTTCACCATTGATGCAGTTCACGGACTGGACGTGCACCCAAGGAAAGTAATACCAACCAGCCTCACCTGGAGTAGTCAAACTCTTTGTTTGTATACTACAAAGTACACTATATTACCAAAAGTATTGGGATGCCTGCCTTTACACGCACATGAACTTTAATGGCATCCCAGTCTTAATCTGTAGGGTTTAATATTGAGTTGGCCCACCCATTGCAGCTATAACTGCTTCAACTCTTCTGGGAAGGCTGTCCACAAGGTCTAGGAGTGTGTCCATTAAGACATGGATGGGCAAGTTTGGGGTAGAGGAACTGACCTCAAGCCGATGGAACACCTTTAGAATGAATTAGAGTGGAGACTGCGAGCCAGACCTTCTCGTCAGACATCCGCGACTGACCTCACAAATGTGCTTCTGGAAGAATGGTCAAACATTCCCATAGACACACTCCTCCATCTTGTGGACAGCCTTTCCAGAAGAGTTGAAGCTGTTATAGCTGCAAAGGGTGGGCCAACTCAATATTGAAACCTATAAGACTGGGATGCCATTAAAGTTCATGTGCGTGTAAAGGCAGGTATCCCAATACATTTGGTAATATAGTGTACAGTATATTCCAGTCAGTTATTAATTGATGTGAACAGCTTAGTGTTCTCTTTAAAGTGGTCCAGATATGTCTACATAATACAGTATGAACACCATGAAAGAAGCTGTATATGCTGAAAGAACTGTCATGGATCAGCATCATTTACACGCAATTAAACAGAAGCCAAATAGATTGGCGACTCAGTGCCTGGGTGATTGTTGTCCTGTGCATTTCCAGTTAAACATTTGGTCCTGTGGCAGCATGAGTAAACTTTCCTCTTTTAACCTAATTTAACTGTTGCTGTTGAATTAAAGAAATGTATGTTAAAGATTATTGCATTATAACTATTTCCTGTAGTTACCGCATTTGAAAATACCTAGAAAAGGGCAATGAGCCTCGCACTCCTGCCAAAACAGAATATATTGGGCAGTGTGCAGTATATTTCTGCAGAAAATGTAATATATACAATCTAAATTTCTAACGAGTTCGATTTTAAACACAGATTTTAGCACCTGTGATATGCTGTGATTTAATTTAAAATAATTCATATAAAAAGGTGATTTTGTTTTCCCAGATGGCTCAGCTCATGTGAATCATTGCATAAATTCTAACAGGGCCTTCTATACATGCATTCCAGCTAAATTGTGACTACAGCATAATGTGTATTTATAAAAAAAAAAAAAACTCTATATTTGATGCATGTGAATTATAATTTACCACATCCACAGAGTATTAAAATTAAAATAAATGTTCATACAGAGCAAAATCGCAATCTCTTACTAGTCTACCCATCCCCCAACCCACTTATACACTCCTTTCCTGCACTGCTACAACACTATGTTGTTCCATCCGTGCCATGAGAAATACCCAGGGCAAAGAGAAATTAAGGCTGATGTCCTGGTTTACTTTCACTTTAAACAAACTATTTCCCTGACTAATATGTGTGTCTGCTGGGCACACTGTATAAACTGTATGTAGCCTCAACTACATACAGTATACAGCACAGTGTTTCGGGTGTGAGATAAGACCTTGCTGCCTCACAGCCAGAGCAAAATAACATCGGACTGATTGGCACTCAGCCATTTCTAGGCAGTTTTGTATTTAATTTGTATGAATACAAAGATTCCGATGGATTGGCTGAGTGGGAGATTGTAACATCATCAGCCTGTTTTTCTGACTTGGCCAATTTGAGGAAGCTTTGTGTTTATTAATAGAATACAAAGCTGCCTATGAATGGCTGAGTGCTATTTTGTTCCAGGTGTGAGACAGCAAGGTCTCATCTCACACCTGGAATGCAGTGCTGTACACTATGTAACTGAGGCAACATACAGTTTATACAGCATGCCCAGCGGGCACACATGTTAGTGAAAGGAATAGTTTGTTTCGGCCAGCATGGCCCAAATGAACAATTGTAAAGTGAAAGTAAACCTGGACATTAGCATTAAGCTCAATTCAGGAAAGCATCCTTATTTTCAAATAAGTGACAGGTATTTTCAATAGATTCCAATGAAACACAAAAATTACAGTCAGTACAATTACATAGAGTGCCTTAAGCTAGCTATAGATGGGTAGAATTTCAAATGAAAATTCTTAGGAAAATAATGGTCTATGAAAGTTTGCTCATTTCTGAAAGCAGTGAGGAGAAAATTCAAGGAGCAAGATGGAAATTTCTTCTCAAATGAACACATTTCTAGAAGTGTAAGTGGTTTTTAATATTTAAATTCCATTAACTCCAAAATCAAATGTTAAAAGTAAATAAAATCTTTTTGCAAATGTTTTGAGAATTTATGTATGATTTTTCCTAAGACTTTTCCTACGTATTTTCATTCAAAATTCTATCCATCTATTGCCAGCTTTAGGTTGGTGTTAAAGTAAATTGTCCTAGTAAATTGATCCTAAAGTCTCTATAAGATGGCCTTTACCTAATCCTGCCAGTTATGTTCAGCTCTGGAAATGATAGCATGTATGTAAGCACTCTCCAGCTCCCTTCAGGCAACTACTGGCCAGCCCTTATTAGTGGTAGGATCTATGATCCAGTTTGGATTTTCCTAGCCAGATGCATTTGTTTCCAACGGAGATATACTGGTGTCTGAAATGTGTGAACACACATTACTAGAAATGTCTTTCCATGTTTACAATATGCTTGCAGGTACAGCCACTATTTAAAGTGGGAGTAAACTCTCATGCATGAATTTTACCTATAGGTAGGCTTAATATACAGGCGGTCCCCGGGTTACAAACAAGATAGGGTCTGTAGGTTTGTTCATAAGTTGAATTTTTTGTAAGTTGGAACAGGTACATTTTTTAAGTGTAGCTCCAGCCAAGAACTATTTTAAGCTTTTTGGATGGCATAGGGAAGGGGTAACACCCCTGTAATGTTAGTTTTGCTGTCTATGTTTCTGTTCAGAAGATTTCACCTCACTTCCTGTCCCAATGATACTTGGATTTTAAAAATGGAGACACCTTTTTCCCATAATAACTCTTTACAGGCGTGAATCTCCCTTTCAGGGGGAGATTTCCTCTCACTTCCTGTTGTCTCCCTCCGTTTGTAAGTAGGAGTCGTTTGTAAGTCAAGTGTTTGTAACCAGGGGACCGCCTGTAATAAGGCTTACCTATAGGTACTGTAATTATCTCCTAAACGTGCACCGAGATATTTATTGTAAATGCAGCCAGTAATGTCATCTGCGCATGTGCTCTGAAGTAACGGCCGTTCCTTCAGAGTCCTGTGCTGTAAATGGTTGGAGTAACGCCGCCGCGGCTCAAACCACTCACACAGCCGCAGCCAGAAGGAAGATGGAAGCCGTGTCTGCGATGACATGCATAACGCATTATAACTTTGTCTAGCAGGTTTGAAGTTTACCACCACTTTAATGGCTTTGAGTCAGAACCTGTTGGGTTGGTTTAGGAGAGGTGCGGGCAAGATGTTGTCTGGTATCTGTCAAGGGGCATAGCTAAAACTTTGTAGATAAATAGAAATAAAAAGGGTATCTCCCTGGGATAAAGCATCAATACACTATGAGGAACATTGCTTTAACTATAGACTGGCTGCATAGAAAAAGAGAAGAGGAAACAACCATACATTTCCAAGAAAAAGTGTTTTGTTTTTTTTAGTTTCCTTTTTAAACACCACAGTAAAAAAAAAAACAAATTCAATAAATGAAAAGAAAAAGAATAAAACATTTCTATACTAGTATAGCAGATGTACCACTATACGCAGAGAAGGGCATGCTAAAACAACAAAGCAATCCTTACACTAACACTATATGCATTTGAAGCCCCAGGGAAGCAAAAAATAAGATCATTACTGCCAGAGCCAATAAGAAAGTCACACTTATACCATATCCGGGATAAAATACTTTACTATGACAACAGTTTCCTAAATAATTAATTGGCAATGTTATAAATATGAATAGAATTCAAGTAAGACCACAAATAACTGAGACAGCAGTAGTGTGGTTAAAATTACAACACTTCACTGATCCAATTTATGCTACAATAGCGTTTTTGTATCAAAATAACTGCAGTGTAATCATGAAATGTATGTGCTATTAAAATACCAGCAATGTTGATAGATGTAGCTAAACTGAAGACAATTTTTTTTCTATAAAGGAGCAATTGATTTTTCCACTGGTGGATTAAATGTAAAATAAAAGTCCTCAATCATACTATCATTCATGCATATTTCTGTGAATTACCTAATTTTCAGAGAATCTCTATTTTAACATATTATAGCCACATAGCATACATAGGTTTTGGTTAAATAATTTGAACAAGAATGGACTAGGAGGGCTTAAGGCTTTAAGCCTGACAGCATGTGCATGCGACCGCCCCCTCCCGCTTGCTATAAAAAAATGTAAAAAAAGGGTAAGGTCCTTTTAAGAAATTTAAACAGAGCGGGAAAAACAAGGATCACATGACATTTGGGATTCTTCTGGAATGTCATGTGATCTCTCGGAATATTCTGGAAAAGGGCCCCCCACAGGAAGATTCCCGCCAGTCAGTCACTATCAGCGCAACAACCGCAACCACCCTCCCTCCCTTGTCACCCTTCATATTGGAAGAGGGGACTTTTGGTTATAGCTATTCTGTAATGCTCGAGTCCTTTAAGACTGAGCAGTTTGAAGTTTATTGTTTGGAAATTTAAGAATTTTAGGAATTAATACAATTAACAAGAGGATGTAATTATTTATTTATTTAATTGAATACACCAATAAAAGTGCCACAGCCAATTTTATGCCATCAATTCGTTGTGTGTCATTATTTAAGTACGTATTAGCTATTAAGGTATTGGGGGGAGGGTGCAGCCTGCACTCCCATGAAGGATCTGGGCATTCTATTTTCCAGGTTTGGCTGTAATTTCAAAACATAACATTGCTTTTCTCATATTTGCTCCCCTTTGGTCTGTTTAATATATACTGTATATATATCATATTAAAGGCTAAGTTCACTTTTTTAAAAAAAATTCCAGCTTCCCTATGTACCAATATATCATTAATGTACCTCTGTTGCAGAAGAGAAAAAGCTTTCTCTGTCTTCAAGGACAAGCATTGCCTCCAGTCTCCAGTATATACTGTAACTCCTCCATTACCCATTCTTAAATGTGGTATTTGGGAAGGGAAAACCATTAGAAGGAAGTATTTCACCAGCTGACCTCATTAACACACACCCTGTACCTGCCCTCCCCCTCCTGGGGATTGCTCCCACTCACCTCTGCAATTATATGCCTTTCCAATGCAGGCAATGTCAGCACTGTGCTCACTAAATAAACAGCCAGGGTCTTCCTCATATTGTACAGTATCTTACTGTCTCCTTACATAGATTATCTGTCTGCCAAAATGTGCAAGAGCTAAGCGATCGTGTAACAACCTATGGGGAGCAAACTGTAGTATTGAAAACAGGAGAAGTGTATCCTTAGAAGTCGGTTAAGCTCACCATACACTATGCAATCTGATTTTACAATGTAGTGCAAAGGCCAGCCTGATTGGATATAGATTGATTGGATAGATAGGTGTGTCCTAGGCTTGTGCACGGCCAAAAAATTTGTTAGTTTTCGTTTTCATTCAGTTCTTTTTTTTATTTTTTCAGAAATTCGGGAATTTGAAAAATTTGGAAATTGGAAATTCGGACAATCAAAATTTTGGGATTCGAAATTCAGATATTCGTGAATTCGGCAATTCGAAAATGCCGAAATTCGATATTCGGAAATTCGGAAGTAAAAAATCCAAAAATTTGAAAAATTGGAAAGTCGGAAATTCGAAAATAAGAAAGAGCAGAAATAATAACTAACTAATAAATAACTATTAAATTATAGGTATTGCAATTTCCTTGAAAATATGGCTGTTAGTGAACTTAAATACGAAATGTATCACTAAGAGCCATATTTTCAAGAAAATTCTAATAACTATAATTGAATAGTTATTTATTAGTTATTATTTCAAATGTTCTTTCTTATTTTAGAATTTTCAAAATTTGGAAATTCAGAAATAAGAAAGAATATTTGAAATAATAACTAATAAATAATTATTAAATTATAGGTAATGGAATTTTCTTCCAAATTTGGCTGTTTGTGAACTTAACCACTTCAATACCGAGCCTGTTTTTTGGGTTCGGTGTTTACGAGTTAAAAACAGGGTTTTTTGCTATAAAATTACATAGAACCCCCAAACATTATATATTTTTTTCCAACAACCTAGAGAATAAAATGGCGGTCATTTTAAAACTTTATGTCACACCGTATTTTCGCAGCGGTCTTCCAAGCGTGCTTTTTTAAATAAATTCCTTTTTTTTAGTTAAAAAATAAGAAAACAGTAAAGACCATTTTTTTCCATATTGTGAAAGATAATGTTACGCCGAGTAAAATGATACCCAACATGTCATGCTTCAAAATTGCGTCCGCGGAATGGCGACAAACTTTGCAACTTAAAAATCTCCATTGGCGACATTTAAAAAATTCTACAGGTTAACAGTTTTGAGTTACAGAGGAGGTCTGGTGCTAGTATTATTGCTCTCGCTCTAACGATTGCGGCGATACCTCACATGTGTGGTTTGAACACCATTTTCATATGTGGGCGGGACTTACGTGCAGCTCGCGGGGACGAGGCGCTTTAAATTTTTTATTTTTACAAGCAAATTTGATCACTTTTATTCCTATTACAAGAAATGTAAATATTCCTTGTAATAGAAAAAAGCATGCCAGGACCTCTTAAATATGAGATCTGGGGTCAAAAAGACCTCAGATCTCATATTTACAGTAAAATGCAAAAAAATAAAAACAATTATTTGAAAAAAAAAGACAGTGTAAAAAAAAAATGGGCCCTTAAAGACCATTGGGTGGAAGTGTCTTCTGACGTCATTTCCCGCCCTGCCGTATTATGGAGCAGAGTGAGCAGCTTCAGCCGCTCACTAGGCTCACAGACACTGGGGAGGGACGGATCCGATCATCTCCGCCACTGCCGGCGGGTCTGGTAAGCGGCGGAGATGACGGGAAAGCAGCGGGAGGGAGGGCACCTATCCCGCCTCATATAAAAATGATCTTGCAGTGAATACACCACTAAGAATACTTTTATCATGTGCAGAATCGCCAGGAGAAAAAAACAATATCTGAATGGTTCCTGTAGCTGCAGGCACCATTCAGATATCACCATTCAAAGGCAGCAACGTCATGTGACGTCCGCCTGGTTAAATACGAAATTTATCAATAACAGCCATATTTTCAAGGAAATTCCAATACCTATAATTGAATAGTTATTTATTAGTTAGTTATTATTTCAAATGTTCTTTCTTATTTTCGAATTTTCGGATTTTCAAATTTTGGATTTTTGGCTTCTCCGATTACCGAATTTCCTAATTTGCGGTATTCGGATTTTCAGATTTGCCGGTTTTCAAATTACTGAATTTCCAAATTCGAAAAAATGAAAATTCAGGAAAATTTGGAAATTTGAATTCGTCCAAATTTGGAAAAATTTGTTACAAAACAAATTCGGAACGAAACGAATCACACATGCCTAGTGTGTCCTATTATATAGTTTTGGTAAATCTAAAGGAGATTGTACAGAGATTGTACAATCAGATTGTATAGTGTATGGCCACTGTGAATGGGGCCTGAATGTGAAATTCTTACACAAGAATAGGGATAAGCTGAACACCAACCAGTTCGGTTCACACCAGAACATGCGAACAGGCAAAAAATTTGTGTGAACACGCAAACCCTAGTAAAGTCTATAAGACGCGAACATGGACAATCAAAAGTCCTCATTTTAAAGGTTTATATGCAAGTTATTGCCATAAAAAGTGTATGGGGACCTGGGTACTGCCCAAGGAGACATGTATCAATGCTAAAAAATATTTTATAAAAATATATTTTTCAGGAGCAGTGATTTAACCACCCCAAAGCACTCTCCCCATGTTGAGGGCATGTGGCCTGGTATGGTTCATGGCTCGTCCCCCCTATACTGACCTGTCAGGTTGCATGCTCGGATAAGGGTCTGGTATGGATTTTGGGGGGGGGTCCACATGCCATTTTCTTTTAATTTTGGCACGGGGTTCCCCTTAAAATCCATACCAGACCTGAAGGGCCTGGTATGAATTTTTAAGGGGGGCCCCGCACCATTTTTTTAAAATTTTGCAGCGGGGTTCCCCTTAACCACTTCAATACACTGTTATATATACTGCACTGACTGTACTATATATTCTCCAGTCTCCACTGTATTATATATATACTACAATGACTGCACTACATACTCTGAACTGATATATATATATACTATATGGAGTGCACTATATACTCTAAACTGCAATATATATACTATGTGGACTGCACTATATACTCTAAACTGCAATATATATACTATGCGGACTGCACTATATACTCTAAACTGATATATATATACAATGCAGACTGCACTATATAGTCTGAACTGTATTATATATATACTACAGGGACTGGACTATATATAATTGTAATTACATGCCCCAGTCAAACAGGTGCAGAAAAATTGGGCCTTGGGTGTTGGTGGTGCCTGAACATTGTAACCCCTCACAGTACTCTTGTTGGGAGCAGGATTGGGCCTTGCTCTAAACGATTATTTAAAAAAAAATTGTAATTACATGCCCCAGTCGAACAGGTGCAGAATTAATACACCACCTGAAGTGGATTATATACTGTACAATACACCACCGAATGCACTATATAGTCTACACTATATAGTCTACACTAAATGCAGAGAATATATATATATATATATATATATATATTAAGACAGCCGGCAGGCAAAGACGCCTGGTTGCGTGCAGGATGGCAGGTACATCTGCCCAAGATTCAAAGTGTATACAGACTTATACAACTAGGGGGAGTGCTGAGTCTTGCAGGGGTAGGGGTAATGAGTCCAGATGGGTTGAGCTGGCTCATTAAGACCTCTACATAAACTCCCAGCAAGCATAGGTGAGTGCTCCACCCTGGAACCAGCTCTGTGACCATAGACTGGGGAGTGTAACATCCTGTAGACGGTAAGGCCTGTGTGGCTGTATATCCTGCAGTGAGAGATAGGAGCTTTGTACAGCGGTAGGCTGTACCCAGCTGACAGACAGGGAAACCTATTGTGCAGTCAGTGGCCAAGTGGCCTAGGATTTATTTTGTTATTTGTTTTTGTGTTGCTGCTTTTCACATTGTAGCTAGTGAGAATAAACTACCTTTTTGTTTTCACCTGAAACTGCTGTCTCGCTGTGCCTAAAATTGTGTAGTGAACCCTTCCAGGGGGTCAAACACACCTGCTGCCGAGCTAACCCCCTTACAATATATATATATATATATATATATATATATAAATATATACTAGGCCATATATACATATATTAATATATATCCTGTACACCACCGAATGCGCTGTCTAAATAGTCTACACTGAATGCAGAGTATTTATATATATATATTAGGCTGTGTATATATATATATATACACTGTCTGAAGTGTATTATATACTGTACACCGCCGAATGCACTGTATATATAGTCTACACTGAATGCAGAGTATATATGAGTATATATATATATATATATATATATATATATATATACTTATACTAGGCTGTATATATATATATATATTTTATTTATTTATTTATTTATTTTTTAATACACCGCCTGAAGTGGATTATATATTGTACACCACTGAATGAACTGTCTATATAGTCTACTTCTGACATCATGTGACATCATAGGGGCGGGTCACTCAATTAAGTCACTGGGTGGCCCCGCCCTTCACTATAAATAAAATGCCAAAACAAAAAGAGCTCAGTCGGCGGGAGCCCTCCCATGGAGGAGGAGCTGTTTTTTTTTTTTCAGGTCCGTCGCTCGCCATGATTGACGATGGATTACAACGGGGGACACTTATTTTTATTTTTTAACACTTGTCCGTAATTGTCTCCTATGGTTTTTTCTTTTTTGACACTTTTGGTGAATTAGTGGGGGTACGATGTACCCGATACTAATTCCCATGGGGGGGTCGGGATCTGGGGGCCCCATAATTAAAGGGGCTTCCAGATTCCGATAAGCCCCCCACCCACACACCCCCACAACCACAGCCCAGGGTTGTGGGGAAGAGGCTCTTATCCCCATCAACATGGGGACAAGGTGCTTTGGGGAGGGTGCCCCAAAGTGCCCATACTCTCCATGTTGAGGGCATGTATCCTGTATCCTGGTATGGTTCAGGATGGGGGGGCGCTCGCTCATCCCGCCCCCCCCATCCTGGCTGGCCAGGTTGCATGCTCAGATAAGGGTCTGGTTTGGATTTTAGGGGAGACCCCATGTCAATTTTTTTTTTAATTTTGGTTCTGGGTTCCCCTTAAAATCCAAACCAGACCCGTAGGGCCTGATATGGACTGGGGGGGCACGCAAATTTTTTCAGTGATTTTTCTGTAAATTGCCGGGAGCCGGCAATGCATTACAGCGATAATAAATGACAATTTTTCCTTCACAAATGTCATTTTGCTCTGGCTATGTTCTAAACATCACAGAGGTGCGCCCTTTTACAGCCAGACTAAGGGACCCCCCAGTCACATTATTTAAAGAAATAGTTCATTTTTATTGTTTAAGCATTATTAAAATCACTGCTCCTGAAAAAGTGATTGATTTAAAACCTTTTTTTTGCATTGATACATGTCCCCTACGGCAGGACCAGGGTCCCCATACACTTTTTAGGGCAATAACTTGCATATCAACCTTTAAAATGAGCACTTTTGATTTTTCACGTTCGGGTCCCATAGATTTTAACGGTGTTCGAATGTTCGCACACATTTTTTGCCAATGGGCAAACTTGCCACGAGCTCCCCGTGATGTTCGCTATTCGGCGAACAGGTGAACGCCCGATGTTCGAGTCGAACTTATGTTCTACTCGAAAATCAGGCCCATCCCTACACAAGAAGAATGAGGATCTATTCACATCTGGGTGTTTCCGAAACTGCACAGAAAATGCATGCTTTGCCACATGCTTTGGAAATAGTTTTTGACTATTCTGTACTGTAGATGAGAAAAGGCAGATCTCACCTGGCTGTGCAGTATAATAGGACTTCCTGGATCACGAGACTGACTTAATACAGTCACACTTTTTTGGGCAGGTAAAACAGTTTACATAAAATACACTGCTCAAAAAAAACTAAAGGAACACTGTTTAATCAGAGTATAGCATCAGGTCAATTAAACTCCTGGGATATTGATCTGATCAGTTAAGTAGCAGAGGGGGTTATTAATCAGTTTCAGTTGCTTTGGTGTTAATCAAATTAACAACAGGTGCACTAGATGGGCAACAATGAGACAACCTCCAAAACAGGAATGGTTTTACAGGTGGAGGCCACTGACATTTTTTTTTTCTACTCATCTTTCCTGTTTTTCACTAGTTTTGCATTTGGCTAGGGTCAGTGTCACCACTGGTAACATGAGGCGATACCTGGACCCTATAGAGGTTGCACAGGCAGTCCAACTCCTCCAGGATGGCACATCAATACGTGTCATTGCCAGAAGTTTTCTGTGTCTCCCAGAACAGTCTCAAGAGTATGGAGGAGATTTCAGAAGACAGGCAGTTACTCTAGGAGAGATGGACAGGGCCATAGAAGGTCCTTAACCCATCAGCAGGAGCGGTATCAGCTCCTTTATGCAAGGACGAACAGGATGAGCACTGCCAGAGCCCTACAAAATTACCTCCAGCAGGCCTCAGGTGTGAATGTCTCTGACCAAACAATCAAAAACAGACTTCATGAGGGTGGCCTGAGGGCCCGACATCCTCTAGTGGGCACTGTGCTCACAGCCGGCACCATGGAGCTCGATTGGCATTTTCCATTGAACACCAGAATTGGCAGGTCCTTCACTGGCTCCCTATGCTTTTCACAGATGAGAGCAGGTTCCCCCTGAGCATGTGTGACAGACATGAAAGGGCCTGGAGAAGCCGTGGACAACATTATGCTGCCTGTAACATCGTTTAGCTTGACCAGTTTGGTGGTGGGTCAGTGATAGTCTGGGGAGGCATATCCATGGAGGGACACACAGACCTCTACAGGCTAGACATTGACCCATTGTCAGACCCAAAGCTGGTGAAGTGGGTCCTGGGTTTTTCCTGGTATATAGACAATGCCTGGCCTCATGTGGTGAGAGTATGCAGCCAGTTCCTGGAGGATGAAGGAATTGATATCATTGAATGTTCACCATGCTCACCTGACCTAAATCCGATAGAACACCTCTGGGACATTATGTTTCGGTCCATCTGACGCCTCCATGTTGCACCTCAGTCTGTTCAGGAGCTCTGTGATGCCCTGGTCCAGATCTGGGAGGAAATACCCCAGGACACCATCCATCGCCTCCCTAGGAGCATGTCCCGATGTTGTCAGGCATGCACGTGGGGGCCATACAAAATACTGAGTACCATTTTGAGTTGCTCCCAGCAAAATGGACTTGTCTACTGCATCATTTTTTGTCACTTTGATTTTCAGGGTTGTAAGGGGAAGGGAACCTATTACCCTTAGTCTCTCCATTTTGTTTGGTAAATGTTGCTTTAACATTGTGTAATAGTTTATGCTGACAAGGCTCTTGCTTCTTCACATGGCACATGGGATTGCACCCCGCACCACTTTTCCCAACTCCAAACACAATTTTAAATCAAATGAATAATGAAAACACCACACTCTAATATTGGCATAAATTGGCCGCGGCACTTTTATTGGTTTAATCAATAAATATCATTTTCATAACCATATTATAAATTAAATTCAAATCCATTTATCAATCACAAATTTTCTTAGTGACTCAAGCAAATAAATTTATAACTCAACTTATAACAAAGTCCCCCTTTGATGCAAAGGTGACGTACCACATAAAGTGCACGCGACGGGAGGGGGGGGGGTGGGTATCTTCTTCCAGCACTGTCCTTCCTGAAAGAAAAACCTGAGGCAGTGGGCCCCTTATATATTGAGCCCCACTGCTTCCCGCACATTCCCCTGCATTCCATTGGCCCATTCCTACCTGCACACAGGTGAGCAGGTATATTTAAAGGGCCAGCGTCACTCAAATTAAAACTACTCTACCCTTCCATCTTGTTAAATAAATATGGGAAAAAAGGCGAAGGCAACCCCATGAAGGTGCTCCCAAATAAATTGTGCCCCCCTTAAACATTCTGTACTCAGTATGGCCATCTGCAACCTTGTAGATGTTACTTCTGTGTGATCACATTCTAACTGTTATCTTTTCCTTGAAGAAATAACGCAATGTACAGATAAGTAACTGCTGACAAGGCAATATTTCTTTTGTCTGAATAGAGATGTATTGTGCTTTCCCTCTTTGTATGAAATGTATATAAATGCCCCTTTTTGCTATCAGTAAATAGAGATTGATTTCACCATACTTGTGTTTGCGTCCATCTCTTCCTTGGGTGAACTCTTTCTCTCACGGACGTCCGAAGCCTAAAGACAGACTGATGGGGAGATGATAGCAGAGGGTTATCATAGCAGTTCCTAACAAGGGTGTCTTTGAATTCAGCACTCTGTAGGTTGATCATTTTCATTTTCATCAAACTATGTGGCATCCTTTCGTTCCTAACACATTACCCAGTCGATATCAGTATAGATATCCAGCATGATATTTTTCCCCATTGAGATCTGATGTGCTTTCAAACTGTTCCTTTAATTTTTTGAGCAGTGTATATGTACTTCATCTGTGTATCTAGCTGATTGCCTACACGGTATATACAATATAATTAGGAAAAACAATAATGGAATGAATTTCACTAAAAGCATTTGTTACCCCGACACTTCATATTACTGATATGTGCCAGCTGTACCATGTACTTGTATGAGAAAGTATCCTGTTTTCTTTGTATTGCTTTCGTATGTGAAATCCCAGGTGTTCCTGCTAGTCCCCTTTTGCTTTCCTATTAAAAACCAACCACACTAAGCAGGGGAGCACACTGTGGTCAGTTCTCTAGCTATGCTGGGAACTCAGTGTGCTCTCCTTCAATGATCAGACTTGTCCTGACACCCGCCCCCCCCGCACAGCCATTCACTGGGAGGCTCAGTGTGCTCTGCTGCTTTTCCTCCCCCAACTCCTATGCAGCTGAAAACAGAGGGAATGTGATCAGGGGAAAAAAGGAATTGATAATGTTTTTTTTTTTTAATCTATACACATATGTTTTGACTTTCATTTCATTTTTAAACTAAATGGGTTGTTTTACAGGGTGATCGTTTACAAACACTTTAACTTTTTTTTAAATGAACGATTTCTGTAAACATGTAATCACGCAATTACATATTAAAAATGTAAGGAATGATCAAATGGAAATATGTTTTCTTATGTAAGCTTAGGAAACTTTGGAGCTATTCTACTGTACTGTAATACAATGAGGGAGATTTACTAAAACCGGTGCACTCAGAATCTGGTGCAGTTGTGCATGGTAGCCAATCAGCTTCTAACTTCAAATTAATCTCAAAGAACTGTGCTAATTAACTCAATTAAAAATAGTGCTGCTACTTAAACAAATATAAATAAACCAAAAGTGGGAACATAATAAAAATAATTGTGACAACAAAGTTCACAGTAGCACAATCACAAGTGAATAAATAAATACCTCAAATACTTGTGAGAAAGAAAGAAAAACTTGTTAGTTATGATGTCCATATTCATAATGTCCATAATCTTAAAAGTTGTGGGAAAAAAAAAATGTAAGCCAGTGAGTACTAAATTGTGATAGTCCAAGTAAAATTTTAATTGAACACCATGGGTCCTCTGCCTTTAATCAATAAAATGTCACAAGACGGATGCCTGCGTGCAGCATACTGCACCTCTATTCGCCCACACCGCCAGGTTACACATCTGAAGTCCAACACTGTTGCTGAGTAACCATGCCCCAACATGTTTTGTCACTGCCAACTTCATCACAGGGGGTGGCTACACAGTTTGGTAACTCAGTTTAAATATCCCCCTCCACCTTGTTATAATGAGAAATGTATATGGAGGAATCATGTGCTAGTACAGTACAGGTTCAACCAATTACAATAACAGCCCCTAATAACACCAATCAACAGAATAGGGTGAAAATGATTAAAACACCACAAAGACAAGCACAACATCCTCTTGTCACTGGGTGGAATATCCCAGTAGCATTTGGGAGTTTCTCCCAAAACCCGAAAAGGGGTGGGGGATTGAGGGGGAAACCACAAAGAGGACAGTTTAAGGGCTGTCCCCAGAGGGGAAACTGGGTTACTACTCGTGGTCGAAATAAAAACCTATCCCAACTAACAATTATTATCAACCACTGGCTGATTATGGAGAATATAGCAATGATTCTGCAGATAGGAATCCCTGTTTTTTATGGAGAGGGAGGAACAGACCGTACAATCACATACCACAAGGAGACAGAGCAGGAATGGACATGCCATTAAGGGAAGGAAGGGCTGTCAAGCAGGCAGATGGCTCCAGCTCAAAAAAATGCAGAAGGGATCAGTAAATCTAGGTATCTTTAATCTGAGTCAAACCACTCCCTCCTCTAAAGAACTACATATATTGGATTTAGGTCTTAATGCACACCAAAAAAGCCCATTAATAAATTCAATACATATATAGACATGCACAAGTTTATTAGGCAGATTAATCTGAAGAAATATATTATTGGTAATCCTATTACGTCTGTAAGCGGAAACAATAGGAATGTAACTGGGCATATTGGCAGTGGATTACGTAATAGATCCATTTTCAACTCCTAATACCCACTAATCATCATGTAGAAGTGTTTAAGAATCTTGTCTTGAGAGGCCTTGAACAAGTGATCCCTAAAAAAGGGGTGAATCCCAGACATATCAGGGAAGGTATTAATGCATTGGAAAAATGAAAAGATATTATAGTGAGACCAGCTGATAAAGGGGTTGTTATACTAGACAAACAATTTTATCATGAGCAGATGACAGAAATGCTATCTGATGAGGGTACATATAATAATTGATCTAAGGACCCTACGGTGCTATATAGAGAACAATTAAAATCACTAGTAGATTATTGTTCTAGAACTAAAGTGTTGAATGAGAAGGAGCAAAGGTATCTAGTTCCCAGTTACTGTAGAATCCCCACTATTTATACTTTGCCGAAGAATCATAAGAGTGTCACCTGCTCCCCGGCCCGACCCATTGATAATGGTATAGGGTCGGTTACAGCTAGATTAGGAGAGTATTTGGATACATTTTTACAGCCAAGTGTTGTGAAAACTCGTGCTCACTTAAAGGACACTAGATATTTACTATTATCCTTGGGAGATGTGAAATTACATGAAACAGCCCCTACTTTGTTGGTTACAGCAGATGTTTCATCGCTGTATACCAATATTCATGATGATGATGCCCTATTAGCATTAAATTTGGCATTAAGTAGAGAATATGACTTACCACATGCACAGAAAGTTTTTTTACAGAAGGCATTAGATTTCTGTCTTTCCCATAATTATTTCTGGTATCAAAATGTATCTTATAGCCAAAGAAGTGGTGTTGCTATGGGTGCTAAATTTGCACCAAGTTTAGCTAATTTATTTATAGCAGAGTGGGAAGACAAGTATGTCTTCAGTGAACCCAGACCGGAATTACGGTTTTACAGGAGTTTTATAGACGACCTGTTGTCACAACTCCAATGGGGTCTGGTGACAGGTGCGTACCACTGGAGTGCGAATCGCACCAAAGTAGTGTAGCGCACCACAAGATTGTGGACCTATGGCTGACTGCTGCTAAGTAGTACCGGCTGATATGGGGAGGGGGCCCCCTAGAGCACGGACACTTAAACTCAGGGAGCTAGTGCATCAGTTTCCCCATCTAAGAGCCAGTGTGTGTTCACCAGAGCCTCTAGTGGTGAGGATGGATTTGGCTGCAACTGGATCAAGGTCGCCTAGCTCACGCTCGGCTGGCTCCAGGTAGTAGAGGGGAAGCAGCAGCACAGGAACAGTATAAATAGTCAGAGGAATAGTGAAGGGTCAGGGCAACCAGAAGACAGGAGAAACCGAAGACAAGCCGAAGATCAAGGTAACAGGCAAGAAGGGATAGTCAGACAAGCCAAGGATCAGAACACGGATAAGACTCAGAGCAACCGAAGGAGACAATCACAGACAAAAGCCAAACACGGACAAACGTTGATCAGCAATGCAGCCTTGTACTGCCAGGATTATATCCTGTTACCAGTTAAGGCCTGGGGCAGAGGTCAGCTGAGGAGGGCCTACTAAAGCAAACAGGTGAGGGAGGCCCGACCTCAAACTGGACACATGCAGCAAAGGTAGGCAACAGATAAGACATGTGTTAGCTGGTTACATGACAATACCCCCCCTCTTACAAGGCCTCCCCCTCCCCCGCTTGGGTCCAGGCTTGGAACGAAATCTCAAATGAAACCTGCTCACAAGACGAGGTGCAAAAACCTCAGATGCAGGAATCCACGACCTCTCCTCAGGACCAAACCCTCCCCAATGCAAGAGGTACTGAAGGATGCCTTTATAGAGACAAGAATCCAATATTTGACTAACCTCATACTCCTGATTATCGTCAGAGACTGGAACCACAGTAGGGAAAGGCCGAGAGAACTTATTGAGGACCAAGGGCTTCAGAAGGGAAACATGGAAGGAGTTCGAAATCCTGAGATTTTTGGGGATCTGAAGTTTAAAGCAGACTGGGTTAACCTTATCAATTATCGAGTATGGACCAATGAATCTTGGTGAGAATTTCAAAGACGGCACCCGGAGTTTGATGTTCCTGGTAGAAAGCCAGACCTTGTCTCCAATCTGTAGAGAAGGCAGTTTACACCTATGACGGTCGGCAAAACCTTTAAACTTATCAGCCACTGCTCGAAGGGAATCATGAACCTCACCCCAAATGGTATTGAAAGATTGCTGAACAGTAGCTAAAGCTGGAATATCAGTAGAACAAGTCATGGGAAAAGGAAGCTGAGGGTGTCTTCCATGGACTGTGAAAAAGGGGGTCTTCTGCGAACTGGTGTTAACATGATTGTTGTGAGAGAACTCTGCCCATGGGAGTAGAGAAAACCAGTCATCATGATGAGCAGAGACTAAGGTGTGGAGGAAGACCTCTAACTCCTGATTAACCCTCTCAGTCTGCCCATTGGATTGAGGATGGTAAGAAGAAGAAAATCCAGGACAATATTGAGGGACTTGCAGAAAGCTCTCCAGAAGCAGGATGTAAATTGAACCCCCCTGTCAGAAACAATATGAGAAGGAACCCCATGGAGGTGGAGGATTTCTCAAACAAAGATGGGTACCAATGCAGGAGCAGAAGGGAGACCAGGAAGGGGAACAAAATTAGCCATTTTGGAGAACCAATCGATCACCACCCAGACGACTGTATTTCCTTCAGGCGGTGGAAGGTCGGTGATGAATTCCATCGCAATGTGAGTCCAGGGCTCCTCCTGGAATGGGCAAGGGCATGAGCAGACCAGCAGGAGCTTGTGTGGAGGACTTGGACTGGGCACAAACATGGCACGCTTTCACGTAGCCTTTGACATCTGCATGGAGGGTGGGCCACCAGTAGTGGTGACTGATGAGCTGAAAGGATCGGAGGGCCCCAGCATGACCCGACACCTTGGAATCATGTCCCCAATGAAGGATCTTAGGTCTTAGTTTAATGGGGACGAAGGTCTTGCCAAGGGGAATTTTAGACTCCAGAGTGGTGGAATGGGCAAGAATACACTTGGCCAGAATGATCGGCTCAGGTTCAGAGGTAGGCTCCTCATCCCTCGTGTCAAATGACTTAGAGAGTGCATCAGCCCGACCGTTGCAGGAACCAGGTTTGTACGTGATTGTAAAATTGAACCGGGAAAAGAACAGACTCCACCTGGCCTGTCTGGGATTCAGTCGTTTAGCACTCTGTAGGTACTGTAAATTTTTATGATCTGTGAAGATCGTTATGGAGTGCGGGGAACCCTCCAAGAGATGACGTCATTCTTCTAGTGCCAATTTGATAGCTCCCAATCGCCAATAGTGTAATTTTTCTCTACCTGAGAAAATTTTTTGGAGAAGAACGCACATGGCTGTCGTTTATTCTCGGGTAACTGGAGGAGCACCGCTCCTACTCCAGTAGAGGAAGTGTCCACTTCAATAGAAAATGGGTCCCCAGGCTTAGGTCTCCTCAAGAGAGGACCAGAAACAAAGGCTTGTTTCAGATCATGGAACGCAGCGACATTAGCACCTTTCTTAGTCAAGGCAATAATAGGCGCAGCAATAGCAGAGTAGTTCTTAATAAATTGCCTGTAATAATTGGCGAATCCAAGAAATCGCTGTGTGGCCTTGAGGCTGACCTTTTCGGGATCCATACGAAGACCCAAACTGGAGACAAAACCTCCTAGAAACAGAACCTCAGAACATTTGAAAGAACATTTCTCCAGCTTGGCATACAGGTTATTTTTCCTAAGGTTCTGAAGTACCACCCGGACATGGTTCCTGTGGGCAAGCAAATTGTCTGAAAAGATTAGAATGTCATCCAAATAGATGACCACAAATCGATACAGCAAATCCCTGAAGACCTCATTGACGATGTTTTGAAAAACCGCTGGCGCGTTACACAGCCCATAGGGCATAACGAGGTGTTCGTAATGCCCGTCTCTTGTGTTAAACCCGGTTTTCCACTCGTCACCCTCCCTTATCCGGATCAGATTGTAGGCACCCCTGGGATCCAACTTGGTAAAGATGGAGGCCTCTTTCAATCTGTTGAATAATTCAGAGATTAAGGGTAAGGGGTAACGGTTCTTAATAGTCACCGCATTCAAACCTCGATAGTCGATACAAGGACTTAACGTACCATCTTTTTTTGGTAACGAAAAAGAATCCTGCTCCAGCTGGAGATGAGGACTTCCGAATGAATCCTCTCTCTAGGTTTTCAGAGATATTCTCTGACATGGCCTGGGTCTCAGGGATGGACAGAGGATAAGTACGACCCCTGGTCAGCTTTGTTCCAGGAACAAGGTCAATGGCACAGTCAAAGGACCTGTGAGGGGGAAGCACTTCAGCCGATTTCTTACAGAAGACATCTTGGAAATCGCTATAAGCAGTGGGAAGAGCAGAGGAAACTGAAGTGGCGGCAACAGGAAGTCTCTCTTTAGGGACGACCTTACGTAGGCAGGATGAGAAACAAGAGGAACTCCAAGCCAGTATCTGCCCAGAAGTCCATTCAATGTGTGGGGAATGGAGCTGTAACCAGGTAAGACCTAATAGGATGAAGGTTGAGGCCTTGGGTAGAACAAGGAAGCATATCTCCTCCTGATCTAGTATTCCAACTCACATCTTAACCGGAAGGGTCTGGAAGCAGATGGGCCCTCCTGGAAGAACGGTGCAATTAATCGCCGGGACCACCAATGGAGTGGCAAGAGGCGAAAGGCCAAGCTTCATGGAAGAAGCCATTTTCCAGTCCATAAAGTTGCCCGCAGCTCCAGAATCAAGAAATGCCGGGACTGAATAAGAGGAAGTGCCGGTGTGAAGGAACACCGACAGCTCGAGATGCAAAGGTGAGGTTTCTGGGTCCAATACTCCACCTTCCAGACGTATTAGACCCAAGCATTTCCCGGACACTGTGAGCAAGTGTCATGAAGGTGGCCTTTGCCCCCACAGTAAAGGCACCAGCCCAAGGCTCTGCGCCTAGCACGCTCCTCGGGAGATAGCCTGGTCCAGCCCAGCTGCATGGGTTCCTCAGCTGACAGGGGGTGCTCAGAGAGGGGAGCTCAGGCTGACTAAGGACCAGGGGGTACAGACATTTTTTTTCTAGGGTCCTCTCCTGGAAATTAATGTTGATCTGGTTGCACGGGGAGATCACGTCACCCAGATCAGCGGGAATGGTCCTACCCACTAATTCGTCCTTCACTCTGTCGGAGAGACCCTGTAAGAAAGCTGCAACCAAGGCCTCGTTGTTCCAATTCAACTCGGCAGACAGAATCCGAAAATGGAGGGCATACTGGCCCATAGAAAGAGACTCCTGACGGAGGCGTAAAAGGCCACTGGCTGCTGAGGAGACACGGCTTGGTTCCTCAAAGATGTCTCGAAAGAGTTTTAGGAAACTAGACAGGCTAGAAACCAAGGGGTCACTTTTCTCCCACAGAGGGGCAGCCCAGGCTAAAGCATCACCGGACAGGAGAGAAATAATGTAGGCCACCTTCGCCCAATTGGACACAAAATTTTGAGGCTGAAGCTCAAAAATGAATGGTGCACTGGCTGAGGACCCCCCTGCAAGCTTTAGAGTCTCCAGAGTACCGGGACAGAGCCGGTAATTGCAAAGGATTGGCTGCTGCGAGCGTAACTGGAACCGATACGGCCGCAGGCCGTGGTGAGGTTTGCTGGACAGAAGGTCCCAGGGTGGACTGGAGCTGGTCAAAGCAGGACGCCAAATCTTGCAGGAATCACATCACCTGCGTCTGATTAGTCTCTTGTGTCTCCAGTCTGCGGACTATGCCCTGCATCAGATCATCTACAGGTAGTGGCACATCAGCCGGGTCCATGGCTGATCAAACTGTCACAACTCCAATGGGGTCTGGTGACAGGTGCATACCACTGGAGTGCGAATCGCACCAAAGTACTGTAGTGCACCACAAGGTTGTGGACCTATAGCTGACTGCTGCTAAGTAGTACCGGCTGATACGGGGAGAGGGCCCCCTAGAGCATGGACACTAAAACCCAGGGAGCTAGTGCATCGGTTTCCCCAGGGTGCGGAATCTAAAAGTGGGTGTTCATCAGAGCCTCTAGTGGTGAGGATGGATTTGGCTGCAACTGGATCAAGGTCGTGGCCCCCAGGGTCCCCTAGCTCACACTCGGTTGGCCCCAGGTGGTAGAGGGGAAGCAGCAGCACAGGAACAGTAAGAATAATCAGAGGAATAGCGAAGGGTCAGGGCAAGCAGAAGACAGGAGAAACTGAAGACAAGACGAAGATCGAGGTAACAGGCAGGAAGGGATAGTCAGGCAAGCCAAGGATCAGAACACAGATAAGACTCAGAGCAACCAAAGGAGACAATCACAGACACAAGCCAAACACGGACAAACGTTGATCAGCAATACAGCCTTGTACTGTCAGAATTATATCCTGTTACCAATTAAGGCCTGGGGCGGAGGCCAGATGAGGAGGGCCTACTAAAGCACACAGGTGAGGGAGGCCCGACCTATAACTGGACACATGCAGCAAAGGTGGGCAACAGATAAGAAATGTGTTAGCTGGTTACATGACACCTGTTTTTTATCTGGATGGGGTCTGAAGAGACGCTCCACCAATTTGTACGTCATCTTAATAATAACTACAATAATGTAAAATTGGATTACCAATGGAGCAATAAAGAAATTAACTTTTTGGACTTTTTAGGGTTGACAACAGCTTGGCTACAAAGGTTTATTTCAAACTGACAGATAGAAATAGTTACTTATCAATTATGGCTTGAAAAGTATACAGCGGGGACAATTCACACGTATTAGAAGGAATTGCACATCAGATATGGATTTTCTGTAACAATCAGAAGTGATAAAACAGAAATTCATACAGAAAGGTTATTTGACCTTACAATTGGATTAGGAGATCCAAAGGTTGTTGAAGGAACCTAGGGATAGATTTTTAGAGACAAGTGGGCAGAAGGAGAGAGATGAAGACAAACAATGGAGCTTCATCTGTGATTTCAACTGCCAATACCGGGAGGTTGAAAGTATATTTTCTCAACATTAGCATATTTTGCTGATGGATAGGACTCTGGGTAGTGTGCTCCCCAAAAGACCATCTTTCATCTATAGGAAGGTGCCAAACTTTGGAGACAAAGTAGTACAAAAAATGATTGACCCCCCAGTGCAATCAGTATTGTGGCCGGACAGGAAGGGTTTTCAGGCATGTGGTAAATGTAGGGCTTAAAACGAAGGAATATGTTTAGCTCTAACAACACAGGGTGTGAGTATGAGATTAAAGATTTAATCACTTGTGACATAACTCACGTCATGTATGCATTACTCTGTCCATGTGGTCTAATATACATAGGGCGTACAAAAAGGTCTCTTAAGGTTAGGACTGGTGAATACGTAACCAATATTATCAAGGGTTATAAATACCACAGTGTATCCGAACACTATAGAAAATGTCATGCAAGGGACCCTTCCTCGCTCCAATTTTTGGGTGTGGAAAAAGTCCCTCCTGCATGAAGGGGATCAAAAAGGGTTAGGGAACTATCAAAGAAAGAAACACAGTGAATTTATTTCCTCCAGACTTTGATGCCTGGGGGGATGAATTTTGAACGTGATTTAAATTGTTTCATCGGTAATTATTTATTAGTGGTGATAAAATCTAAATATTCAGTTTATGTTGTATTGGTATAGTTATATGTGGCTTATGTAGTAATGGGCTCAGAGTATCTCTATTTTTATACATTTTTTAAGATCTTGTAGATTTTAATAATATTTTAAGAATATATTTGTGAATTGTGTATGATGTATATGCTCTGTTTTGTGTCCATTTATTAGATAGAGGATATATGCAATGATATATAAATATTGTGTGTAATTCATGATTTCTAATGATGTTGATGTGATCATGTAAAGTTTTGATATCATTCCTCCACCTTGTGAAAATATTTTCTATTAAATTGTTATTAATTTGGTAGTATTTCTATAAAATTGTCATTCATTTGGTAGTATTTTGATTAATTTGATTATTTTTAATCCTTCTGAATGGCTGTATTGGCTATTCTATGACTATCTGTTTGATTTAAGGTCTGTGTGTATTTCCAGCCATTAACTGTGCATGTTGTGACTAATATGTAAGCGGTAGGCAATTTGGTCTGGCATGGAAGGGGTGAAGTGCACAGACAGACCATTCTGTTCAATACAAGAAGGGTTAATGGCCCAGTTGGATATGTTCGCGGCCTGTGTCTCTGCTGAAGTGTGGTGATTGAGTAGTAGAGCGGACACACACTATAACAGGGTGCAAGGGGATATTTAAACTCAGTTGCCAAGCCGGGTAGCCACACCCCGTGACAAAGTCGGAAGTGACGAAGTGCAGTGGGGCATGGCTACAGGGCAACTGTGTTAGATATCGGATGTGTAACCTGACAAAGCGGGCGAATAGAGGTGCAGTATGCAGCACGCAGGCATCCATCTTGTGACATTTTATTCATTAAAGGTGTGGAATCATCGTATTGAATGTAAGAGTATTACTTTTAAAATAAACTGTTACCCTAGGGATTTTTACGCTATGGGAGGCTCTCTTTGATTTTTGTACCTACCTGTGGAGAGTATTACACTGATTGCAGTCTGGAGAGTTTTGGATGGAATCTGGAATGGTTATATTCTGCTGAAGCAAGACTGATCAGAGATGTGTTTATATTCTACTATTATTTGGTGAGCCTTATTCCAAAAGAGTGTGGCAGTGGTACTTTTGCAGGTTGGTAGAGGACCCATGATGTTCAATTAAGATTTTACAATTTAGTACTCACTGGTTTACAGTTTTTTTTTTTTCACAACTTTTATGATGATGGATAATGGAACTTTGTTGTTTGATCACAATTATTTTTATGTTATGTTCACACTTTTGGTTTAGCATCTAACTTCAGCTTGTTCAATTACGATTTGCCAATAAAATCTGAAAACTGATTGGTTTCCATTCAGAGCTGTGCCAGATTTTGTACTCTCCAGGTTTGGTAAATAACTCCCAATAACTTTATATTCTAGATTTTAATGACAAGCCCAAAAAAAATTGAAGACATCTAAAGCTAACTTCCCCCAACTTATTAATGTTTCACACACTACAAGTGACCTACTTTTTTCTTTCTAATCTTACACCTCTTCAGATAAGGTAGCCTCTGTGAAAAGAGCAAGGCAGTAATTAGTGACATGAGATAACCAATAATGGCATTATGTAAAAGTATACTCACCATAAACAATGTAAAAGAACAGTTACAACAACAAAATGTTATTGTACAATATAAACATTTTCTTTAATTTCAGAATGAATATAGTTTTGATCAAATTATTCATGTTTAATTCTAAAAAAGCTTGCAAATAGTATATTTAATAAAGCAGAATTCATTTGAACATTTAAAACATGTTAAACATGTTTAACCAGCTGGTAGAATTTTGTTTTCTTGAGTAATATGAGTAATAAGCGTTTGTTTTTCTCTAATTCAGTGACTTGAACGGTTTCACACAGTGTGGGTATGAATCACACATTAGTCATAACACATATATTTGTTTTCCCCATTAAATGTAATTACTGCTAACTAATGGGTGCTTATTTTTCACTTTTACCTGTAGGAATTAATGAAGCAAATGTTTAGATGCAACTGTGCAGTCAAAGTAATTAAATGAAAACATTTCTGCCGTTTGGGCCTATTACATAGGCTGTAAATGTTGCGTTCCTACATTTTAAAAACCACTCTAACCCAAACCATATTTAGAGAGTATAAAATTTGTAATGATCAAAAACTGGAATATTTGGTTACAACATGTAATTGAGGGAAAGCTGTGCTTATCAATATGCAAAACGCTTTATTGGTTAAGAACTTGCAAACATTCTACACCACTGCGGTGCTCTCCCATACACCATGATACCAGATACTCATCAAAACAGAAAAACAGCCGGCTATTCCACAATCCTCCGATAATATGAATTTATTCATACATCATACCAGTGAGTACACCTGCAGTGAACAAGGCTTGCCAGCTGAAACGCGTTTGCTTTCTTCTTTTTGTACTCACTGGTATGGTGTATGAATAAATTCATATTATCAGAGGATTGTAGTGTAGCCGGCTATTTTTCTGTTTTGGCTTTATTGGTTAAGATAAAGCCTTCTACTTGCCTTTTGTATATTGCATATAAAGTGTTTTCCCTTGAATACATTTCGGAATTATTTATTAAAATGTTTTATTAATTGCATGCCATTAGTAAACTTTGAGCCATATTTGGGTATTTTGGTTCCTATAATTCACAACCTAAAATACTTTCTTTGCAATATTATTATTATACAGGATTTATATAGCGCCAACAGTTTACGCAGCACTTTACAATTTAAAGGGGGACAGTACAATTGCACTGCAGTTCAATAGAGGAGGAATAGGAGGGCCCTGCTCGTGGAGCTTACAATCTAAAGCAGTGGTTTTCAACTCCAGTCCCCGGGACCCACTAACAGGCCAGGTTTGCAGGATAACCGAAATACATCACAGGTGATATCATTTGCTGCTCAGTGATTGCAGTATTCTAGTCTGCATCTCCCCAAGGTAATACTTAAAATCTGGCCTGTTGGTGGGTCCTGAGGACAGGAGTTGAGAACCACTGATCTAAAGGGAGGGGGAGGTGGTACAAAGGTAATAGCTGCCAGGGATGATCTGATGGAGGTGACTCAGGTACAGTTCTTAGGTGGAGGTGGAGTAGGCTACTCTGAATAAGTGAGTTTTCAAGGATCGAAGAAAGGTGGACAGGTTTATCTCTTAGGAGGGTCATAGACAATAGACAGTAGTTAGATAATGCCTTTGCAATCTGACTGCTAAATAATGGTTTCCCCATTTATGTGTGCATACTCATGCATGCTAATATTGCCAAAGTACACATGTTCATGAGTCAAGCAGAAACCATTGCTTCTGGCTTAACAAAAGGAATAAGCTGGACAAAAGACATTGCAATGATCACATGCAGTCTTACAATACTTGGCAATTAGGCCATATCTGTGATCATATTTTTTTTGTATTGATGTGTTTAATGTCAATTGTCATATGGTAGTGTCTGCATTCCTTATTTCTGGTCTTTGGAAACAGTGGTGTTGTAAATTTATGCTGAGAGGTACCCATCCTAAGCTGTAAACCTGTTATAAAACTGGGCAATTAGCTGATAATATATAATAAACAATGTATAAGCAAGGATTATCTGAGCCCACCTAATGGTCACTAATTGGGATGGATGATCTCACTGACCATTTGGAAGACTGTGAAGGTAGGAGTGAGCCAGACTTAACCTTAGGAAAAGTCTAAATTTGATAATATAGTGTCACCTGCCTATACCTTTGAATCTACTGATCATTTTTACTGGTTTAAGGGAGATAACTGCTACCTCAGCATTCGTTTTATCAAACGCAAAGTTTGTGTAAGGATTACTTTGAAATATAACAAATAAATCTGTCTATGTCAAATACATATCAGGGTAGTTTGGCAGTCATATGTAGAATTCATCCTGACTAATAACTTAGAACCTTAAGGACTTGTGAACAAACAAGCACCAAGTAGTAAATAATAGTTTTAATCCAAAGCACACAAAACCTTAAAGCTGAACTCTAGGAACCTTTATACAAAAATGAATGAATGCAGCTATGTTTTGGGTAAGAAACATGCAGAAACTCTCTCTACTCTCCCTCCTCACAGCATAGAGAGGCAACATCGGTTCTGTCAATCAAATCCTGTGGCGAGAGAGCAGGGGGCAGGGCTGTGCCGCACTGCCTGTGTCAATGGACACCGACTGTGAGGCTTGGGATCGAGGCTGAAATTGTACAACAATATAAAGTGGCTTTCTCTGGCGGCACACAAAGAAGAGTAGGAGACAGGAGTGCCGGCAGGGGACCCAAGAATAGAAAAATCAGGGCTGCTCTGTGCAAAACTATTGCACAGAGCAGGTAAGTATAGCATGTTTGTTATTTAAAATTTAAAAAAAGGTTGGTTTACAATCACTTTTACTATAGTAGAGAAAAGTCAAGCCCTAATTTGGCTTATGCTGTTTGGCAAGGTTGCATACATTTCACTGGATGGATAGAAATTAAAGTCATTTGGTTTGTAAAACATCTCCCACATATGTATTACAACTGCTTGGTTAACTTTTTGCCTGAAGTTCAGCTTGAAGCAAAGTCGCAAAATCTTTGTTAGCTCATGCTGAGCTACAATTGAATAAGAGTAGCATTGTCATCAACAACAGACAATTCAGTACTCAGTATTTTTTTAATAACCTCCCACCGACTGGAGGAACATAAAAACTATTTCTCAGTTATTTATAATAGTTAATCTTCCTCCTTTGTCATGCTTCTTTACTTAGCTGTATCCTTATGTTCACTTTTCTACAATGTTGTTTACTTGGCATATGAAATCTCTATATTTTAAGGCTGCAATATATTACAGAATAATATGGACCAACCCTAACCTAATTGTAGCTTCACATTTTGAACAATGCCGCTTACAGTATCCTCACAAGAAAATATTGCATATTGTATAACGTACTTAGAGAAATGTAAAGCCTTAGTAGTATATAAATATTATATATATTTATTAAATAATAAATGCTATAATGATAAAAATATTTAATGATAAATTAAGAAACTACTGTAGTACTACTACAGTACCACTCATACAGGAACTGGTTCTATTATATCATCCTATTGTGTAGAAACAATACAACCCTCTCAACCAAGAACATCTTTTTACAGCTACTGCAGCTCTATTTATAGTTTTATAGTCTTCCAAGAATAGAGAGAAAGAAATTATAGAAGAGTACAAGACATAAGCTATATGTAGAGGTGACAGGTAGGACACAGGTATTTTCATCTTCTACTTCTCCCTATTACTGTGGGTGAGACACAGTCCTTTGTTTGGCCATTGTAGCACAGTGCAGTCACATGACCACTGCTGTGCTCTGTGTGCTATGGAAGCCCAATGGAGGACTTATTTGTCCTCTGCACTGGGCTTCATTAGCCATCTTGAGGAAGCCAGTGCCTTGTGTTGACACTGAAATCTCAATATTTCGGTGACCATTTTGGCATGGACATAACATATATATCATGCATTACGCCATGTGAGTCCAGTCCTGCATGGGACAGAGAAAGGGTAACATCATTTGACATCTGCCATTTTGGGCAGGCCTTGGGTGGGCTTCCATTTGATGGGAGTGGATCATTGCCATGCTGCATACTTTCAGTAGACTTGCAGGTTTTTCCTGTTATAGGCTAGAAACATCATGAAGGACTCTATCCTAGAGCAGTGTTTACAACGGGATGGAACTTATCACACCACAACATACCTTTTTGTGTAGCTGAGGAAGTGAGAAAATAGTAGCATAGGGTTGAACTGTGTTATGTGAAACGGTTTATAAATGCCAGTGTGTGGAACTACTATTACCATTATTTGGAACTTAAGAAGCATCCAGCAAAATGGCAAGCAACCAGTTCAGAACAGGAGCCAGTGATGGAGTCCTGCTGGTGGAGTAAGTAGTTCCTTGAAGCACTATACGACCAGGCTACTTTAATGCAGTCCTTGGTTGCAGTACAGGCCCACACCCAGGAACCAGGCCTGAGAACACATAAGAAGCTAGACTTTGCTCATGTAGTGGCGCCTGTGCTTGCCTAATGGTATAAGAATGATAAGACTCTTCTGTTGTACAAGGAGAACTGATAGGAGAGCTTGAGACTTCACTATTGCCCTTCTAAAATGCATAGGGCTGAGTGCACCTGGGTTGAGCTCAGCAACCCAGCCTTGATGTTAATAGTGTACCCCTCTGAGTGCACCATATGTATAGGCCCTTAGCTATGAGTTTTTTGCCACAATGCCCTTCAGCTGCCGGGGGGCTCTTAAACATAAAAATAGAAAGACTCACTAGTGTGTTCTAAACAAGCATAGATAGTAAATCTATAAGCTAGCTAAGCCCTGGTTCACAATGACACGATTTGGCATGCGATTTGGCATGCCAAATTGCATGCCAAATCTGCGGCAATTACCGGCAATGGCACCGTCCTAATCGGTGCGATGCCGCACCAATTTCAAAAAGTAGTTCTTGTACTATTTTTTGCGATTTCAGGTGCGATTTCCATAGGCATCTGTGCATAAACCCGCACAGATACCTGTGAAATCGCCACCGAAATCAGGACTGACATGCGGGAATGAAATGGTGCGAGTTCAGCTGAGCTCGCACCATTTCATTACCTCAATCAATGTGAACCTGCGCTAACAGTTATCACATGACATATCTATTTCCTAATATTTACATTTGTCTTACATTTGTCTTTGTTCTCATAGCAGTTCTAAGAAGCAACCAAGTGGAGGTATGGAAGTGAAGGGTAGAGAAGAGAAAAGGGGAGAGAAGGAAAACGAAAGAGGAAAAGCCACTAGCACAAAAAAAATTTGTCAAATTCTTGAATATCTCAAAGTGACTTTATGTGAATCTGTAATATGCTATTATGTTATTTTAATAGGATAAAATTGTTACATCAAAATGTTAAACTGTGGGTTAAAAATGATCGATTGACTGCAGCCACTGAACAACAAAAGTTTTCCAGCAAGTCACTTCAACAGAAGTTGATCAAAGGATTGACTTCTGTCAAGCAGGGATAGTCACACACTGATCAAAATTTGATCTGTCCCTACTGAACTGGCCAAGTTTTGATCAATGTATGGCGAGCTTTAGTCAGGCCCAACGTTTTTTACACCATGTTGCAATGCCCATGCCTAGCATTTAGTGACCCAAACACTAGGCGCTGTATCATGTGAGGAGGGGTCAGAACAGGACAAGGGCATTTAAATGAACCTATGACTATGCTCAGCCACGGTAAGTACAGGATTACTTAAAGTGGTTGTAAAGCCAATTGTTATGTCCCCTCCAATGTATGTTCTTTATTAAAAACAAGCTGATTTCTACCTTATATCAGAGTGACTACTAGCCTCTCTCCTCTCTCAGTCTGACAGCTACAGTGGGAGGGCCCGAGAACTCTCCCTGGCGTCAGCCAGGAGGAGGGGAAGGGAGGGAAGGAGAGGAGGAGAGAGGCGAGGAGTCAAATGAGCGCCGGGAGACACTCTGAAAAAAGGTAGAAATCACCTTTTTTTTAATAAAGGACATACAGTGGGGCACATGTTGTTATCTAACAGAGTAGATTGTAGAGACATGACACTGTTATTTTAGCAGCAGGAGGGGAGGATAGTGGAGTAGATCGGAGCTGACAGGCAGGACGGGGGGGGGGGGGGGGCGGGGGAGAGAGGAGTCACAGCAGATGAGGGAGCCATGTAAACTCATCACAGTGTCAGGGCTCAGCAGCCATGATAAACCGTGGTCAGTTTACAAGGGGGAGGGCAGGATCAGCCAGGTATTTCAGGTGATAGAAAGAGCCAAATTACACAGCACAAGCACTGTGCTGTATAACATGCTTTAAAGCAGTGGTCCTCAACTCCTGCCCCCAGGACCCACCAACAGGCCAGATATTAAGTATTACCTTGGGGAGATGCAGACTAGAATACTGCAGTCACTGAGCAGCAAATTATATCACCTGTGATGTATTTCAGTTATCCTGCAAACCTGGCCTGTTAGTGGGTCCCGAGGACAGGAGTTGAGAACCACAGCTTTAAAGGAACAGGATCCATTTTTTAGGGTTACAAACACTTTAAGAAATATACACAGAAGGATATATACATAAGGTCAGAAGTAAAATATTATCAATAAAATAAATGAAAATAGCCATAGACAAAAATAAACTACAAAAAGAGAACCGATTAAAAAAAATTTGTGTCAGTAAAATGCATTACTATGGCCGTTGGATACTTTTCAATGACAATAATGGACATACATCTTTATGGTTACAGCTAATAGAAACAAAATAGACAAAATAAGTAAATAAAGGGCATGCAGGAGGACATTTATTATCTCATTTATTATTTATTTCACATTTAATGATTTACAGCTTATTTATATAAGCTGTAATTGATTGAATGGGCATCCAATGAACTGTGTAGGTGTTCCATTTAAATCTGACTTTTATGATTCAAGTTAGATACCTGCACCCTGCATGGGGAAATGACCTTGAATCAAGAAATATGCTGTATTGACTTTCTTAATTAATAAAAACATTGTTGATTCAGCTGTTTTTAAGGATTGAGTTTCTTTGCATTATCCTCCACACTGCTGAATGTTATATTCTTTAATGAATCTACTGCAGTGAACTAAGCAGAATAACAGTAGTAGTTAACAACTAGTGCAATATCATTTAGTGTCCCATTCAGGATGTATATGACAAGGCACATATTTTAAATATAATATCATGTTTCTTGACTTAATAGGTAATGACACCAGGATCAGGATGCCTGTAAAAGCCATATCAGCAATATCAACTCCTATATTTCTATCATGAAGTGCTCTCATTAATGCATATCTATATCTAAGAACAAAGAACATAGATATTGCAGCTTACCAATTCTTAGATGTGGTAGCTACATTTGTTTTTCTTTTTTCCAGCATTTTTTCCCCTTACCTGGTGACCCTGACAGTAACACAATTTCCATCCTAGGACAACACTTGCTCACTGCATTGTCAGGATAAAAAAGCAGTGTTTTCATCTTTTTTTGGCTGTATAAAAAAGGGGGAGGGTCTTTGCAGTCCTTAGAATTAGCTGGGAACAATGTAACTGTTAGGACTGCATCATAGGCCGAGAGCACAGGAAGCTATTAGCGGACAAGATTCCTGAAAGGACGTCAAGTAGACGTTTCACTTGCAAGTGTATAGAAATCTGGAGCCAGGAGTAATAAGTGTGCTACTAGGAGTTTGTCTACCTGGTAGACAATGCCGTCACTGATGATGAAACCCTTATTTGATTTGTAGCAAAAGGGTTGTGAGAGTGCTCAAATAAAACCTATTGAAACACAGTGAGAATGCCAAGTAGCTAGCGTACCTGGTGGATACTCAATACAGAATACCAGCGAGGCCATGCAAATGGGGTAACCACCTTTCAACAGGACCACCATAAATGTCAGTTATTAGTAATATTAATATAGGCAATCATATAATGTGAGTAGAACGAGAAATAGAGAAAAGAGATATCATATTTTTATTATAAGAATACATATTTTTGGAACATATGTTTTATTGCTTATGTTATGACAATATAAAAGACCGAAAAGTGTTTCTACATTCCAAATATTGGAAAAAGAATGGACCAGTAGATATAAGACTGCAAAATGTAGATTCATTACCAGGTCATAGGGTTAAGTACTATATTAGAAGTGATATTGTCTGCTCCATTTCCTAACACACCTTTTATGCCATTTCATGTCTTTGTAAATGTCCTGTGAGCTCCCATCTGTTCAGTACAACAGCTGGAGAGTTTCCGTAATAGGGCATTAAAATTGAGCTATACTATGAAGTGTGCTCCTATTGTCCCATTACCTTGGATAAATGAGAGACTACAGCCATCTTTCTAAAACTGACCTTAAATTCTAGAAGATCATCGGAAATGCCTACATATTCTGTCTGCCATCAAGTTTTTGATTTAAAAATTTGGTTGTAGACATGCAAAGCTGGTGATATATGAAAGATAAAGAAACTGACAATTGGGAAAACCCAAGCTGACCAGCAAACATTTCTCCTGAAAAATCAGGAACAGTGTCTAGTGCAGTCCACAAAAACTAGTTCATATACAAACAACAGCTCACGCTAGTCTAAGTTAGAACACCCCCCCCCCCCCCCCT
>BLSH010334195.1:1026433-1038195 GCA_018402905.1 Glandirana rugosa | reverse complement strand
ACGGGTGGTTTACGTCGGATGGTCAGGGGTGGTGTACGTCGGATGGTCACGGGTAGTTTACGTCGGAGGGTCACGGGTGGTTTAGGCTGCATTTGATGAGCACTTGTAGGCTGCATGTGGTGGGGACTGGTAGGCTGCATTTGGTGGGCACTGATAAGCTGCACTTGGTGGGCACTGATAAGCTACATTTGGTGGGCACTGGTAAGCTGCATTTTGTGGGCACTGTAGGCTGAATTTGGTGGGTACTGGCAAGCTGCATTTGATGGGCACTGGTAGGCTGCATTTGAAGGGCATTGATAAGCTGCAATTGTTGGGCACTGATAAGCTTTATTTGATGGGCACTGATAAGCTGCATTTGGTGGGCACTGATACTCTGCATTTGGTGGGCACTGATAAGCTGCATTTGATGGGTATTGATAAGGCTGAATTTGGTGGGCAATGATAAGCTGCATTTGATGGGTATTGATAAGGCTGCATTTGGTGGGCACTGGGATGCTGCATTTGATGGGCACTGGTAGGCTGCATGTGGTGGAGACTGTTATGCTGCATTTGGTGGGCGCTGATAAGCTGCATTTGGTGGGCACTGATGAGCTGCATTTGGTGGGCACTGACGAGCTGCATTTGGTGGGCACTGGCAGGCTACATTTGGTGGGCACTGGCAGGCTACATTTGGTGGGCACTGGTAAGCTGCATTTGGTGGACACTGGTAGGCTGCATTTGGTGGGCACTGACAAGCTGCATTTGATGGGCACTGGTAGGCTGCATTTGAAGGGCATTGATAAGCTGCATTTGCTGGGCACTGATAAGCTTTATTTGATGGGCACTGATAAGCTGCATTTGGTGGGCACTGATAAGGCTGCACTTAGTGGGCACTGGTAGGCTGCATTTGGTGGGCACTGATAAACTGCATTTGATGGGTATTGATAAGGCTGAATTTGGTGGGTACTGATAAGCTGCATTTGATGGGTATTGATAAGGCTGCATTTGGTGGGCACTGGGAGGCTGCATTTGATGGGCACTGGTAGGTTGCATGTGGTGGAGACTGGTAGGCTGCATTTGGTGGGCGCTGATAAGCTGCATTTGGTGGACACTGATAAGCTGCATTTGGTGGGCACTGGTAAGGCTGCATTTGGTGGGCACTGAAAGGCTGAATGTGATGGTCACTAATGAGCTGCATTTGGTGGGCACTGATAAGGCTGCATTTAGTGGGCACTGGTAGGCTGCATTTGATGGGCACTGATAAGGCTGCATTTGGTGGGCACTGACAAGCTGTATTTGGTGGGCACTGATAAGGCTGCATTTGTTTAGCACTGGCAGGCTGCATTTGGTGGGCACTGGGAAGTTGCATTTGGTCGTCACTGATAAGCTGAATTTGGTGGGCACAGATAAGGCTGAATTTGGTGGGCACTGGTAGGCTGCATTTGGTGGACACTGTTAAGCTGCATTTGATGGGCACTGGAAGGCTACATTTGGTGGGCACCTATACGGCTGCAGTTGGTGGGCACTGGTAGGCTGCATTTGATGGGCACTGATAAGCTGCATTTGATGGGCACTGATAAGGCTGAATTTGATTGTCACTGATAAGGCTGCATTGGGTGGGCACTGGTAGGCTGCATTTGATGGGCACTGGTAAGCTGCATTTGGTGGGCACTAATAAGCTGCATTTGATGGTCACTGATAAGCTGCATTTGGTGGGCACTGATAAGGTTGCACTTAGTGGGCACTGGTAGGCTGCATTTGGTGGGCACTGATACTCTGCATTTGGTGGGCACTGATAGGCTGCATTTGATGGGTATTGATAAGGCTGCATTTGGTGGGCACTGGGAGGCTGCATTTGATGGGCACTGGTAGGCTGCATGTGGTGGGGACTGGTAGGCTGCATTTGGTGGGCACTGATAAGCTGCATTTGGTGGGCACTGATAAGCTGCATTTGGTGAGCACTGGTAAGGCTGCTTTTGGTGGGCACTGAATGGCTGAATTTGATGGTCACTAATGAGCTGCATTTGGTGGGCACTGATAAGGCTGCATTTAGTTGGCACTGGTAGGCTGCATTTGATGGGCACTGATAAAGCTGCATTTGGTGGGCATTGTAGGCTGCATTTGATGAGCACTTGTAGGCTGCATGTGGTGGGGACTGGTAGGCTGCATTTGGTGGGCACTGATAAGCTGCACTTGGTGGGCACTGATAAGCTACATTTGGTGGGCACTGGTAAGCTGCATTTTGTGGGCACTGTAGGCTGAATTTGGTGGGTACTGGCAAGCTGCATTTGATGGGCACTGGTAGGCTGCATTTGAAGGGCATTGATAAGCTGCATTTGTTGGGCACTGATAAGCTTTATTTGATGGGCACTGATAAGCTGCATTTGGTGGGCACTGATACTCTGCATTTGGTGGGCACTGATAAGCTGCATTTGATGGGTATTGATAAGGCTGAATTTGGTGGGCAATGATAAGCTGCATTTGATGGGTATTGATAAGGCTGCATTTGGTGGGCACTGGGAGGCTGCATTTGATGGGCACTGGTAGGCTGCATGTGGTGGAGACTGTTATGCTGCATTTGGTGGGCGCTGATAAGCTGCATTTGGTGGGCACTGATGAGCTGCATTTGGTGGGCATTGGTAGGCTGCATTTGGTTGGCACTGGTAGGCAGCATTTGATGGGCACTGGTAGGCTGCATTTGATTGGCAATGATAAGCTGCATTTGGTGAGTACTGATAAGCTGTATTTGATGGGCACTGATATGGCTGCATTTGGTGGGCACTGGCAGGCTGCATTTGGTGGGCAATGGTAGGCTGCATTTGATGGGCGCTGACAAGGCTGCATTTGGTGGGCACTGATAAGGATGCATGTGATGGGCACTGGTAGGGTGCATTTGGTGGGCACTGATAAGCTGCATTTGGTGGGCACTGATAAGCTGCATTTGGTGGGCACTGGCAGGCTGCATTTGGTGGGTATTGATAAGGCTGCATTTGGTGGGCACTGGTAGGCTGCATTTGGTGGGCACTGGTAGGCTGTATTTGGTGGGCACTGATAAGCTGCATTTGGTTGGCACTGATAAGCTGCATTTGGCGGGCACTGGTAGGTTGCATTTTGTGGGTACTAGTATGCTGCATTTGGTGGGCACTGCATGCTACATTTGGTGGGCACTGGTAAGCTGCATTTGGTGGGCATTGGTAGGCTGCATTTGGTTGGCACTGGTAGGCAGCATTTGATGGGCACTGGTAGGCTGCATTTGATTGGCAATGATAAGCTGCATTTGGTGAGTACTGATAAGCTGTATTTGATGAGCACTGATATGGCTGCATTTGGTGGGCACTGGCAGGCTGCATTTGGTGGGCAATGGTAGGCTGCATTTGATGGGCGCTGACAAGGCTGCATTTGGTGGGCACTAGTAAGCTGCATTTGGTGGGCACTGATAAACTGTATTTGGTGGGCACTGGTAGGCTGCATTTGGTATACAATAGTAGCCTGCATTTGATGGGCACTGATACACTGCATTTGGTGGGCACTGATAAGCTGCATTTGATGGGCACTGATAAGGCTGCATTTGGGGGGCACTGGTAGGCTGCATTTGGTGGTTACTGGTTGGCTGCATGTGGTTGAGCACTGATAGGCTGCATTTCGTGGGCACTAATAAGCTGCATTTGGTGGGCACTGATAAGCTGCATTTGGTGGGCACTGCAGGCTGAATTTTATGGTCATTGTTTAGCTGCATTTGGTGGGCACTAATATGGCTGCATTTAGTAGGCACTGGTAGGCTGCATTTGTTGGGCACTGGTAGGCTGCATTTGGTGGATACTGGTAGGCTGCATTTGGTGGGCACTGGCAGACTGCATATGGTGGGCACCGATAAGGATGCTTTTGATGGGCATTGGTAGGCTGCATTTGGTGGACACTGGTAGCCTGCATTTGATGGGCACTAATAAGCTGTATTTGGTGGGCACTGATAAGGCTGCATTTGATGGGCACTGATAAGGATGCATTTGGTGGACACTGGTAGGCTGCATTTGGTAGGCACTGTTAAGCTGTATTTGGTGGGCACTGATAAGCTACATTTTGTGGGCAATGATAAGCTGCTTTTGGTGGGCACTGGTGAGGCTGCATTGATCTCTTGTATCCGTACTCTCTAACCATCTCCTGTACCATGTCTGCAGTCTCTGGCCTTCTCCTGTAGTATGTCCGCAGTCTCTGACCATCTCCTGTATCATGTCTGCAGTCTCTGACCATCTCCTGTAGTATTTCTGCAGTCTCTGACCATCTCCTGTATCATGTCTGCGGTCTCTGACCATCTACTATAGTATGTCTGCAGTCTCTAACCATCTCTTGTATCATGTCTTCGGTCTCTGACCATCTCCTGTAGTATGTCTGCAGTCCCTAACCAACTCCTGTATCATGTCTACCGTCTCTGACCTTCTCCTGTAGTATGTCTGCAGTCTCTGGCCATCTCCTGTATCATGTCTGCAGTCTCTGACCATCTCCTGTAGTATGTCTGCGGTCTCTAACCATCTCCTGTATCATGTCTGCGTTCTCTGACCATCTTCTGTAGTATGTCTGTAGTCTCTAACCATCTCCGGTACAGTGCGCATGTGCGGGAGCTCCAGGACAGATGCGTGATCCGCGAGCTCCGCACCACCCCAGTGCAACGGAGCCGACCCAGCCTCATACAGCCGAGCAGGAGCCGTAAGGTAAAGCGGACAAGCAATCCAAGAGGGGCCTGTCACCCCCCGGATGACTGATTCGGGAGCCAGAAGGGACTTAAGGCCCCAATTTGAGACAAAAGAAGGAGAAGGGTGTACCAAGATGGCCGCCGCGGCCTACGCAGCACGGGAGGGAAGCGGAGAAACACTCCACTATCACAAGCAGGTACTCTCCCCGGCCAGTCTGCATTATACCCCCTCGATCCAGGAGAGCTGCCTATCACCTAACCCAATCATCAATCCTCACTCTCCAGCATCCACAGAATCGCTGCTGGGCCAGTTTATGGAGGACAAAGGCTTCCCTTCTCCCGGACCAGGCCCAGTTCGACACATGGAGAACAATACACCTGATCACACATCCCTAGATCCAGGCCTACAGATCCAAGACCTCTTTATAAAGTTTTCTACACTCCTTGAAAGAGGCCTAGAAAACACTGCAGCCAAGATCACAGGAGACATCAGGGCAGATTTCCAGAATTTGGGAGCAAGGATGGAAACTATTGAAAATAAGCTGGACTTAACGGTGGGGAGAACAAACCAAAATTCTGACCACATCCAGGTTCTGCAGAACCAATTGGACACAGCACTTATGAGAATAGATGACCTGGAGAACAGATCTCGCAGGTACAATTTCAGGGTCAGGGGTCTTCTGGAGTCAATAACAGACACCCATACAGTTATACAAGAACTCATCAAAGACCTGATCCAAAACTCACCACCTCATAGACTGGAGCTGGATAGGGCCCACAGAGCTCTGGGCCCCACAAGGAAGGACAGTTTACCAAGAGACATCATCGTTAAGCCCCATTTTTTTGCAGTAAAAGAGGAAGTGATGAGACAGGCAAGACTCAATAATCAGCTGAAGTGTAGAGGACACCCTATACAAATTTTTGCTGATCTCTGGCCCTCCACAATTCAAAGAAGAAGATCCCTCAAACCACTACTTCAAATTTTATCCCAAAAAGACATAAAATATTGGTGGGCCTTCCCTTTTGCAGTCAAATTCACCTGGAAAGATCTGACCCACTCATTCTCTAACTTCCCTGACGGGGAAAAACTTCTCCTAAAGCTACACCTGTTTGCCCAAGAAACGTCCATGGATACATCGAACCTGGCTTCAAGCTCATCCAAACGCCCGCCTCCAGCAAGTCCTTTGACTACAACCTGGACCACTGTGAGGTCCAAGAAAGCAAAAGAACAACGCCCCCCCTGATGGAGCCCCCCAAGAGTCCTATTACCTTTAAAATTCCAAGCCCTTTCCTTCTTTTGTGAAGATGAACACTCTTTTGACAGAACTTTTGACAGGAGATTTTTTCTTCTCCCTTTTTTTTTTTTTTTTCTTCAGTTATTATACCCAATTTATGGTATTCATATGACTCTATCCCCCTAGTTAATTGTCACAACAAATAACGGTTGCAGGGGGAATCAGGGTTTTAATTATCCTCCCTGTCTTCTGAATAGTGATGGGGTAGGAAGATTCTAAGCCTGCTTCACTTTGACTAGGAGTGACAATCTTTTGGGTGTACCAGTTGAACCTCTTGGTTAACGGAGGTTAGTTAAGGGGCCATAGGAGCCGCTCTACCTATTCCAACAGGTAGATAGGGCAAACAGAATCTGAGCTTCAGCCTCCTGGCCTTACAGTTTTGTTAATAGGTTCATGAATGTCATAGTTGATGTGTGCATCTCCTGCTTTTACAGTTTTGACTTTTAGATGGTCGGTGCCGGAGCATGGGGTGGTAGCTCTGCGCCTCCTCCTATCACATAGCCGCATATTTTTGCTACTATGCGATGGGAAGACGCCTCCCTGAGGGGAAGGCGTGGTTTTTGTTGGGTTAGGGTAGGGGATTCACCCACCATAACCCTATGTCTTTTTCAAGACAAACATTAATCTTTTTTGTTATGTCTACTGTTCTCTAATCTTAATTCTCTTCTCTCCCTTTTTTCTACCTCTCGGACCCACCAAGCCAAACCTCACTTTCTCAAGATCTCCTGGAACAGAGGAATGCCCCAGTCACTTCCCTATCCTCATCGGGATCAGAAGACTCAAGTATACCTCGGGGTAAGTGTTGATGTGAGGGAGAACACCTCCCCAAACTGATCCATGGCTTCGCAAATTGATACACATAACCACTTAAAAATTGCTTCCCATAATGTCCAGGGCCTGAACTCCCCGGTTAAGAGGAGGAAAGTTCTGGACAACTATCGGTCCCTAAAGCTAGACATACTCTTTTTACAAGAAACCCACTTCCCTTCGCGGTACAGTCCCAAGTTCTTACACTCTCATTACCCCAACTTTCGTCTGGCGAGCGCAGGAGATAAGACTAAAGGAGTAGCCATACTATTCTCTAAACACAGTAACTTTTCGATTCTCTCTGAACTAAAAGACCCAGAAGGCAGGTACTTAATGGTGAAAGGTACGATTGAGGGAAAATTGTACACCTTAATATCTTACGACGCCCCCAACAAGGGACAAGTCAAGTTCTTTCAAGATCTACTTGAGACCCTATCCCCTCATTTGGAAGGGGAAATAATTTTGGGAGGGGATTCCAACATGGCTTTCGATCAGATCCTAGACAAATCTAGGCCCATATCAGACAGATTTCTTAGGCCGTCCAAGGTAAGCTGTAAAATAGCTAGACTCTTTCACAATCGGGGTCTTATAGATATCTGGAGAGAGTGACATCCAAATAAACGAGACTACACTCACTATTCAAGCCCCCATAATACATACGCTAGAATCGACCATATCTTGATCCCCACTAGGCAAATTCCGAATGCCATGAAATCCCAAATATTAGACACCGTGTGGTCGGACCACTCCATAGTGGTCTTAACATACATTAACCCTTCCACCAGACGTCCCATAACGAACTGGAAACTAAACGAATCCCTGCTTAACGACCAGGTCAGAGTAGCTGAAATCACAAAAGCCTTGAGGGAATACTTCCAATGCAATGCCACTCCGGATATATCACCAGAAACACTTTGGGCGGCTCATAAACCAACCATAAGAGGAAAGATTATTCAAATTACCTCCCAAATTAAAAAAGATAGAATAGCAGCTGTGGCACGGTTGGAGGAGTCCTTCAAGGCACTAAAAGCGGCGCACAAAAAGGCCCCATCGGATTCATCGCTTTCCCTTTTAAATGCAGCCAAATTGGAGTTGAACCTGGCACTCACTACAAAGGCAGAAAAGTATCTTCTTTGGTCAGATGCTAAGTTTTACTCTTATAGGGATAAAATTGGGACTCTTCTAGCTCATAAATTGTCCCCCAGAGCCAGATCATTCAACATTCCGAGAATTAACCGGTTCCCGACCGCGCGCCGTCTTTTCACGGCGGCAGTCGGGGAGCCCTGCGCGAATCGCCGTAAATAAGCGGCGATTCGCATTTGGCCACCAGGGGGCGCACGTGCAGTGTGCCCGCGGCTCGGGCAGACCCGATGTCCGCCGGCGAGCCGCGATGAGCGGCTACAGGGAAAAGAACGGGGAACCGCCGATGTAAACACGGCGGTTCCCCGCCCTGTCAGTGGGGCATGAGAGATCTACTGATCCCTGTCACTGGGATCAGTTAGATCTCTCATGCCCATGTTAGCCCAACCCCCCCACAGTAAGAACACACCCAGGGAACACACTAAACCCCTAGCTCTCCCCCTGCAGGTTAACCCCTTCACTGCCAATGACATTTATACAGTAATCAGTGGACATTTAAATTTCTGATCGCTGAATAAATGTCATTGGTTCCAAAAAAAGTGTCAAAATGTTCCGACATGTCCCCCCCAATATCGCATTACCGCTAAAAATCGCAGATCGCCGCCATTACTAGTAAAAAAAAAAACCCCCAGAAATGAATTCTCATCATCCGTAAACGTGGCCACTTTTGCGCAAACCAATCAATAAACACCAATTGCGATTTTTTTTTTTATCGCAAATATGAGGAATTATATAAATCGGCCAAACACGGTGAAAAAAAATGTTTTTTTATATTTTTTTTTGGATTTGAATTTTAGCAAAAAGTAAGAAATTTGGGGTTTTTTGCAAAATGGTCGCTCTTCTTTTGTTTATAGCGGCGATAAGAAATGACGCAGAGGCGATCAAATACCACCAAAAGAAAGCTCTATTTGTGGGAAAAAAAGGACGCAAATTTTGTTTATGTACAAAGTCGCACGACCGCGCAATTGTCAGTTAAAGCGACGCAGCGCCGAATCGCAAAAAGTGCTCTGGTCCTAAAGTGCAAAATTCTTCCGCGGCTGAAGTGGTTAAAATAAGCCCATCCCAATCTTCGGCGAACCCCAAAAAGATTCTAGAGACTTTTCATGGCTTCTACGCGAAATTATACAGCTCTGACTTAAACATTAAGCCCCTAGATATTGCCCAATACTTAGATAACATTCCTTTGCCCAAACTCTCTAGGGAACATAGTATCCAGATGGAAGCGCCATTTTCGGAGGAAGAAATTGAGGAGGCTATAGACAATCTTAAAATTAGATCCTCCCCGGGTCCAGATGGCTTCCCGAATATATACTACAAAACATTTAAAGAAACATTGACCCCTTATCTGGCCAAATTTTTTAACTTCTTGAGATCTGGAACCCCTCTTGACCCCCAATTGAATACGGCATTTATATCGGTCATACCTAAGCCAGACAAAAATCCGGAGGAAGTGGGAAACTATAGACCCATTTCCCTCATTAACAATGATATTAAAATCATGACAAAAATCCTCAGTAAAAGGTTAGCCGACTTCATAAACCAGTACATAAACAAAGACCAGGTAGGGTTCATCCCTGGAAGGCAAGGACCGGATCAAATCAGACGTGCGATAGACCTCATTTCTCTTCTACAATATAATTGGGATGGGGGACCTAAACAAAACGGGATGCTGCTCTCCTTGGACTTACGCAAAGCCTTCGATTCAGTGACTTGGCCCTACATCTTCACCCTCCTTGATAAATGGGGCTTTGGAGAAAAGTTTTCCAACTTAATTAAACTCTCTACTCTTTTCCCTCGGCCAAAATCCGGCTTCAAGGGTATCTCTCAGAAAAGGTGGATATAGCAAGGGGTACCAGACAGGGTTGCCCCCTGTCCCCCTTGATTTCCGCTATATCAATTGAAACCCTTGCGATAGCCATTAGACACAATTTGAACATCAAGGGAGTCAAGTGTGGGTCAAGGGTTCATAAATGTGGCCTCTACGCGGATGACATCCTACTTTTCCTTACATCTCCAATCACATCCCTGCCTAATCTTTGTTCAACCCTAGAGGATTTTTCAAAATATTCCGGCCTTAAGGTCAATTTTTCCAAATCTCATGCACTGAATATCTCACTCCCAGATGAAGTGAAAATGTCTTTGCAGAGTTCATTCCAGTTTTCATGGAAAGATAGCGAAATCAAATATTTGGGTGTCACTCTCCCAGCTAAGGTAGACCAAATCTACTCAAGAAACTATCTTCCGATGTATAAGAAGTTAGAGAGGGATTTAAAAGCATGGGGTGGTAGGGAGCTTTCGTGGATAGGTAGAATACATTCAGTAAAAATGACCCTTCTACCTAGGCTTCTCTATCTGTTCAGGTCCCTTCCGATAGCAATTCGAAAAGACCACCTAACTCGCTTCCAAAATAAAGTCGTACAATTCATTTGGGGTAAGTCTGGGCACAGACTTTCTAAGCAAACCCTCTTTCTACCTGAGAAAAGAGGTGGACTTGGCACTCCTAACCTTTGGGTATACTTTCAGGCAGCAAGGTTAGCGCAACTCTCAGCAATATATTTTAAGACAGAAAAGCCGGACTGGATCCAGGTAGAAAGACAAGCGGTCCCTCACCACACTATAGACTACCTCCTCTGGGTACCAAACAAGGAACGCCCAACGGTCCTATCTCCTGTGCTCTCACAATGGCTAGCAATTTGGGATAAACTCCGCACCTCCGACAAGCTAGTATCGGGGTGTAAACCCCTTTCCCATCTGTTTCATAATCTGGATTTCCCACCAGGAAGGGATATTCGGGCCTTTCAATGGTGGCTGGACAAGGGACTGTACCGGATTGGACATTTCCTCTCCCCTTCGGGCCCCCTTCCGATGAGTCACTGGACTCTAAAACAAGACATGCCAAACTCAGAACGGTTTAGATATAGGCAAATTTTCAACTTTTTACAAAAAACCTGGAAGGAAAACTGTTCCTTAAATTCGGTAACGCCATATGAAAGCTGGTGTGGTCAGGCCATGGATCAAAGGGGAGGGATCTCCATCATATATCAATCACCTATCCTTCCCACGAGTAAAACGGGGTATATGCGAGCTTGGGAGGAAGATCTCAACATAGAATGGGACATTGATAAGTGGAACTCAGCATTCTTTAGATCATTCAAAAAGATGATTTGTGTTCCCCTAATGGAAGCTAGTGTTAAAGTACTAACGAGATGGTACTTGACCCCTTCCAGATTGGCTGTCATGTTCCCCTCGGCGGACCCCTGTTGTTTCCGGGGGTGTGGTCTGAGGGGAACGATGCTACACACGTGGTGGGAATGTCCCAGATTAAGACCCTTCTGGAAAAATATATTTAATATGATAGCCATGGTGACAGGCTGTCAAATTCCCAGAATTCCGAGCGTTGCTCTATTGAATGACGATCTTCCCAATATTCCTAAAGCTACCAAAAGTCTGATCCATTTCATTTTTTTAGGAACTAAAATGTCAATAGCTAAAGCATGGAAGCAACCTAAAGTCTCCCTTAGGGCCGCTAAACTAAAGATCTCTTGGATAATGACGCAGGAAAAAATCTGTAGTACACTTTCAGACTATAATTTATATAAAAAGGTCTTCCCAGAATTAGACCCTGTAAGGGTGGTGCACACATCGTAGCAAGGGGAGTCTGGTGTGGGGGCCTTTGTTGTCCCCAGGCGGCTCCCCTTGTACTGTCGGTTAGACCTTCCCCAGTTCATGGTAGAGCAATCATGAAATTGTGATCGAAGGTAATCCCCTTGTGTTTAGTAGAAAAACTTACTAGATTTCTTACGACTCAAGGTGAATAGTTACAGGGTAAGATACAACTCTAGAAGGAGGGTTCG
>BLSH010334195.1:1009299-1025370 GCA_018402905.1 Glandirana rugosa | reverse complement strand
CGAAAGCTCTCTTACGGTCCTGGTTCCAGAACCCCTGGTAGAGCAGACAGGGAGTTCTAGAGCGCAGGGGGGCACAAGGGTTTGATCGGACACAGATGGTGATGAGATGTCGTCCAGAGGTTCTTGCAAGACTGAAGAGTAGTGAGACAGGCCGGGTCGGTAACCTGCAGGCAAGGCGGAGCAGGCAGTCAGGTGGTCGGGTGCAAGCAGGTTCGGCAACGGGCAGACAACTGAAGTACCAAGGGGTCAGGCAGAAGGATGGTCGTAGGCAAGCCGGGGTCGGCGAAAGCAGAGTTCAGACAAGTACAGGTCAAACAGGACCCGGTTTATTAATTGTTTAGCTTTTTACTCATTTAAGGTTAGCTCATCTCAGTGTCTACTGTAGAGGTGGGGGGTTTGGCTACCAAGGCACAGATTGTTCCCAGACGGGGTGCCGGTACCAAACCTCATGCTTACTAGGATCTGTTCCTTTTTATATTACACTGGGGAATCTGCTAGTCGCGCTAAGACAGCTATTGGATTACAAATCTAGCGGGAAGCAATATTAAGGTGGGAGGGACTCGTGAGATACAAGGAACAATATTGTTGAATAAGTCACAATGTAATGAATCAGTTGTTAAAGCCCTTATCATTGCTGAAATGTTTACCTTCATTGTAAATATGCTCTTTATTTCAATAAAACCTTGAACGTTAACCATCTCCGGTATCATGTCTGCAGTCTCTGACCATCTCCTGTAGTATGTCTGCAGTCTCTAAACATCTCCTGTAGTATGTCTGCAGTCTCTAACCATCTCCTGTATCATATCTGCAGTCTCTGACCATCTCTTGAATCATGTCTGCAGTCTCTGACCTTCTCCTGCAGTATGTCTGCAGTCTCTGACCATCTCCTATACTATGTCTGCGGTCTCTAACCATCTCCTGTATCATGTCTGTGGTCTCTAACCATCTCCTGTAGTGTCATGTACCTGATGGTAGAGTCTGACTTATGCAGAGGGCAACCTCTCTTACGGTCCTGGTTCCAGAACCCCTGGTAGAGCAGACAGGGAGTTCTAGAGCGCAGGGGGGCACAAGGGTTTGATCGGACACAGATGGTGATGAGATGTCGTCCAGAGGTTCTTGCAAGACTGAAGAGTAGTGAGACAGGCCGGGTCGGTAACCTGCAGGCAAGGCGGAGCAGGCAGTCAGGTGGTCGGGTGCAAGCAGGTTCGGCAACGGGCAGACAACTGAAGTACCAAGGGGTCAGGCAGAAGGATGGTCGTAGGCAAGCCGGGGTCGGCGAAAGCAGAGTTCAGACAAGTACAGGTCAAACAGGACCCGGTTTATTAATTGTTTAGCTTTTTACTCATTTAAGGTTAGCTCATCTCAGTGTCTACTGTAGAGGTGGGGGGTTTGGCTACCAAGGCACAGATTGTTCCCAGACGGGGTGCCGGTACCAAACCTCACGCTTACTAGGATCTGTTCCTTTTTATATTACACTGGGGAATCTGCTAGTCGCGCTAAGACAGCTATTGGATTACAAATCTAGCGGGAAGCAATATTAAGGTGGGAGGGACTCGTGAGATACAAGGAACAATATTGTTGAATAAGTCACAATGTAATGAATCAGTTGTTAAAGCCCTTATCATTGCTGAAATGTTTACCTTCATTGTAAATATGCTCTTTATTTCAATAAAACCTTGAAAGTTAACCATCTCCGGTATCATGTCTGCAGTCTCTGACCATCTCCTGTAGTATGTCTGCAGTCTCTAAACATCTCCTGTAGTATGTCTGCAGTCTCTAACCATCTCCTGTATCATATCTGCAGTCTCTGACCATCTCTTGAATCATGTCTGCAGTCTCTGACCTTCTCCTGCAGTATGTCTGCAGTCTCTGACCATCTCCTATACTATGTCTGCGGTCTCTAACCATCTCCTGTATCATGTCTGTGGTCTCTAACCATCTCCTGTAGCGTCATGTACCTGATGGTAGAGTCTGACTTATGCAGAGGGCAACCTCTCTTACGGTCCTGGTTCCAGAACCCCTGGTAGAGCAGACAGGGAGTTCTAGAGCGCAGGGGGGCACAAGGGTTTGATCGGACACAGATGGTGATGAGATGTCATCCAGAGGTTCTTGCAAGACTGAAGAGTAGTGAGACAGGCCGGGTCGGTAACCTGCAGGCAAGGCGGAGCAGGCAGTCAGGTGGTCGGGTGCAAGCAGGTTCGGCAACGGGCAGACAACTGAAGTACCAAGAGGTCAGGCAGAAGGATGGTCGTAGGCAAGCCGGGGTCGGCGAAAGCAGAGTTCAGACAAGTACAGGTCAAGCTGGGTCACAGGAAAACAGGAAGTCTTCAGAACAGATTGCTATAGAACACGGGGACGCTGTAGAATGGACAGCACTGATTGCAGGGTGCTGTCAGCCTAAATGGCCATTTGGGAGCCCGTGCCGGTGCACACACGAACACGCACACTAGCGTGCACAGGCGCGCGCAAACGCTACATGTGCCCGCGCATAGGTCTCCTGGCCTGAATTCCAGGGGCGGAGGTGGTCTCCTGACATTGCCCCCCCCCCCCAAGGGGCAGCCTCTGGATGTCCAAATGGGCTCTAGCTCTGGGTGTCTTCTCCAAAAAGATTCAACAAGTTCTTCAGCGTAGATGTGGTCCTCGGGTTCCCATGAACTTTCTTCGGGCCCATACCCTTTCCACTTGACCAGGAACTGTGTAGACCCATCCCTTTTCCTGCAATCAGGGATGGCTTCAACTTCAAATTCTTCTTCACCGTCCACAAGAATTGGCTCTGGTGGGGCTGACTTCTGACCCAGGAAGGGGTCCTGGGTTACGAGTTTCAACAAGGTGACATGGAATACCGGGTGGACTCGCAGGGAAGGAGGAAGGTCCAGCTCATATGCCACCCTGTCGATCTTCCTCCTCACAGGGAAGAGACCGATGAACCTTGGGCCCAACTTCCTGGAAGGGCATGACAGTCTCAAGTTTTTGGTTGCCAACCACACTTGGTCACCCGGTTGCAGGTCCAATTGCCCGCGTCTCCCTTTTATGAATGCCCTCTTGTTGCACTCCTGCGTCTGAGACAGGTTTCCTGTAATAGTTTGTTATCCTTTGTCAAGAACTCTACGGTCTTCTGTAGGGCAGGTATGATACTTTCCGGAACTAGATTAGGTATGAACGTAGGATGATAACCCAGGTTCGCCCAGAACGGGGACTGCTTGGTGGCTGAATGTATGGTGTTGTTATATGTGAATTCAGCCATAGGTAGCACCGAGACCCAATCATCTTGGGCAAAGGAAGAGTAGCATTGGATATATTGTTCCAAGGTCTGGTTAGTCCTTTCTGTCTGGCCGTTTGTCTGGGGGTGATAGGCAGAAGAGAATGCCAGTTCGATCTTTAGTGTTGAACACAAGGCTTTCCAGACCCGGGAGGTGAACTGCACCCACGATCCGAGACAATGTTAACAGGAAGCCCGTGAAGTCGGACCACTTCTTTGATAAATTTCTCTGCGGTCTCGGCTGCAATGGGGGTGCCTTTCATCGGGATGAAGTGGGCCACTTTAGTAAGGCCATCCACAGTTACAAAGATGGAATTAGCTAGGGACGTGCGTGATGAGAGGAGCTAGTTTATGACATCATTACGCATGTCGCTAGCTGGGCAGCGTTGCTGTTTTTAATGCTGTTGTCAACTAAATTTGTGACTCCCTGGAGGTTGCTTATTTAGTAAGAGGCCAGTTCTGGTGGTGGTGGTGATACACAGACCTGGAATTGGAGTGGATTGTTCACAGCACCTGCCTATTACGACCCTTGAATTTTGATGGACTCATTTATAATAATACATTTATTTTGTGATGCACAAGTGCACTTTCTTCTGTATTGATGCACATTAGCACTTATTATAATATTAATTTTATATATAGTGATTTTTTTTGTATTTAAGCATGTTTGAGAAAAAAATTCTGTGTATGAATTTTGTTTATCCTGAATTGGTTGCACAGGACCACTAATCTATTATTAGTGACACATTTAAAGGGATAGCAAAGTTTTTTCCGTACAATAAACCCGATAAAAATCTTAGCCATTAGTTGGTTGAACATTAGTGCAGAGTAGACCAAATTTAAATGAAGGATGACGTTTCCATATTTTGTCCAGGAACTGTATACCAACACATTACATGATTCCTACCTAAAACACAATTACAAACATCTTCATTTATCTGAAACTATATACTGTTACTTATACAGTACATTTTGGGAATATTATTTACTTTTTTTTTAGGGTAATTAAGCTGCGTTTAGGGCAGAAGCTGTCATTATTTAAATGAAAAATCACAGCAGGTGTTTCCCCATGCTGAGTTGATAGAGGTGACTTTTGAGCATTGCGTTTGCAGCATTTGCTGAGAAAGATTTCTTTTCCCCCTTGCTCATGTGACAGAGAGAGCATATCCCATTCAGATATACGCTGAGCTGATGTAGAATGGATAAACACAACAGTAGAAAAGACTTTAATCTCTAGTTTAACAAAAACTGCCGTCTGACATCAACCTATGAATTGTAATGTTTCAGTAAATGAAACATTTCCATCTGAAAGCATATTAAGCCTGTGACATTTTGCTACTTCATTGGGTATTTTCTGCATATATTGACAGTGAATAATTCTTGGAATTCCCTTTCTACTCTGGAAAATAAGAAAATAATCTTTCATTATCAGCTCATCAATCAAAAAAGTCCTACAGAGGAACAACTAATGAAGAATTAATGGCTTTGAATTATCAGTCAGTAGTGTGGCCATTTTCTACTAAATTTTTAAAATTGGTTCTTTCGCATTTACATTTCATGCAACCAAGAAAATGAAAAGCAAAAATGGTACAATAAATGTGATGTAATCAAATTCTTATAAAATGGTGATAATAATCAAATGCGTGTAAATAAAAATATTAACGTGCAATCAGTGAAACAAAAATCCATTCTTCCACCACTTGTTCAATGTGTCCACAACAACTTGGAGGCTCACCATAATATTTTGACCACTTAATTTCAAGTAGGTCTAAAGCGCTTTTTCCCAAAGGGGTAAGTATACCCAATGTGATGTACACCTCTTCCTTCCAACCAGGGGCGTAGATAAGGGGGGAGGGTGGGGGTGTTCAAAAAGAGCATCCTGCCAAAAATAAAAAGTGTCTCTGCCCTGTTGCCTCTCATGGTGCCAGCACCGCAACAACAAACAGCAGAGCACAGCAGTCAGTATTGCAGGCAAAGTGAATGCAGCAGGTTGGGTGTAAGGCACACTGTCACAGGCACGTTGTTACGACCAGCCTGTGCTGGGTTCCCGGTGGACAGATCATAGACACAGTGGGAGTGGGCGGCGTTTGTAGTCCCGGCTACCGTGCCCGACTGTCTCTACACTCTGTACTTCCTGCCTTGGACTTGCTTTCTGCCTGAGAGACGGTAATCACAGACCACTTGCCACCACTGCTGTGCTGCCATTGAGATAAGTGAACCTGTGTCAACTGGCAAAATTATTTACTAATCACTGGATTCGTGGGTTACTATTTTCCACTGCTTGGTTGGTACTGACAGTCCAGCCTGGCTCTGTCAGCTATGTTGTGGTGCTGACTGCAGAGCCAAAGGGCTGAGGGGTTATCAGGCACAACAACATTGCTGCCAGAGCCAGACTGGACTGTTTGCTGCCCTTAGTGCCCAGTGCCCTGCACAAGGCTGTCTTTAACACAGGGCAAAAGGGGCAGCTGCCCTGGGCCCAGTCCCAGTCATTGTTGTGGTCTCTGACCATCTCCTGTAGTATGTCTGCAGTCTCTGACCATCTCTTGTACACCTGCAGTCTCTGACCATCTCCTGTAGTACACCTGCAGTCTCTGACCATCTCTTGTACACATGCAGTCTCTGACCATCTCTTGTACACCTGCAGTCTCTGACCATCTCCTGTAGTACGCCTGCAGTCTCTGACCATCTCCTGTAGTATGTCTGCAGTCTCTGACCATCTCTTGTACACCTGCAGTCTCTGACCATCTCCTGTAGTACACCTTCAGTCTCTGACCATCTCTTGTACACATGCAGTCTCTGACCATCTCTTGTACGCCTGCAGTCTCTGACCATCTCCTGTACTATGTCTGTAGTCTCTGACCATCTCCTGGACTGTGTCTGCAGTCTCTGACTCTCCCTCCTCTGTACAGTCCATGCTGAAAGTCTGGGACCTGCCCTCATTGTTGGTGTCACACAGAAAGCAAATGACATGTGTGGTGTGTCTCTGACCATCTCCTGGACTATGTCTGCAGTCTCTGACCATCTCCTGTACAAAGTTTACAATCTCTGACCATCTCCTGTAGTACGTCTGCAATTTCTGGCCATCTCCTGTAGTACGCCTGCAGTTTCTGACCATCTCCTGTAGTACACCTACAGTCTCTGACCCTCTGCTGTACTATGTCTGCAGTTTTTGACCCTCTCCTGTACTATGTCTGCAGTCTCTGACCCTCTCCTGTGCTATGCCTGCAGTCTCTGACCCTCTCCTGTACTATGTCTGCAGTTTCTGACCATCTCCTGTACTATTTCCGCAGTCTCTGACCATCTCTTTTACTATGTCTGCAATCTCTGAACATTTCCTGTAGTGCGTCTGCAGTCTCTGACCATCTCTTGTATGCCTGCAGTCTCTGACCATCTCACGTAGTATGTCTGGCAGTAAATGATATGCACAACCCTTTGGTGTGTCAGGGGCTGCAGTTGATGGACTGAAAACCTCATTGATTGACCATCACTGGGATGCAGTCTCAAACCAAGATATATATCCACACAATAAGGAGTGTATGAGAGTCAGAACAAGCTGTTCTGGTTTAAAGTAGACCTTTTACCACGAAGACCTCTTTCACATACACTGCAGTCCCTACTTCCATAGCTGTGTGTGTTCTGCTCATTGCTAATAACATGTTCTTGGAGTTTTCTGTCTATTGGTGAGTCCCCCACATTCCCAGTCCATGGTGTGCAGGCAGTGAGATGATGTGCTGTAACCTCCAGCAACCAATCAGTCAGTGGTAATGATGTGCTTTAACCTCCAGCAACCAATCAGTGAGCAGACATGATGTGAATGGGGGGAGCGAAGAAAATGTTTGCCCAGGGTCCAATCAATATTAAAGGTGGCCCTGGTCCTGCACCACATTCAAATTGCACTGCCCTTGCAATCTACAGTGGGTGTCAGTGAAATCTTAACGACAACCCAAATGCAGTGTGCTTGTCTGCCCCAGATCAGATGATACAAAATGACCATGTGATCCGGTTTCAGTGCGTTCCTAAAATTGATGCATGCACGACTTTGGTGTAATGCAGTGCAATCTAAGCCCATTCAAAATGAATGGGCTCATATCGCACTGCACTGAATCGCATGTGAATTGCACAGAAATGTGATGCAGTTCCTGTGTGCCTCGGAGCGTGAACCAAGGCTAAGGGGAGTTCACACCTATGCATGCAGTGTGGCATGTGTTTGCGTGGGAATGGGTTGCTGTCCCAGTGGGAAATGCAGGGAAAAGGTCCTTGCACCTTTTCTAAAAACACAGCCGCAGAGAAACTGCATTTTAAATTTAAAAAAAGAACATGTTATATTCACCTGCTCGGTGCAATGGTTTTGCACAGAGTGGCCCTGATCCTCATCTTCTCTATGTGCCACAATAGAAAGCTGCTTGCTACAGGGGCACACAGTGCATGCTCGCTCTTGTGCTGTGTGGGTCCATAGAACCATGCTCCATAGACCCACACAGCCACAGCGCTGCTTGGTTCTTGCCCCCGACACCCCCCCCCCCGCTTCATCACTTGGTACCTGCTGCTGATCCCCCCCCAAGGACAAAAAATTATCTATGGCCCTGCTTCCAACCCAAATGGATCCTATACCAGTTTATCACTTCACTCTACTTCTCCCTAATCCTTTGGCTCAGAGTACATGTTACTAAATGAAAATATTTCAAAATATCTTATAGGTCATTCAGATAAAAGGCCCGCCGAACAAAAAAGACCCACTAACTCTGAGTCAAATAAGCATCCTATACAGGCTTCTTCACAAGTCTGGTTTTTTCCACCAATCCTTCTGCATCCACACAAGGACCACTTCACTTTACTTCAGATCGGGTGAATCACAAAAAAATACTCCTACCGTTATTAAACAGAAACAATTCTCATGGTGTAGTATATCAAGTATATATTACCCCCTTGACCTATAAGTGAATAAAAAACACATTTCAGTTAAGAGTGTTGTATCTTTAAACCAGTCACCAACATTATATAAAAATGCCTGTAGGCAGGTAGAACTGTGTTTGATTATACCAAGTTAGTGGCTGCCCCAAGCCGGGGGAAAGGGTTAATTGTTGCAAACTCAGTTCCTGGGTCTTTGGTCCTAGCCAGTTCTCCTGTGCTATAAAAAGGGGGAAGACTGAGGTCCAGAGTTCCGACAGGACCTGCGAGTTGAATCAGTTAGTGCTTTTCGAGAGGTTGGGACTGCTGCGCCTTGCAGTCTTCTGAAGTCAACGGGATCCTTGGAGACATTCAAGCCACACTAAAATAATAAAAGGTTAGGGAAAGGACATTGTTCATACTTAACTGTGATGCCACGGCAAAGTTGTATTAACTGTTATGAATCTGGTCTGAGGTTATTCAAAGGGGTGTATGTTGGTTCAGGAATATTTAAAGAACCAAGACACAAAAGGGGTATGGAGTAACATTGTTACCAAGGCTCAGCAAGACAAGGAAGAGAAACAACCAAGCACAGATTCAAGGCACAAGGCAACCAATTATTAGGAATGGTACCTGGTAAGGTGGTCACTGTCTGGCTCCCTCCCTAGCAATCGGTATCCATTAACAACCGGATCCGAACCCGCATTATGGAGATCTATGGCCTGATCATGAGTTACGGGAAGGAAGGTCCATGCTATGTTCTCAATGGGACCCCATTCTGTTACTGGGAGTGAGGTAATGCTGCACTGCTGGAGTGGGCAAGGGCTGAGAACTCCCTCCTAATGCAGCATTTACCAAGTTACAGTGTGTAGTGACATTGGAACAAGACACTTCACAATGGAACTCTGTATGTTTTACTACTGCACGCAGTGAAAGCTCATCCCTCAGCAGCTCAGTCGGGGAACTGCCTTGATGTTAGATTCTTCATATGACCACAGTCTCCACCTGGCCCCAGGCATTGATGAGCACGCTTCACGTGAAAGATATCCCTGTATGCAGGGCGAGTAGGCCCACCCACAGGCTCACAAGAAGTAATTGAACCCCTTCAATAACAAAGTAAGTCACTAGCATGCTCTGATCGATGACATCACAAAGGGCAGGGTCACCCATTGAGGTCACCAGGTAGCCCCTCCACTTAGTTTATTTAGTGGCAACTACAAAGCAGAGCTGTCAGATGGCAGAAGCCAGCGTCAGGTGCAGCCCCCTTTTTTTTGGATCGGCGGCCACTGTTCATCGTGATTGACGTTGGATCTATTTTTATAATAAAGGACTTGTCAAACACTGCCTCTGTGTTTTTACTCAGTTTTAGGTGAATGAGTAGGGGAACTGTGCATAGAGAGTGCAGGATTTTGGGGTCTCCTTGTTAAAGTGGGTTCCAGATTCCGATTAGCTCCCCGTCTGCAGAACCCCATAACCACCAGCCAGGGTTGTGGGAAATAGGCCCTTGCCCCCATCAATATTGAGACAAGGTGCTTTAGAGGGAGCACCCTGCCCCAAAGCACCCCCCAAATTGAGGGCATGTGGTCTGGTATGGTTCAGGAGGAAGGCACTCACTCATCCCCCCTTTCCTGGCCTGCCAGGCTGCATGCTCGGATAAGGGTCTGATATGGATTTTTTAGGGGATCCCTACACCATTTTTTTTTTTATTTTTGGCATGGGGTTCCCCTCCAAACTCCTAAGGGTCTGGTATGGATTTTTGGGGGCCCCCACGCCATTTTAAAAAAACAAATTGGCCTGGGGTTCTCTTTAAAATCTATACCAGACCCGAAGGACCTGGTATGGATTGGAGGGACCCCCACGCTGTTTATTTTCACAAGCTTTAACTGCCGACATTCACCCGCTGCTAAGGATGCGGCGGCCAGCTTGCCGGCCCGCTCTTTAGCAAACAGCTATTCACCAGTTGTTAAGGACGGCAGTGGACACCTGCTAACAAAAGAAAAACTGCTGGGCACAGGCGCTTAGCAGCTGTTAGCAGAGTTTAGGAGCATTTAGGAGCTATCAGCATTTTGATGATGGCAAATTGCTCCCAAAAACACACAAAAAAAAGTTTTTACCTGCTCCTAAACAGTGAAGCTTAAAAAACACCTTTAGGCTGGATTCACACCTGTCTGGTGCGAATTCCAGCCTGTCTGCTGCCGGGAAGGGGCGGAGCCACCGTTCGGCAGCTCCTGTCCATTCCCACAGCGCAGCAGCTGCGGGGGGAGAGATGGGGAGGGGCCACGAGCAGAGAAAAATATCCCCGTTCAGTGCAGAGTGCATCTCCGTGTTAGATGCACTCCCATTGAACTCCGGGCTGGGAATTTGCACCGCATTACACAAAAAACGCACGTGTTTTTTGTGCAATGCGGAGTGTGAATGCACCGCACATATGTGAACCGAACACATTGAAAACAATGGGTTTTCAAGTGTCCTGCAAATTGGATGTGGTTTAAGCCGCATCCAATTCGCATAGGTGTGAACCCAGCCCTATACTAAAATAGAGTGCATGGACACATAGGATAACACTACAGTATATGCCTCTAGGAGCATTTTTTTAAGCTAATGTGCATGGAGCCTTAACGTTTTTGGCACTGTAAGAGTAATATATGATTAGCAACTAGCCTAACAATTATCAGGCCACAGGTTAGGGTAACTTAAAGTGATTGTAAAGTCTCTGCTTTTTTTCTATAAAAATAACAAACATGTTATACTTGCCTGCTCTGTGTAGTGGATTTGCACAGAGCAGCCCAGATCCTCCTCTTCTCGGGTCCCTCTGCGGTGCTCCTGGCCCCTCCCTCCTGTTGAGTGCCCCCACAGCAAGTAACTTACTATGGGAGCACCCAAGCCAAGCTGCAGCTCCCTGTGTCCATTTAGCCATGAAGCTTCAGCTCGGCCCCGCCCCCTTCTCTCTCCTTTTTGGCTAACTGGCTTTTACGGACAGAAGTGGGAGCCAATAGCGCTGCTGTGGTGTCTCAGCCAATCAGGAGGGAGAATGCATAGAATGCATTAAGATAAAAAACCCACTGACTTTACAACCCCTAGCAAAGTAAAGCCCAACTCCAGTTTTAAATAACTATCAAAAATAAGCCCAGCAGCTATTATGCAGAATAAGCATCTTTTACTGCAATACTCACCCGATCTCCAAAACAGTCTTCCACAACCTATTACTTCGAGGGCTAGCACTGGTTCTTTTCTAGGTTCAATGACACCTTTCTATGAACCCAGGTTATAAGAACCCATTCCCTAGGGTGTATGCCATTGTCACAACTCCAATGGGGTCTGGTGACAGGTGCGTACCACTGGAGTGCAAATCGCACCAAAGTAGTGTAGCGCACCACAAGGTTTTGGACCTATGGCTGACTGCTGCTAAGTAGTACCGGCTGATACTGGGAGAGGGCCCCCTAGAGCATGGAGACTGAAACTCAGGGAGCTAGTGCATCGGGTTCCCCTGGGCGCGGAATCTAAAAGCCAGTGGGTGTTCACCAGAACCTCTAGTGGTAAGGATGGATTTGGCTGCAACTGGATCCAAGTCGCGGCCCCCAGGGTCCCCTAGCTCATGCTCGGCTGATCCCAGGTGATAGAGGAGAAGCAGCAGCACAGGAACAGTAAGAATAGTCAGATGAATAGCAAAGGGTCAGGGCAACCAGAAGACAGGAGAAACCGAAGACCAGATCGAGGTAACAGGCAAGAAGGGATAGTCAGACAAGCCAAGGATCGGAATACGGATAAGACTCAGAGCAACTGAAGGAGACAATCACAGACACAAGCCAAACACGGACAAACTTTGATCAGCAATGCAGCCTTGTACTGCCAGGTTTATATCCTGTTACCAATTAAGGCCTGGGGCGGAGGCCAGCTGAGGAGGGCCTACTAAAGCACACAGGTGAGGGAGGCCCGGCCTCTAACTGGACACATGCAGCAAAGGTGGGCAACAGATAAGACATGTGTTAGCTGGTTACATGACAGCCATCAAGTTGTCCTGGCTTCACAGAAGAACGCTGCAAAAAACTGTACTATATCATTATGCCTTAAGTCCTTCAACAACGAATGACGATGAGAAATAGTACCAGTGTTTTCTCATGACCTACAGAAAATAGTATGCAAATGTTTTTTTAAACAAACAAAGTCAGCCAAAAGGAAGAAGGTTCAGGAAACCATTGATTATGTACAGTACTACTTGGGAGCTTGAGGCTGCATTTTCTCCAGGAAAGGTACTTTAACTTTAATGCCCCTACAAACCGATTCTTCAAGATGGTGTTTCTATATTGAGAACACTTTTTCTCCTACGGAAACTGAGTCTTTAATGAAATCCTTCCGCTATACCTCAAAGCCAAATTAACAAATACCCTAGCAAAATTGATAATCATGACCCCATGAATGTCATTCCCCATCTCTACCATATGATTACCTCTTATTCCCCCTCCTCCCCATCTCCTTTGCGTTCCCTTTTAGTTTTAGTTGGGCTATTTTGTTTAAGAAAAGACCAGAACCCATGCAATTGGCACACATTGTTTCATGCATATATCTTACGGTTACTGTTAGCAATAACTAATACTGCATTGCACACTGAGTGTCATCCAACATGGTATTGCTTTATCTTCAAGTACCATGCAAGAAAGCAGTAGATCGTATCTCTGACAGCAATGTTTTGCCTATGTCTCATATAGTTTGTGTTTTTACATATCTGATTCTTGTTCAGGAACCTCGATTTTTGTAACCAGTTCTCTTTTTCCTGTTTACCGCTCTTCTATTATAACTTTGAATACCCTGTATTTTTAACCATTTCCCGCAGAATGACGGCCGGAAAGTGATTGCATTATCCTGACTGGGCATCGTATGGCGTCCAGCAGGATAAGCCAATCGTGCGCGGCGATTGGTGGTGCGGTGTGTCGATCCGACACACTGCATCTCCAATCTAGGTAAAGAGCCTCTGATGTAGGCTCTTCGTCCAATCACAGCTGATCACAGTGGTAACTAGAAAGTGCCGTTTATTGGCTTTCCTCCATTCACACTGACAAGGCGTGGGTAGAGGACAGCTGATCGGCAGCTCTCCTGATGGGGGGAGTCTGCACTAATAATCAGCACATTTATTATCAGTGCAGACCCAACAGAAATACCCACCAGTACCCACCAGTAATGCCAATCAGTGCCCCACCAGTGATGCCCACATGTATGCCAATCAGTGCCCACCTGTACCCACATCATATGCCAATCAGTTCCCATAAAGGATGCTAATACCCATTAGTAATGCCAGTTAGTGCCCATCAGTAATGCCTGTCATTGACTCCTCATCAGTGCTGCCTATCAGTGCTGCCCATCAGTGCCACCAATCAGTGCCCATCATTTCCACCCATCAGTGCCCATAATTGCCGCCCATCAGTGCAGCCTATCAGTGCCCATCAGTGCCACCTACCAGTGCCCATCAGTGCTGAATATCAGTGCCACCTATCACTGCCCATCAGTGCTGCATATCAGTGCCCATCAGTGCTGTATATTAGTGCCTCCTCATCAGTGCCCATCAGTTCCACCTCATCTGTGCTACCTCATCAGTGCCGCCTCATGAGTGCCCATCAGTGCTGCCTCATCAGCGCCCATCAGTGAAGGAGAAATCATACTTATTTACAAAATTATTATGGGTAGCACAAAAATAAACAAGCCAGAGGTGATCAAATACCAACAAAAGAAAGCTCTATTTGTATGGAAAAAAAGATGAAAATTTTAATATGGGTACAGTGTTGCGTGACTATGCAATTGTCATTCAAAGTGCGACAGTGCTGAAAGCTGAAAATTGGCCTGAGCAGGAAAGGGGTAAAGGTGCTTTGTATTGAAGTGGTTAAAAACAAATTAACATAAAACATAAAAAAGAGTCTCTAAAGCTGGTCATACATGGTTTAAATTTCAACCAATTCAGGAGTCCAATGAAATTCGAGCCATAAGTGTCATTGTCAGGGCCACCCAGCTCAACAAAAATCAATTAAAAACTGAAGGAGCAGGGTGAAAAATATCAGCCATACAGTAAATGCATCCTATCAGAAAGAAAATGTAAACATGTATTGCTAGCCCTAGTGGCATTGATATAACATTTTAAGGACAGTTTCACTGTAAGCAAGGTGTTAAACCCTAATTTTTAAAAGCAGGTATGGAAGAATGTCAACCTCTTTTTGCTATATAACCCCTCTCAGATAAAACATCTATGTATCTTTCTAGAAATACCTCTGTTGACACCCCAGGACTTGACACCAATCAACCTGATCCTGCATTCCAGATCTTATGGCATGCTCTGCTCTATACCGCAAAATACCTCCCAGAAGGAGAAGATCTTGATCCTTGAACATCAAAGAGCAGTGATCCTGAACAACAGTTTACAGACCCTGTACAGGAAGCTTATTATCCATCAGCACCCACGCCTTGACTAATCTTTTTCTACTGAACTCTCAAAGATGAAACCTCATCCATCTTAACCTATAGCCACAAATATACATAAACCTGTGTTATTAATGATACTCTCTGTGGCAACGATAAGATAAAACTAGACAAGGGTGCGCTACCCTGCGCACCAAAATGCCACTTGTCTAAAACTTTTATTATAAATTGTAAAAGGTATGTGTATGACCATAGCAGATATGCCTGTAAGGTGATGTCTATTTCTCAGATATGTAATACTGGTACACTTATCCATGTGGACACAAATAATCACTGATGGACAAGCCCCATATATCACCATATCCTCCATTGGATATTGGATTGCATTGACACAAGGCATATCACACCCCACAATGATGAGAAAAAGGGGGGGGGCGTGTCCGGACAAGAAAAAGATCATGTGAACCTAAATAATAAAGTGAGGAGGTGCTCCCAAATTAAAATCACCCAAGCCTAACATGTTTCACTCTTCAAATAGAGCTTCATCTGAGCTAAAAAAAAGGGCACAGAAAGTGAAAAAAATGAGCAACCCAAAGTAGCTAACTGTCACATGGTGAAAAAAATGACTTTCCAAGCCTCCAACAGATCAGCATAATATTTAGATGCATAATGTGAGCAAGCCATTCTGCCTTAGCATCTTACCTGCTGGCACATACTACATGTGAATTCATGTGCACGGGGACAAATATAATGCTAGACCTATGTTTCACTTCACATTTATCCCCATCTTTAGTGGAGATCGCTGGTGGAGTGTTTTACCTACCTTGTCAAAGGCCTGAATATTCTTAAAAAAAAAAATATATAGTCCTGGGAGATTTGTGGAGATGGGGATCCCATGTGGGTCTGCTAGAGGAAACACATTACCAGTAAGGGAAATCCATAAACTTCTTTGTTGTATATATTGTGATGGGAGTCGCTTTGGACGGGGGCTTGTGGAACCCAGCTTACCTTGGAGAGCTCTTGAAACTCCTTATCCAGCACCCTGGGCCCCTCCTATGTGTAAGTCACCCTGTGACTATTAGGGGCACAGGGTGACCGAGAACCCCAGTCGGGTCTGTCCTAACCTGACTTACCGTACAACCACACCGGACTCAGCTTTTACTCCTGTTGTCCCAGTTTCTATATGTGTGGTTTGTGTTGAAAGAATGAAGGGGTTCTTTCACTTGGGACATTAATATTTCTGAACAATCTCTCCCCAGAAATATATGAAGATAAATGAATTCCTGACCCCAAGAGCCAGTGGGACACGGGGATTATCAGTGTCCCACTGAATGTGTATCCTCCCCGGGTCCCACGACCTATTCCTCAAAGTTCTCGAGAGGTTCCATTCGACCCAAGGTGTTCGGGGGCAGGTTTCGCTGAGGGTAGTGTTATATATGTTGTTTCTTCAAATACCTAAAGGGAATGACCATTACACAAAGGAGATCGTCTGGGTGTACCCTAGGGGTAGAGGTGTTTAGAGG
>BLSH010334195.1:976630-1009289 GCA_018402905.1 Glandirana rugosa | reverse complement strand
ATAGATGACATGAACCCCGGATCTCAATGTTACTTCAACAGAGAGTTCTAGTTACAAGGGACAACTTCATTGTAACTCTAGGCCCCAAGTACAGTAGATATGTCCAAATGAGTATTTTACCTGCCCTACTCCTTCCTTAAAAGGTTTCAATGAATTCTACATTCCCAGAGACCATTAGACACTTGGTGTATGTTACATGTAGAGCCTAGAGACTATACTCATTACTCTGCTCCTCATAAAAACATATGGTCATTTCGACTATCTTTGGTCCATCAGAGAGATCTCCAGAAGGTCAGCCTTGTGGACATAGCAATCATCTCTATGTTGCATCCGACCCCAATTTCAATGTCCTCAGTATTGGGTGACATACCCCCAAGGCATGGTCTTGAAGATTGAATGAATCCCTTTTTGAGAAACCAGATATACAAACACTCCTAGGGACCGAACTTGAACTTTGTTTTGTCAAAAACAATTCTCCTTTCACCTGATACCTGATTACCTGGGAAGCGCACAAGTGCGCAGGGCACCAGATTGAAGAAAGAGAGATCCTCGCATATCTCCTCACTTTTAAACCCAATATGTTCCATTGAATTCATACATAGACAATCCTTAGTGCAAACAGTTGCCATAGAACTTCAGCTATTTTGCAGTAATTGTCTAATCAATATCCTCATACTGTACATAAACTTAAAGCCCAACAGGTTAAAAGTCATGGGATTTGATATGAGTATAGCAATTAACCAATGAAGCATTTTGCATGGGCACTACGCCTAAAAAACACTAGGATCCTACATATCCTCTGTAGAGACTAAACAAGGAGTCCAAGAGTCCCAAGAGATTGATCTGGCTTTCTTAGTAAACCTTCAGGATCTATTCAATTTACCCTCAGGATAAACTTGATAAAATTTCTATAAGCCTCGGGCATGCCCCACCTGAAACCAGAAGTCAGGAAATTCATGAAAAACCTATTTCAGAAGAAAAATGTAATATGGCAGTGAGGGACATGAAACCCCATTAAGCCCCTGGCCCAGATGGGTTTTCAGTTTCTTATAATAAACAATATGGCAACACCCTAGCCCCTAAATTCATGATGTTGTATAATTCTTCTATCCTTAAATTAGAAGTTCACACAAAACCTAACTAACTCTAAACCTACTCGCACCCACATTCTGAAACAAATCTATCTAGCCCTGTAAAGAAAAAATCACTATACAAACCTTTTCTGCAGCCGGTCCGGTCCCACACTGAGCTGTCAGCAGGGGCTTCAGTGTGTAGGCATGTGCAGGAGAGGCAACCGACAATGGAAGCCCCCAATAAGTCTATGGGTGACGTAACTTCCCAGGCATTTCCCAGCTGTTGTCAGTTCTCTCCTGCACACAGCATCCACCATGGGAGACCAGGCTAGATTGGCTTCAGAAAAGGTATGTATAGCGATTTCTTCTTTAAAGGGCTAGATAGATTAGTTTTAGAATGTTGCTGCGAGTAGGTTTAGAGTTAGTTAGGTTTTGGGTGAACTTCTACTTTAAGGAGGCTACCCTTCCCAAAGACTCCTTAAGAGCCCATGTTATTGTAACTCCTAAATATGGCAAGGATCCCCACTAATGTTCCTCATGCCATCTAGTCTTCTTACTCAACATAGATTTTAAGTTTTTTCCTCATCTTCAAACCCTAAACCACTTGAACCAGTTCGACTTCATGCCACACTGTGAAGCAAAAGATAATACCACAAGAGCACTTAATCTTGTTCATGTGGCCTGTAGAGAGAAGTCACCATCAATTCTGTTATCTTCTAACACCGAGAAGGCATTTGACAGGGCAGACTGGTCCTTTTTAAAACACACCATGGAATATATAGGCTTTGGGAAAAGGAATGTATACTTGGTTGGCAGCCATATATTCCTGCCCCACAGTAGCAGTGAGAGTAATGAAACAGCTTCACATTACTGTGAGTTAGGCAATGGTTCAAGACAAGAATACCCACTCTCCCCCTTTAATATTAACCCTCTCCTTAGAACCCCTATTGTGTAATATACACTCCATCCCAGACATCAGGGGAATGACTATAGCTTCCACTAATCACGAAGTGGCAGGAGTGAGTTCTGTATGATTACGTACCTTATCTAATTTTGAAATTAATCTTTCGAAGTCAAAGTCCCTCAGTGTTAATATCTTGCCTAGACTCTCGTAATTTACAGCAAAGTCTCCCACTTAAATGGGTTACAACACACATTACATATTTAGGAGTCAAAATCCCCCCACCCTTTATATTATTTTGCATCATATTTTCGTCCCTCCCTCTTCAGAAAGACTTAAAGAGGTGGGACAGAGACACTTTCCTATGGTTAGAAGGAATGAAATCTTAAGAATTAACATTCTTCCACATCTCATCTACCTATTATAAACCCTCTGAATCAAGATTCCTGGTAGCTTCCTTAAAGGATAAGTTTATTCTTAGCAACATGTCCCACACATATTTAGGGTGTAACAAGTAACATGCTGCTAATCACCCCCCCCCCCCCCATGAAAGTGGGCAAGGTTTCTTCATCTCCACAGTGACAGTGGGCAAGGCTTCTTCTTCCCCACAACCGCTGTCAAATTCACAGTCAGTATTGCAGTGTTGGGCTCCATCTGCTACCATAAACTACAAGTCCTATCTTTCACCATGTTAGACGTACGTAGATGGGAGACTTTTAGCAAATAGTCTACACATCTCCCTCTACTGCTCTCTCAACCTTTACTGCTGTGAAGGGCAAACCAAATCAAACAAGTGCTTGTCTCTTCTTTCACCCCATTTGCCTAGACCACATACCGTATGTCAAACACAAGGCCCACGGGCCAAACCTGACCCGACTGGCTTCATCATGTGACCCTCCCACCCAGTTTTGCAGCTAGAACATGGCAGAACCTAATTCTACCACCTCTGGCTCTCACCCTCTGCTACCGCTCCCTGCTATCACTTGTAAACACAAATGCCTTCTGTGTTTATAAGGTACAGCTTTGCTTTAAGCAGCTTCTAGATGTATCAGATGTAGTTCACCCCTGAAATCTGCACTCAGTGCATAGGGCACCCCTGGAACTGTACTCTGTACGTAGTACACCCCTGAACTCTGCACTGATGATATGGTAGATTTGCATAAATAATTCCTTTGTGTTCCCAGACTACCAAAAGACTTCTAAACATGACTGAAGGTATCTTTACATGTCTGAAACCAGCTTAGTTCACTTATTTTCACAATCAGTAAAATGTTTTGCAAAGGGAAATGATGTGCAAAGTGCAGTGACTGACATTTCATAATTTTACGGTAGCCAAAACAGTGTTTCCTAAAGGATTGCTGTGATTTACTGTACAATGCTCTTTGCTTTGTATTTAACCCTGTGTGTTTTATAATGTAAAATGCATATTTAGAATCTACAGGGTAGAAATGTTTCTAATATATTAGGCAAGTTAAAATATCAGTATAATGTATATTCTATCTGTCCGTATCCTTCAATATTAATTTATTGTAAAGTTCGAGGGAAGCGCAATACCTCTTACACTCCATCTGTAGATGTACAAACCCACTGTGGTCCAGTGACAAGTCTGGGACATCTGCTACTCCTACTTATCAGCTGTTTTAATAGTTCATCAGCTTGTTTTGGACAGTAATTTCATATGCGCCCATTTGCTCATTTGCACAGAATCTTGGCCTACAACTGTCCATGTTGAGCACTATAACTGTGTACTTATTTAGATGAATGATTTTATTCTTAATGGCGTGCTTTCCAGAGATAGTGGGGTCAATTTACTAAAGTCAAATAGCTATTCACTTTGCAAGGGGGGTTTCTCTTTAGCTTAGTGAATAAGGGGAAGTTCTGCTGATTTCCATCATCCAATTATATGCAAGCAAAATAACAAGTATTTTTCCTTGTATGTGATTAGGTATACTTTGCATAAATAATTTTCACCATATTCCCTAAGCTAAGGAAGCATTCCCTTGCAAAACAAAAAAAATGCCTTGCAAATTTAGTAGCCTCTTTGCCTTAAGTAAATCAACCCCAATATCTCTCTATCAGGTTTAACAAAAATATTTTGTATATATTTATGCATTGATCTTGATCTTGAGAGACAACTTCATTGTAACTCTAGGCCCCAAGTACAGTAGATATGTCCAAATGAGTATTTTACCTGCCCTACTCCTTCCTTAAAAGGTTTCAATGAATTCTACATTCCCAGAGAGATTACTCACAAAAATGTAACTGAGTGACACATTCCCTTTCCTGAGCAAGGCCACATGGGAGCAGGGTTGCCTGCCTGGCTCTATGCAAATACTATCAGGGGGTCCAATGGCTCCCATAATCTTTAATATATGAAGTCCCAGTTTCCACTTTGACCCAGAGAAGCAGGAGCCAAAATGTATAGGCTTCTCATACTTTAAAGTATAACTAAAGTCAAAACTTTTTTTTAAGTTTTGGACAGAGTGGGGAGGGAATAGAATGCTGGTCAGTTTATATTGCTGACTGCACCCCTGTTAGGGATATTCACCCTCTCTATGTGCCTATTTACCATCTATTTACCAGAAAATCCCAAATTTTAGGTTGTCCCCAGAAAAGTAATAAAGAAGAAATCTTCAAATGGGGACACTAGTTCTGGTGACCTGGGGGTCCCCAAAGATTTCCCTTAAATTTCATTGATTTCTTCTCACTTCCTGTTTGGCTGTGGGACAGGAAGTGAAGGGTATTCTCCGCAATGGGACTCAGATGGTGAAAAAAAAAATCTGACAGGGGTTATAACCCTTCTTTGCTCTATCCAAAATGAAAAAAAATGTTTTGCCTATAGTTCTACTTTAATAAACTTCCATACATATCTAAAACCCAAGCATTAGCGTAATAGTATTTATCAGTGGCTTTTGCTTGAGGAGCACCAAAGGAGCAATGATCTTGGCCAAAATGTTTGATTACATTAGCTACATCCAAAATAATGTCCTGGTCACACATGTAGACAGCTGCCATCAGCACAAAGACTACATAAATGTTTCGTATTTAATATCTGATGAACTTTGATCAGCATCATTGCATTTTTGGCCATTATAATACCCCCTTGTGAAAGCACTTAAAGAAAAATTGCATTGTCACAAAAATGTACTGTAGTTTATCTAGTATGACATATACAAGGCTGAGTATTTTATAGTGAATTACCTTACCCAAGCACTACAGAATGTCAGATAGTTTGCCAAGAAATATCAACAAATGGAGGAACTGAAACTCCAGAACACTATTGAAATGCTAATCTATCTCATTCTCTGTTCTTGTGGATTATTTATAACCAGGGGAGAAAGATATGGTTTCTGCAGAAATTTCAGATTGCTACATTGATATTTATATTTTAGCTATGTATGCTTATCAAAAAAAAATCTTACCCTTTTATCTGCCAGTTAATTAAATTCTGAATGTCCTGGTTCTAAAATTAAGAAAAAGAAGATTGTCAGTGTTGATGGGGACTTGGCACAGCCATTTAGATTTTAAATGACTTGACTATTCTCAAGTGGTTAAAATGACAAGACACATATGGAGCCTGCTGTGTTATCTGCCGATAATTCATCATCACCTGAAGCATTCTGTGGTCAACCACGTCAAGACATCTCGTTCGCACTGGCCTGCAAAAAAAAAAAAATAGATTCACACTCATCTCAATTCCATCAATTTCATATTTGGAATTGTGTTAACAATTTGCTGTAAAGCGTATAACAAACGTTAAGCCTTACTGCAGATGGCATTTTAATGATGTTTATTGTAACTAATTGTGAATGTGTCAGGGTAAAAGGAAAAGCTGTTGTGTTTCTCAGATACCAATACAATCTCATAAACGAAATTAAGCAAAAGTAGTGTCAGTCTCGTTACACCGTCAGACATGACAAGTTGGAATAACACCTGCAGACAAAACTCACGCATTCAATAAAACTCTGCAGGAACCATCCTATAATCTTAGCAAATGGTAACTTAGAGTCAGTTTAAGCTTCTCAACAAGGACTCCTATATTATTATGTTCCATCCCATGACTGTCATTATTGCTACAACTAGAAAATGACTGCTGCTAAACAGACTAGATAAAACTATAATGACTGAGAAAGAAATATGTGGCAGCACCCTCCTCTGTGTGATATTTTATATTATCTCTCTACGCCGGACAGCTGTGTAGATATGGTTCATCTTCCGTATCTCTACTTTCTTGAAGGAATCATTTGATTGACAAACCATAATGTTGCAATTTAAGAATGAATAGACGTCAAGGGATTTCCTCAGCTCAATCTTTCATCTTTTCCATTATGCTGTATGTCAAGATGTAACTACAATTCAAGTCCCAATATAAATGTACAATTGCATTACATAACAGAGTTGAAATATTTAGAAAATTATGTCCTGCCCTACTAAAGGATGATTTTCAGGTAATCTAGGAGGAATTTTTACTAGTGCTGCAACAAGTAATAAAAATGTGCAAAGTGCAGTAACCAATAGTTACCAGATTTCAAGTCCACTAAGCACTGTTTGCAACTGAGCACAGAATCTAACTCCAGTGCAGTTTCAGGAAAACAGCCCTTCATAAACGAGACATTGCAAGCAATGTGAAACAGAAAATAACAGGCACCCTTATAAAATAAAATGGGAGCCATAATGGGAGTTTATCCACATCCAATTCGCATGACAGGAGATTGTGACCAGCTCTCAATGGAGCCAGTTAACACATCACCGTGGCGGCTCCAGAGCAGCTTGCACAGGAGTACTGTGCATCTTTGGCTCAGTTTCAGGGCCGAATTCAGGCAAAAATTTGGCCCTAGTTCGTTCCTGAACTGGAGAACAGGGACGCACCGGACCCCTGCTGTCAGCCGCGTCTGGCATCAGTGTGAACCCAGCCTAAAGCTTTAATATTTTGTATTGGTAAATTAGAGGTGAAACTGGTGCTGCTTAATTGAAAAAACACAAAAAACGTAAAATAAATGTCCTGGGTATAGAATTTCCAGCACGCTGGTATACAATATATATTAATTAATGGATAAATATATTTATATTAAAGGTACGTGGGGTTGGGCATAAATCCTTTACTCTTACTATCCTGTGGTAGTATATAAATGCATGGGGGTAGTTATGCTTGCAAAATATAATAAGGAAATTTAAAGTGCATCGAATCTTAGTGTTGTGAATATAAATTAATATATAAATAAATGGTGGGTATACTTATAAATAAATCACATATACTGTATGGATAAAATCATATGTTGAAAGCTGCATACATAAAAATGGTATTGTGCAAAGCTAAAATGGTAAAAACCATAAAGTGCCTAAAAAGCAATCAATTGTGCAAAAAAATGCTTCCAAGAGCATGAAGATGTGCCAAACGAAAAAGAACAAAGAAAAACCAAAGGAAAACTAAAACACAAAAGCAGTCTTTTAAATGAAGATAACAATCTCCTGGTGATGTGATTAAGGTGCTGTTAGAAGAGATGTCAAAAATATCCTCAAACTGTGAAGTGCCAGAAAACAAATTCCCCACTGTGAATTATGTGCTTGGTGTTCCACCTCCTGCACTGCAATCGTGGGAGCACTCACCGGAAAGCGCTCCCCACTGAAGGGGTACGCGCTTCGTTGTATTTCCTGGGTGTGTGTATTCCTTTACTTAGATTGTTGTATGTATATACAGGTAAAGGTAAGATCATCCGATTATTCACCTCCTTCCTTATATTCTCCGTGGGTATACCATGCAAGTAAGAAACAGTATCTTGCGCAATATCATTTAGGTATTTTTTTATTTGTAACGGTATAATAAACACTCACGTGTCAGCATCGGCAGGAGCGCTCCAGTAGACGTCCAATGATGAAACGCGTAGGGCGTGGCCAGAACGTCACACATCACTTCCGGTCGTATATGCAGTGGACCGCTGTGAACACGGCGGATGTCCATTTTGCTTTTGGAAAAGTGACTGCTTCTTTTTACTTGCTGACACGTGAGTGTTTATTATACCGTTACAAATAAAAATACCTAAATGACTTAATCACATCACCAGGAGATTGTTATCTTCATTTAAAAGACTGCTTTTGTGTTTTAGTTTTCCTTTGGTTTTTCTTTGTTCTTTTTCGTTTGGCACATCTTCATGCTCTTGGAAGCATTTTTTTGCACAATTGATTGCTTTATAGGCACTTTATGGTTTTTACCATTTTAGCTTTGCACAATACCATTTTTATGTATGCAGCTTTCAACATATGATTTTATCCATACAGTATATGTGATTTATTTATAAGTATACCCACCATTTATTTATATATTCATTTATATTCACAACACTAAGATTCGATGCGCTTTAAATTTCCTTATTATATTTTGCAAGTATAACTACCCCCATGCATTTATATACTACCACAGGATAGTAAGAGTAAAGGATTTATGCCTAACCCCACGTACCTTTAATATAAATATTTTTATCCATTAATCAATATATATTGTATACCAGCGTGCTGGAAATTCTATACCCAGGACATTTATTTTACGTTTTTTGTGTTTTTTCAATTGAGCAGCGCCAGTTTCACCTCTAATTTACCAATATTATTCAAACGACACAATTGTGGAGTTTCTGGTGACGGCAGCAGCTCGTAAAGTAAAGAATTTTATCCGTTTGCGCGGAACACTTAAATATTTAAATTTCTTTAATATTTTGTGTTGTCAATATTTTTCTTTTGTACAGAAAACCAACAAAAGCGTTACAAAAGAAAAAGAAACATTTGCTTTTTGGGGTATCAATGACCCTAATAGCCATACAATCCATACACATGGAAAAGAAAATGAACAACTCCAACCAAAATTTTTTTCTCAATAGAGTGACTAATAGCCAGGACATCTGGCAAAGTTTTATTGCTGTCCGTGTCCTTACCAGTGGCAGCCACTCCATTGGGGGGCAGGGGCGCTGCCCCCTAATCCAGGCACCCGGCCCCCTAATCTACATGCAGGGCATCGGGCGCATGGATTTTAATGGGGTTTTTTTGAAGCACATGATTCGAGCCCGAGGCTCTATTTGGCTTAAAAAAGGTGGACGCGGGGCACAGAGCACTGCACCCTGAGCCCACCTAATTGTGTGACAATAGCAAATTAATATCCGCTGTTGTCTTCCTGCTTTTCCTCCCAGCCAATCAGGATGCGGGTCTTAAGACCCGATTGGCTGTGAGGAGAAGCGACTGTATTGGTCGCCGAGGAGGGAGCCGCCGAGGAGGAGGAGACGCAGGGTGAAGCTGCCAAGGAGGAGCAGGAGGGAGCCAAAGCTGGACGAACAAGCAAGCGATGGTGGGCTGGGGGTTTGACTGATGGTGGACCAACCGATCAAACGACCAAACAGAGGGGGGTGGCAGGTGGTTTGCTTGCCCCCTCCCCAAAAAAATGGAGCACCAGCTGCCACTGGTCCTTACTAAGGAGATCTCCTTTCACTTCCTGTCAAGGTGACTCCAGGATAAAAAATGAGAGGGTGAGGAACACTAAGATACAGCACTAAAAACCTGATAGGTATTTTAACCTCCCTTCTGCTGTTTCTGTTCTTCATTAAATTACTTCCTATCCTTTGGTGTACACTGTGTATTCAAGGCCGGCCATACGTGGTTCAAATATCAACTGCTTCAGCAGGAACTGGCCGAGATTCAAACTGTTAATGGGCAGGCTGAATGTACCAAGTTGATCGATCAATCAACTTGGGTACAACCAGCCTGCTGGATTCTCTTTCAATTTTTGGTAGTGGCTGCTATAGCCGCTAGCCATAATCACTGTCTTCTCCTGGCAGGGAAGGCTTCCCCCACCCACCCCCGCCTGGGGTGAAGATAATTGCTGATTCCCCTGTCAGCACTGTTTGTGTTGATGGGGGAATCGTGATGATTTCTTTCCTGCAACCTGGTTGCAGGAGAAAAAATTGCTCTGTGTATGGCTGGCCTAAGACAAGAGATAAAGCTAAATCTCCCTAATAGGAACATAGACAGCAATACCTGACAATGGTAGTTTTCTCTACACTATACAACACTAAAATAGCACTAAAGGTTTAGGCTACAGTTTGGCTTTAAAAAAAATCTCAGGAATTGTGCGGACACCACTACATCAGCATGTCATAGATTTCAGTGGTCGGAAAGGACACACAGGACAGAGATAAATAACACATTTGTTGCTCTGGTCATATCTCCTCCTGGTCTTCTTCTGGGTACAGCTTTGGGCAGCATTCACAATAAAGTTGAAAAGCAGGCACTCAAACCTAGTTCCAGTAAATACTGCTATTCATATAGTCAATAAGGGCTGCAATAGTGCTTCCTAATGCACATGAAATAAATTGACAAAAATGAACGGTATGGAAGCCCCACTAATTAGCTATTTTGTCACGTGTAACCTATGAAACCGACATTTCTTGCAAGGTGCAAAGATCCAATGCTGCTGGATGACCAGAGGGGGAAACTCCGGAATCACGTAGACAAACAAAAAGAAAAAGAAGTCCAGTGCAAAGAGATCATAGTATATGTAAGTTATGTAACTATTTAATAACTAAAAAATGTATGAATGCACTCATAAGCATGATAAAGGAGAGATCATGTTGTGTGATATACTGGCAGCTGATGTGACCACAGGGTCTGCTCCGAGGCTCAGGAGCACTGGGGAAGCCTGGTTCGGCTGGATGGAACACACGCTGCAGCTCTGGACACAGTTTACCACACTACTTGCTCTCTCCTCCATAATGATCGCGAGTACATTCATACATTTTTCTAATTAATAGTTACATATATGTAGCCATGTGCTTCCTTAGGAGTAGCTAGTAGTTGTGGTTCACCTTATAGCTGCCATCAATCCCACCATATCTCACACATCCGTAGACACTGACCAGGTCGGTTCTTGTTTTTGTTGTTTTATTTAGGGGAAATAACTTGGATGGGGAAAAGGGGTGGCTGTGAGATACCCCAAGAATTATAATACACAAACTCCATATACAGGCCTGTATATGCACACTGACTCTGCAGACTATCCTTCTGCAGATTGTTACCCCTCGCGACTCTCCAGCACATCACTTGCTGACTGTTTTTCCTGCAGTTCTCTCTCCAGCACTGAACTTGCAGACTATCACACCTTCACTTCTCTACAACACTTTACAAGTTTCCAGCTTGAAAGGAAATTTATCAAGCTTCTCTACTCTTTTCTCTAGCACATGGTGAGGCCTACACTGTGTCGGCAGGACCTCAGGACCACCCATTACAAACCAGGGATCACGAGCCCCTGAATATGTAGCAAAATACTTGAGTGCTAGCCGGGCCTTTGATGGACTACAACTCACAGCCCATTCCTCTTCCAGGTCCCACCGACCTGCTTTTCCTCAGTGACACTCCTTCCCCTGACTGGCTCCCAAGGCTTTCACAGACTGTCCACTATTCCTCTCCCAGCCTACTCCAGCACTTTCTCTCCCAGCTCCAAGGGCTGTTACTCACTGGGACCGGTGGATCACTCCTGCTGTGTAGCACCTCCGCTGTTCTCCTGTTCCCATGTGCGACTCCAGGAATCACCTCCTCTCCTGGCTGCACCAGAACCTCCAGGCCTCAAGGTCACCCCCCCCCCAGATGGGGGCGACCTCCCGGGTAGAGGCCTCCTGCTACATCTCAGACTTCCACCCGACTTTTCCTTCCAGATTGGGCTGACTCAGAGTATTTAACCACTTACCAACCGGAAGATTTTCCAGCTTTAGGACCAGAGCACTTTTTGCGATTTGGCGCTGCGTCGCTTTAACTGACAATTGCGCGGTCGTGCGACGTTGCACCCAAACAAAATTTGTGTCCTTTTTTCCCACAAATAGAGCTTTCTTTTGGTGGTATTTGATCGCCACTGCGTCATTTCTGATAACCGCTATAAACAAAAGAAGAGCGACCATTTTGCAAAAAAACCCAAATTTCTTACTTTTTGCTAAAATTCAAATCCAAAAAAAAATATAAAAAAACATTTTTTTTCACCGTTTTTGGCCGATTTATATAATTCCTCATATTTGTGATAAAAAAAATCGCAATCGGCGTTTATTGATTGGTTTGCGCAAAAGTGGCCGCGTTTACGGATGATGAGAATTCATTTCTGGGGTTTTTATTTTTTTTTTATTTTTTACTAGTAATGGCGGTGATCTGCGATTTTTAGCGGTACTGCAATATTTCAGCGGACATGTTTTTGACACTTTTTTGGGACCAATGACATTTATTCAGCGATCAGAAATGTAAATGTGCACTGATTACTGTATAAATGTCATTGGCCCTGGGGGGGGAGCTAGGGGTTAACTATGTTCCCTGGGTGTGTTCTTACTGTGGGGGGGTTGGGCTAACATGGGCATGAGAGATCTAACTGATCCCAGTGACAGGGATCAGAAGATCTTCCATGCCCCTACTAACAGAGCGGGGAACCGCCGTGTTTACATTGGCGGTTCCCCGTTCTTTCCCTGTAGCCGCTCGCCGGCGGACATCGGGTCCGCCCGAGCCGCAGGCACACTCCCCAGGAGTGTGGCGGGTGCGCGCGCCCCCTGGTGGCTGATTGCGGATCGCCGCTTATTAACGGCGATTCGCGATCAGCATCCCGACTGCCGCCGTGAAAACACGGCGCGCGGTCGGGAAGTGGTTAAGGAGGAGGCCTATCCCCTGCCAACCCTGCTTGGGGATTGGTCAAGGCTCCTTAGAACACTTCAGATGGTTCCACCTATCTCCCAGTCTTCTGATCAGAAACCTACCTCCAGGTTTCTAGAAAAGAAGGGGGAGGTTCTGGTGACCTCATCTGTTGAGTCCACTCAATCCTCCCTGAGCCACTCCTCCCAGCCCAGATCAATACATTCAGGCCTGCTCTTACATTCAGGCCTGACAAAATTTTGCCTTTCCTAGCAAAACCCTGCTAAAAAAACGCAACTATACTATGGGGGCATTACATATACTTACTGCACTATGGTCTCTTTGCACTGGATTTCCCTGTCTTCTTGTTTGTTCACAATAGAGTTACATTGTTGTAGTGCACCCCCTAAGAAGCCGCACTGGGATCCCCCACCCTGCATAGCCAGGCACACTGAATTTTCACAAGCACTCCAGAGACAGAGAACAGTGCGTGACTTTGTTTTTGTTATTTATTGAGGGTTAATAACTGGGATGGGAATGATCATGAGAGGTTATGGGATGCCCACTTGACTTTAGCAACAAACTTGGCAACAACTTCAGGGACATCTTCCTATATACAGTCTCCTTAACACTCCTCCTGCACTTCACTTGTGTGCAGTACCCCAACTGAGTCACTGTTTATGGATCTGACAGGCACAGTCAGATTTAGCAATGGCCCTTTGCAGGCAGGAACTCGAAGCCCCTTGTTGTGAAGCAAAATACAGTAATCAGCTTGTATTACTCCTCCTGTGGCTGCTGTCCCAGCACCATCTCTTCAGGCACTGCCAACCCACCTGACTGCAGCTGCCCCTTTCACTAGCCATCCAGGCTAACTTTCCTCCACAGTCCTCCAGACTGACTCACACCAGCCCATTTGGCTGACTCTGCAGGAGTTCTCCCAGGGAAGGATGAAGACTTGGCACAACTCTGTATTCAGGGAGAACTGGTTACATGTGGCAGTCCCCCCCCCTTGTAAGTCCCTAGCAGTGCTGCTGTACTAACACTGTCCTTACACTTGCTGTCATGCCTCCAGGAAGGGCTTCTTCCACGTGTTGTGGCAGGATCCTTCCAGCACCCGAGTCCTGGCCCAAGGTAACCCCCCCCAGACTAAGGGGTACCCCAGAGGGCCACCGATAGCCTCCACAGCACTACATCTCCATTTTCCACCCAGCTGCCCCTGCTGGCATGGCCCATGTCTATTTATGAGGTGAATATGCCCATTGCCAGCCCTTTTACTGGGGATTGGCTGAGGCCCTCATATATATTCCAGGCAGCTCCTCCTAACCTCCACCCACTAGCTCTAGACGTTACTACCACCTTCTACACCAGGGGGAGGCACCAGAGAAGCTGTCAGGATGAGTCATCCAGCCCTGACTCACTGAATCCTGACCCAGATTCCATAGCTGAGGCTTAGTCCTGAGTTGAACTAAACTTTCCTACACAAATAAACCTATACTACAAAACCTTACATCTAGCGGGTCATCTAGATCTAGAGGGTGCTACAGTCTTAGCACTCGGCTCCATTCTCAGGCATTTGCTGGGAAAGCGATGAGAGTGTACATTGCGCTGTGTTTGCATTGCAGGCATCATACAAAAAAAAATGCTAGGAGAAATGTGAATCTTCTTTTTGGGAAGAAGAAAGTTTGAAGGTCTCTTCTATCAGAAAACACAAACCTTCTAGCATTTTTTAACTCATTACTTTAGTTATACTTTAGCTGGTATAACTACAGCAAAGAAAGGCCTGATTGCTCTAGATAACTATGCTTAACACATTTTAATTACTCTGCACTGCTTCAAAACAACACAATTGTCAATTCAAATTTAGCATAACAAGGTAACACTATTTATAGTATGTATCTCTATTTAAGTTAGGTGAAATGTTATTGATGGAACAATGTTTTATATATATGTATGTAATCTACTTCATGTGGACTGTTTTAGTCTTTACTGCTCTCTTCTCTTGTATCTGCATTGCAAGAACACCTTAGGTTGCAGCCCTTCTGTGTCCCTGTAAAGCTGGCCATAGATGGTTTGAAACTCGGCCAGTTCAGCAGGGACTGGCTGAGATTCAAACAATGTATAGGCAGGTTGATTGATCAACTTGGGTACAACCAACCTGTCCGATTTTACATGTGATTACTAGCGGCTATTATAGCCACAAGCAGTAGTCACTGGGTTCTCCCGTCAGGGATGGCTTCCCCAGCAGAACACAATAGCAGTAAGAAAATCACTCTGTCTATGACCGGCTTAAGACAATTCACAAAGCCTTAAACCTGAAGTCCAGTTTTTTTGTACATTTTATTAAGTATAATTTTAACTGCTCATGCAGGCCTCTTGCACACTGGACATATTTTCAGCTGCCCCTAGGGCAGTGGTTCTCCACTCTTGTCCTCAGGACCCACTAACAAGCCAGATTTGCAGGATAACTGTAATGCATCACAGGTGATATCATTTGCTGCTCAGTGATTGCAGTATCTTAGTCTGCATCTCCCAAGGTAATACTTAAAATCTGGCCTGTTAGTGGGTCCTGAGGACCGGAGTTGAGAAACACTGCCCTAGGGGCATCTGGTGTTTTTTTTTTTTCCCTGCCTCTAAACGTCCCTCCATGTTAGCCTATGTGTCAATGAACACAGGGAGGTTGATTTGCTAAAGGAAAATATACTGTGCACTGCCAGTGTGGTTGTGCTAGATCTGAGAGGAAGCTCTGATATGAGCTCTGCTAATTGTTGTCATCCAATCATGTGCAAGCAAAAATTCATTTTTATTTTTTATTTTCCGTGAATGTTCCCCTCAGATCTAGAGCAACCACATTTGCATTACACAGCCTTTAGTGAAGCAACTCTATAGGCGTTTAAGGTGTTTAGAGACAGGAAAAAAAACCCCACTACCAGTGCGTCCAGGAGCAGCAGAGTTTTGGCAGAAAAAATGCTTGACGCTTCTAAATGCGTGTTAATGTATCTAAACGCACATTAACGCTAGGCATGTTTAGCACATGAGAGTTAATTCATTTTAATGGCCAGATTGAATTACTATTTTGGCCAATTAAATTATATAATGCCTAAGGGCTTGGCTCCTAAATGCGCCTAAACCCAATACACACTTTTACAAGTGTAAGGTTTTTTTTTTCCAACAAAATGCCGCTGCCAGGAGGAAAGGCTTCTAGGAGAGTTGGAAAACATCCTGTGTGCATGAGGCCATAGGTATAGGGGTAGAGAAATATGTGGTAATACGTACACTATTGCTGGCTATGGCAGGCTTCCACCTTGCTGTGAGACCAGTCAACCAAAACCCCTTCTCTTTGGAACTGCTGCTGGTGGCTGTACTCTGGTGTCATTACATACAACACAGGACCCGCAGCCCTGCATTGTACATGGGGACCTGTGCCTGCTAAAGCCAAAAATTAGTTAAATATTACAGTTTATTCCAGTCTAACCCTACACTTAATGTGGAACTATAGTCAGAAAATTAAGTCCTGCTAGATCACTTCAGACTGGCCCCTTTTGCAGGTAAAACATTAAAAATAAGTGTCTATACTGTGTAAAATCCAGTAACACACTGTCTCACCTTATTATGCACATGTTCAGTTATTCTCCATTTTTAGGCACTGCCGAATTTGTAAAGACCGATTTGCAGACATCATTAACCACTTCCATACCAAGCCTGTGTTTTGGGTTCGGTGTTTACGAGTTAAAAACAGATTTTTTTTTGCTATAAAATTACTTAGAACCCCCAAACATTATATATATTTTTTCTAACACACTAGAGAATAAAATGGCTGTCATTGCAAAACTTTGTCACACTGTATTTGCGCAGTGGTGCTTTTTTTTGAATAAATTCCCTTTTTTTAGTTAAAAAATAAGAAATCAGTAAAGTTAGGCCGATTTTTTTCCATATTGTGAAAGATAATGTTACGCCGAGTAAAATGATACCCAACATGTCATGCTTCAAAATTGCATCCGCTCGCGGAATGGCGACAAACTTTGCAACTTAAAAATCTCCATTGGCGACGTTTAAAAAATTCTACAGGTTAGCAGTTTTGAGGTACAGAGGAGGTCTAGTGATAGAATTGTTGCTCTCGCTCTAATGATCGCGGCGACACCTCATATGTGTGGTTTGAACACCATTTTCATATGTGGGCGGGACTTACGTATGCGTTCGCTTCTGCACGCGAGCTTGGCGGGACAGAGAGCTTTACATTTTTTTTTTATTATTATTATTTATTTTGCTTTTTACTTTTTATTTTTACACTGTTCTTTTTTTTAAAAAAAATTTGATCACTTTTAGTCCTATTACAAGAAATGTAAACATTCTTGTAATAGAAAAAAGCATGCTAGGGCCTCTTAAATATGAGATCTGAGGTCAAAAAGACCTCAGATCTTATATTTACAGTGAAGTGCAAAAAAAAGTGACTTCTGACATAATCTCTGCCCTTCTGTATTATGAAGCCGAGTGAGCGGGGGGGGGGGGGGACGCATCCGATCATCTACGCCACTGCTGGTTGGTCCAGTAAGCGACGGAGATGATGGGAAAGCGGCGGGAGGGGGGGGGGCACCTCTCCCGCCGCTGATAAAAGTGATCTTGCTTTTACGGAAGTGGTTAAGGAGTAATTAAACCCTCCAATCCTTTCCAGCCAAGGAAGCTGCTTCTGAGCTGCAACTGCCATAGTGCTACCATGGTGATCAGTTATGACACCAAAAGAAATATTTTTTTTCACATACGTTTTTCACTCTATTAATGTAGTTTGTATTACTATTAGCAAGGCAGAATTTTATTTTGTTGCATGCACAGTGTGTCTGACTGTCTCTGCCAGCGGCTTTCTTTGTATATGCCAGTGTGTTTTCCATTTTATGACACCAGCCATTCGATGGGTTGACAGTTTGGTTGAGGACACAAGGAAAATGTGACAGTTAGCAACTCCGGCATTCCAGGGATGTAACTGTTTTTTGAAACTGTTAAATCAATAGGTTTAGTTCTGCTTTTATGATTTAATGCTGATCAGGGGCTCTGAGCTTCAGCAAAATGGCAGCCTCCAGCAAGAAGAAACAGGAGCAATGCTGGAGGCAATTTACAGCACACACTGATTATGGTAGCATAGGTAATTATTAATGTGGAATGTACAGTATGTTCCTTGCTAAAGCACATTATTTTTTATTAAGTCGTTATGGGTAAAGTTCCACTGTAACAAGCAATTAATCCTTGCAGTGCAGAGGGCCCCACTGCAAGGAAATTTGGTAACACAAATCCTAGAGTTATTATTATTGTACAGGATTTATATAGCGCCAACAGTTTACACAGCACTTTACAATGTAAAAGGGAGACAATACAGTTACAGTACAATAAAATACAAGAGGGTTAAGAGGGCCCTGCTCAGAAGAGCTTACAATCTAATAGGGTGTGGTAAGTGGTACATAAAGTTGTAGCTGATGGAAATGATAAGAGATTAGGTGTGATAGGCTTCCCTGAAGAGATGAGTTTTCAGGGATCGCCTGAAGGCAGCCAGAGTAGGGGATAGCCGTTTGAGGTAGAGAGTTCCAGAGGATGGGAGAGCCTCTGGAGAAGTCCTGGAGACAAACATGGGGGGAGGAGGAGACAAGGGAGCTTGAGAGTAGGAGGTCTTGGGAGGAACGGAGAGGATGGTTTGGGTGATATTTGGAGATAAGATTGGTGATGTAGCTTGGGGCAGAGTTGTGAATGGCTTTGTATGTTGTGGTTAGTATTTTCAATTTAATTCTGTGGGCGATGGGAAGCCAGTGTAGGGATTGGTGGAGAGGGGTGGCAGACACTGAGCGGTTGGTCAGGTAGATGAGTCTGGCAGCAGCATTCATGATAGGCTGAAGAGGGGATAACCTATGGAGAGGTAGACCTATGAGGAGGGAGTTGCAATAGTCAAGGCAAGAGTTTAAAATATGGATAGGCATCTTTATTTTAGCCAAGTGACTGTTATTTTCAAATCTCATTAGATTTATGGTAGCTGAAAATAGCTGTCTTTTTTTTTTTTCAATGAACCACTTCAGCCCCGGAAGGTTTTACCCCCTTAACGACCAGACCATTTTTTGCGATACGGCCCTGCGTTATTTTAGCTGACAATTGCACGGCCTTGCAACGCTGTACCCAAATAAAAATGATGTCCTTTTTTTCTCACAAACAGAGCTTCCTTTTGGTGGTATTTGGTCACTTCGGCGGTTTTTATTTTTTGCTCTATAAACAAAAAAAAAAGACTGTCAATTTTGAACAAATTTTTTTTTCTATTTTCTGCTATAAAACACACCCAATAAAAAAAAAAAAATTTAAAATCAAATTTCTTCATCAATTTAGGCCAATATTTATTCTGCTGCATATTTTGATAGAAAAAAAAAACCACAATGAGCGTATATTGATTGGTTTGCGCAAAAGTTATAGTGTCTACAAAATAGGGGATACATTTATGGCATTTTTATTATTTATTTTTTTTACTAGTTAGGGCGGCGATCAGTGATTTTTAGCGGGACTGCAACATTGCGGAAGACAGATCGGACACTTAACTGACATTTTCAACACTTTTTTGGGAACCAGTGACATTAATACAGTGATCAGTGCTAGAAATATGCACTGACATTGTACTAATGACACTGGCAGGGAAGGGGTTAACATCAGGGGCAATCAAGGGGTTAACTGTGTTCCCTCCTTGTGTTTACTAACTGTATGGGGGAAGGACTTACTGGGACAACACGCAGATCCGTCTTCCTGCATAGCAGAAAGACAGGATGGGGTTGATTTACTAAAGCTGGAGAGTTTAAAAACCGGTGCAGCTGTGCATGCTAGCCAATCAGCTTCTAACCTCAGCTTGTTTAATCAAGCTTTGACAATAAAACCTTGAAGCTGATTGGTTTCTGTGTGGAGCTGCACCAAATTTTGTACTTACAAGCTTTAGTAAGTCATCCCCTGTCAGAACGGAGATCTGCCTTGTTTACACAGGCAGATCCCTGTTCTGTCTCTGCAGGGTACGATCGCAGGCAACCGCCGGACATTGAGTCCACCGGACCCGCTGATTGGCTCCCCCCGCTGGCCAATCGGTGCAGCACATGCCCACAAGAGCTAGTGCACAAATTGCCATACCGGTACGGCGATTTGCGCAGCCCAGCAATCTTTGCCACAGTATAACTGCGGTGGGTGGTCGGCAAGTGGTTAAAGATTCTTATCCTGTTGTGTTAGCTTTGTGAACTAAGCCTAATTTAATCTAAAGGTGTGGGTACCTTTAGAAGCATTACAGGGGCAGAGTATGTGGAGAAGAAGGCGCAGAAGCTACTGGCTTAGACCCCATACACATTATACAACTTTTGTTGTCAGATTTCCTTTAGATTTACCAAAACCATGTAGTGTTAGGGCCTGCTTGATTGCATACAAATTGAAACTCTTAAGGTTTGATCTCATATTATATGGTCTTGCTAAATCTAAATGAAAAAAATCTAAAGAAAATTGTATAGTGTGTAACCAGCTTTAGCCTCCTGCACATATCGTGTATACAAAATGTGCTGTCACTATGAAGTGCTGCTGTTTACCTTGTCAGCTTATCAGCTGTCTTTCCCTTAGTGACAGGCAACTAATCTCACTTGCTGCTTTGAAAAAATAAGGTGGCTTTATTTAAATGTTGCTGCAGCAGCAGCTAAAAAACGAGATTCTGTTGGGGAAAAAAATGAAAACCACGCGTGGCAGAGCCCTGAGCTTTTATCACGTGCCTAGATCTGCATTATAAATACACCAGCTAGCATATAATAACATAAAATGCATGCATAAGCAAATATAGTAGGATTAAAATTTGCTTTTCCTTTTTTTTTTTTCTTGTCCCTTTAAGACAAGGTCACAGAATACTGTTATGTGACAGAGGTTTTATCTAACTGAAAATTCTTCCCTGAGCTGATCATCACCGCAGTGGGAAACTCTGTGATCCTATCAGGCATGCAGTGTTCTGAGGAAGAAAATTCTATAGGCTGACAGGATCACAGGCACGATTCTACACAAAGAGTTTGCATATGCGGTGGTATATGCAGGCGATATTCATCAATTAACAAATTCAAATACTGAAGATCCAATATTTTTTTTTTTTTTTTTTTTAACTGAAGGGCAGATATTACGACCTCAACATCCACAGTCATATTTTTCTCTGATTGCTTCAAAGACAGGTCTGCTGTGAAAAAAAAAAAGATCTATTTGTTCAGTATTTCTTTTTCCAGAGCTGCAATGGTGCTTTATCATGACTTGACTGGGATAGCATGTCAAGGTGAAGCAAATGGCTAGAGTTCTGAAATCTAATTTATTTAAGCTTTGTAATCTCTAAGGATAGCAAAGGTTGTAAATCAACGGTAAAGGCAGGGGAAAGGGAAAAAATGGCTTTCCTGAATTTATCTTGGAAATGATTAACAAGGATTAGGCTGTATACAGTTCGTATTGTAAAAAAAAAAATGTATGCATTATTGAATTACATATATTTGCTATAGTGTCATACTATCCTACACGGTAATATGCAATTTATACCACTTTTCATTCTAATGTTTTATTGGTACAAATGCAACAATACATGCAAGTAGGATTGATCATTCCAAATTGTTAGGGACATTAAGAAACATTGTATAATGCTGGCGAAGTAGTATATTATCAATTTTAATCAAAATGCCGGAGGTATATCTTCTAATGCTTTGATCAATTTTCATTACACAAATGGTTTATCACTGGTTTGTCATCTCTGGGTATACAGAACGTACATAAACATGTCTGAGAGCCAGGCTTGCCTTTCTCCATTCCTCAGTCTCTTCCCTGCTTAATGACTAGCTAACATTTCCTCTTGGGTGTCTACTTTTTCCAACTGAAAAATAAGTGAAAAAGCTTATTTAATAGGGAAGTGCACAGTCAGGCAATTATGTTCCATGACCAAATGCAACTAATCAAAAGCATCATTTCATCAGTTTATTACAGTCAGATCAGTGAAAGATTTATTCCGATTCCTTACTGCGGAAATTTTGTTTTATGAGCATTACTGATTGCCTTACTAAAGGGAATGCAGAGTGCTTTTGTATTTTTTTTCATTATGACAGGTCTAAAAAATAAAAGTTTAACCGCTTGCTGACCGTATCACTTAGATATACGGCGGCAAGGCGGCTCTGCTGCGCCAGATCACATACTAGGTACGCAATCTGGCACTTCCGGGTAGGGGGTGCGCGCGCCCTGAGAGACCCACCTGTGCTGTGATTAAACACAGCGGGTGCCGCCCAATGAATGACAGCACAGATCGTCCGGAAGACACACAGGACAGAGCCCTGTAAACAAGGCAGAGCTCTGTCCTGGCATCAGGGAAGTAATGGATTTTTTTCACCGCAAAGCAGGGCATAAAATCCATTACTTACCCTAGTAAAAGCACTATACACTGTACACAAAAACTTCCCAGCCACTGTCATAAGTTCTGACAGGAGGGAACGGATGGAATTTGTGCAAAGCAGGGAAAAAATTCCAACTCTTCCCCTCATAAAAAACACTGGCTAGGCACACAGTTAACCCTTTGATCACCCCTGATGTTAATCCCTTCCTAGCCATTGTTATTAGTACAGTGGCAGTGCATGTTTTTAGCTCTGATCACTGTATTAGTGTCACTGGTTCCCAAAAAGTGTCAGTTAATGTCAGATTGTCCGCTGCAATATCACAAAAATAAATAAAAAATTCCAGTATATATACTATAATTTGTAGACCCTATAACATTTGTGTAAACCAATCATTACACGCTTATTGGGATTTTTTTACCAAAAATATGTAGCAGAATACATATTGACCTAAATTTATGAAGAAATTTGTTTTTTAATTTTTTTTTATTGATAGGTTTTATAGCAGAAAGTAAAAAATATAGTTTTTCTTTTCAAAATTGTTGGTCTTTTTTTGTTTTTAGCGCAAAAAATAAAAAACTCAGAGGTGATCAAATATACCCAAAAGAAAGCTCTATTTGTAGGAAAAAAGGACATCAATTTAATTTATGTACAACTTTCCATGGCCACGCAATTGTCAATTAAAGTAACGTAATGCTGCATCGCAAAAAATAATAATATAAATGCTTCCCTCCAGCAGGTTAAAGGATAAGTTCACCTTTGGGAACATGTTCCAGATGTTTTTAGGGTGGAACATGTAACATGTTCCCAGTGCTGCAGCCACTGCCGCTACCCTCCCTCCCTGCGGCAGCAGTACGCAAAGAAGTATCACTTACTAACTGTCACTTTTTAAAATCAGCGCGGCCGTGCGGGACTCCGCCCACATGACCACGTCATTCCTTCACAAAGCTCTGTGTGTGAATGAACTACAAGCTCCAACATCCTTTGCGGTTGTGGGCTTGCAGTTCTCAATGGACTACCCACGACGCTGTGTCGCGCCGTAGTGGTTCATTGATTTCTTCCTGTCAGTGTGTCTGCTGATCCCTGGTGCAATGCTTTAAAGACTCCAAAAAAAAATAAAATAATAAATGCACAAATTTTTACCTGCAAAAACATGTGCATTTATTATTTTTTTTCTAAAAGGTGGACTTATTCTTTAACCAGTTGCCGACCGGCCATCGTGGCCTGACGGCGGCAACTTGGCTTGATATCGCAAACTGCCGTCACCTGATGGCGGCTGCGAGATCCCGGATCGAGGGCGCGCTCTCACGCTCACTGTGTTACGGGGGAGCGGGTAGGGCGGGCTCGATGTCCGCCGGCTACTCTCGATCGCTCCCCCCGCAGTGACAGAACGGAGGTCCATGTATGTAAACAACCTATCTCCATTCCCCCTCCCTTAATATTAACCCCTTCCCTGCCAGTGACCATTATACAGTAATCAGTGCATTTCTATAGCACTGATCGCTGTATAAATGTCAATGGTCCCAAAAAAGTGTCGAAATTGTCCAACATGCCCGTCGCAATGTCGCAGTCCCGCTAGAAATCGAAGATTGCCACCATTACTAGTAAAAAAAAAAACACTCATAAATGAATTCCCATCATTCGTAAAAGTGGCAACTTTTGTGCAAACCAGTCAATATACGCCGATTGCGTTTTTTTAATCAAAAATATGAGGAAGAATATATATTGGCCAAAACCGATGAATAAATTTGTTTTTTTATATATTTTTTTGGATGTGTATTTTAGCAAAAATATTGTTTTTTTCAAAATTGTCGCTCTTTTTTGGTTTATAGCGGTAATCAGAAATGACACAGAGGTGATCAAATACCACCAAAAGAAAGCTCTATTTGTGGGAAAAAAAGGACGCCAATTTTTGTTTGGGTACAACGTCGCACGACCTTGCAATTGTCAGCTAAAATGACGCACTGCAGAATCTCAAAAAGTGCTCTGGTCCTAAAGGGGGAAATCCTTTTCAATCTACAACTGCTGTCATTTTCTATAAATGCAGTGCAATATGGCTACCTGGAGGCAAATGTATACTGACCACCCCTAGAAACATCATCTCCTGCTTGTGTGTTTGGCTCATCAATTTTCCCAGAAGTCTGCCTAAGATACAAGTGAAATTTCAGGCATCCCCTGCAACAAAAATTTAATTTTTGGTGAGATACTTCCAATAGGAACACGTCTAAAGGGATGCAGGCCCAGCAGATTTTCTCATTAGTGCCCTGCAGCTGCACAACTGATAGATAACTATGAAACCACTCCTATTAGACCTACTTGGCACAGAGAAACAAACATGTATTTCTATAACAAAGGTAGAACTTTGCAACAAAGGTTGTTATAATACTTGCAATGTACATAGATCAAGGGGGGGGAATGTTTTTTTCTCAACAAAAGTGGAGTTACTCTTTAAGCTTTAGGCTTCATGCACACAGGACATTTTAAAAACCTCAGTAACTTTGTATTTAGTTTATCAAGGTTTTTGCAATAGGGTTTTTTAGTGTTAGCATTGTATAGTGGTTTTTTTTTTCAATGGGATCAAAAACGTTAAAAAACCGCCGGTGAGCTGTGTTTTTGGGCGTTTTTTTACGTTAGAGCATTTTTACAGCTAAAAAAACTCCTCTCAGAACCCAGTAGTCTTAGATTTTTTTACAGCCAAAACAGGTAGATTCCTACCTTTTGTTATTCTGAAGAAATACCTGTTTGTTTCTCTGTGCCTCTGTGCCAGCCTATATGTGCATGAACACATAGGATAACATGCTGGAGAGTTTATTGACTGTAAGAAAAAACATCTGAAGCCAAAAAACAGCAGCTATAAAAACATCCAAAAACGTCCTGTGTGCATGAGGCCTTAGGCTTATGTTTTCCAGTTTATCTTTACTTCCTCTGGTAAAAAGCTCTTTGTTGAGTAAGTGGGAAAGAGATCTCAACACTTCCTTCTCAGAAGACCAAAAGAACCGCATACTTTTCTTTGCTCACAAGTCTTGCTTGTGTAGTAGATTCCAAGAGATCACATTTAAAATTCTGACACGCTGGTACAGGACACCAGCAGTGTTAACGTCCATTTTCCCCGGCCATAGCCTGTTGTGCTGGAGATGTGGCTCCCAAGTGGCCACACTACTCCACATCTTCTGGGATTGTCCACAGATTACCCCATTCTGGCAACAGGTCCTGCAGATTGTTTATAAACTTATAGATGTTTCCCTTCTGGATAACCCATAAGCTGTGCTTCTTAACCTAACCCCTATGTCCAGTAAAAGATATCGCAAATCCTTCTTTAAATATCTGCTAAATGCAGCTAGGGCATGCATCCCCAGCATGTGGAAACAACAATCCCCGCCTACAGTGCTACCATAGTTTACCAGGGTGAACGACATCCAACAGATGGAAGCCTTGACAGCTGCCCTCAGAGATAAGACAGAGGAGCATAACACACACTGGCTACATTGGGACATGTTCCAGTTCTCAGAGGGCTATTTGACATATTCTTAAACAGATCCCTCCGTGGGATCTTAATGCCTCGCCCCGCCGACCCAACTAAAGTACCCTTCCCCCTCTCTTCCTTCACTTTTCTTTTTTACCCTTCCTTTTTTATTCCTCCCTTCGACACCTCAGGCGTCGTCTTTTTCCCTCAAACATTAGTAAAAATCAATCGGTATGCCTTAATCACTAGGAGTGGCTACTGTGGGGATGGGACAGAGAGACCTATATTTAGTAAGGTCCACGTTTGGTTCCCCGCCTTGTAGTGGTTCACTGCCTGCTAGCTAGTGTTACTCTTTGTGTTTTGGTATGATCATGACTAATGAGTTTCTACATTTGCTTTCTGCCACAGTACATGATCGGATACAGGATATATTTGTTGTAGAAGCTGTTGCCCACAGTTAACTGAAATTTTATATTGTAATGGTGGAATCTTATCTGTTTCTTTGATAGCTATTTAAACCTCTTGTGGTTGTATCGCTGTTAATATTTGGATTTCCTTGACTGTGATTGGTTATGTCATACTGTATGTTCTATTGCATACCATAAATAAAGAGTTAAAAAAATAAAGCTCATTGCTTACAGAGATCAATAGCGGAAATTTGACCAATGCCATCTGCACCTAGTCGCTGAGTTTTGGGGGGCAACCGTCTCTAGCTGATTATTGTTTCGTTTGCTGTTGTGCCACATTCTCTCAATTTTTTTAATAATACATGTAACAGTGATCCAATTGTTCTTCAGAGTTTGCAGTATTTATTTTATAACTCAGCTCCGATTGATACTTCTTCAGCAACTTTAATTAAATGGAAGGTATTAAGCAAATATATATATATATATATACAGTATCTCACAAAAGTGAGTACACCCCTCACATTTTTGTAAATATTTTATTATATCTTTTCATGTGACAACACTGAAGAAATGACAATTTGCTACAATGTAAAGTAGTGTGCACAGCTTGTATAACAGTGTAAATTTGCTGTCCCCTCAACATAACTCAACCCACAGCGATTAATGTCTAAACCGTTGGCATCAAAAGTGATTACACCCCTAAGTGAAAATGTCCAAATTAGGCCCAAAGTGTCAATATTTTGTGTGGCCACCATTATTTTCCAGCACTGCCTTAACCCTCTTGGGCATGGAGTTCACCAGAGCTTCACAGGCTGCCACTGGAGTTCTCTTCCACTCCTCCATGACGACATCACTGAGCTGGTGGATGTTAGAGATATTGCACTCCTCCACCTTCCCTTTGAAGATGTCCCACAAATGCTCAATAGGGTTTAGGTCTGGAGACATGCTAGGCCAGTCAATAACCTTTACCCTCAGCTTCTTTAGCAAGGCAGTGGTCGTCTTGGAGGTGTGTTTGGGGTTGTTATCATGCTGGAATAATGCCCTGTGGCCCAGTCTCTGAAGGGAGGGGATCATGCTCTGCTTCAGTATGCCACAGTACATGTTGGCATTCGTGGTTCCCTCAATGAACTGTAGCTCCCCAGTGCTGGCAGCACTCATGCAGCCCCAGACCATGACACTCCCACCACCATGCTTGACTGTAGGCAAGACACACTTGTCTTTGTACTCCTCATCTGGTTGCCGCCACACACGCTTGACACCATCTGAACCAAATAAATGTATCTTGGTCTTATCAGACGACAGAACATGGTTCCAGTAATCCATGTCCTCAGTCTGTTTGTTTTCAGCAAACTGTTTGCGGGCTTTCTTGTGCATCATCTTTAGAAGAAGCTTCCTTCTGGGATGACACTCATGCAGACCAATTTGATGCAGTGTGCGGCGTATGGTCTGAGCACTGACAGGCTGACCCCCCACACCTTCAACCTCTGCAGCAATGCTGGCAGCACTCATTCATCTATTTCCCAAAGACAACCTGTGGATATGACACTGAGCATGTACACTCAACTTCTTTGTCGACCATGGTGAGGCCTTTTCTGAGTGGAACCTGTTCTGTTAAACTGCTGTATGGTCTTGGCCACCATGCTGCAGCTCAGTTTCAGGGTCTTTGCAATCTTCTTATAGCCTAGGCCATCTTTATATAGAGCAACACTTCTTTTTTCAGATGCTCAGAGTTCTTTGCCATGTTGAACTTCTAGTGGCCAGTATGAGAGAGTGAGAGCAATAACACCAAATTTAACACACCTGCTCCCCATTCACACCTGGAACCTTGTAACACTAACGAGTCACATGGCATCAGGGAGGGAAAATGGCTAATTGTGCCCAATTTGGATATTTTCACTTAGGGATGTACTCACTTTTGTTGCCAGCGGTTTAGACGTTGGCTGTGTGTTGAGTTATTTTGAGGGGACAGCAAATTTGCACTGTTATACAAGCTGTACACTCACTACTTTACATTGTACCAAAGTGTAATTTCTTCAGTGTTGTCACATGAAAAAATATATTAAAGTATTTACAAAAATGTGAAGGGTGTACTCACTTTTGTGAGATACTGTATATACACACACTATATTGCCAAAAGTAAAAAAGTGAGCCAGGTCTTCTGGTCCAACATTAGTACCTGACCTCACAAATGCACTTATGGAAAAATAGTCAAATGGGTTCTTAACCCTTGTGGACAACCGTCCCAGAAGAGTTGAAACTGCTATTGCTGCAAAGGGTAGGCCAATTGGGATGCCTGGGAAGACAGGAATGCCATTAAAGTTCATGTGCGTGTAAAGGCAGGTATCTATAGGCGTGCACAGACTATTGCATTAGAGTGTGCACCCCACAGCTCAAACTACATATATATATATATATGTACACTATATTGTCAAAAGTATTGGGACAGGTATGGTGCAGGGTTGTTTTTCAAGGGTTGGGCTTGAACGGAAATCTTAAGGCATCAGCATGCCAAGACATTTTGGACAATTTCATGCTCCCAAATTTGTGGGAACAGTTTCGGGATGGCCCATCCCTGTTCCAAAATTACTGTGCATCAGTGCACAAAGCAAGCTCCATAAAGACATGGACTTAACAAGGGTGCTGGAAAATTAACTTCAAGTGCAAAAATTCACATTATAATAGTAACTAAAACATATAAAATTAAGTGTAACAATCTAAAAAATATAAATTCCAAAGTGCTATAATGGTGTGAACCTCCCAACTAAAAAGTTGTTGCACTTGAAGTTAATCCGTATGACAAATATCTGAATGAGGGGTTTCCACCATCCCTGCTAAGGTTCAATTTCTATGTCTTGTTTTCAGTTTGATGTGTATTATCACAGAGACTGATATTGTGGTAATATTGAAGTTTAGTAAGATTTCAATACATTTGAGGGTTCCACCGTTATTCAAGTTATTCATCAATAAGTTAGCACTGCATTTTTTTTGTGGCGTGGGAACACATAACAGTGCTTAGCAGCAGGCCTTTTACTGACACTGTTTTTATTATACCTCCAGTAGTTTATTGTAAATAGTAATGTGGTGATGACCTATTATACTAAAGATCAGCATGTGGCATTAATTAACAGATTTCAGTTGTGACCCACCAGGCCTGACTACCCATGGACAATGTGCCTGGCTGCTGAGTTCATCTTCCCACCCCTGCACTTAGTGCACTGATGGGCACTGATTGGCAGCACTGATGGGCACTGATAGGCAGCACTGATGGGCACTGATATGTAGCACTGATGAGCACTGATTGGCAGCACTGATGGGCACCGATTGACAGCACTGAAAGGCATCACTGATGGGCACTGATTGACAGCACTGATAGGCAGCACTGATGGGCACTGATTGGCAGCACTGATGGCCACTGATTTGCACTGATAGGCATCACTGATTGGCAGCACTGATGGCCACTGGTTGACAGCCCTGATGGCCACTGATAGGCGGCACTGTTTGACACTAATAGAAAGCACTGATTGGCACTGATAGTCATACCTAATGGGCCCTGATTGGCACTGATAGGTGGCACTGATTGGCAGCACTAATGGCCCTGATAGGCTGCACTGACAGGTGGCACTGATAGGCAGCACTGATTGACACGGATATTCAGCACTGATTGGCAGCACTGATGGGCACTGATAGGCAGCACTGATGGAAATTGATAGGTGGCACTGATGGGCATTGATAAACAGCACTGATGGGCACTGATTGGCAACACTGATGGGCCCTGATAGGCGGGGCTGATGGGCACTGATTGGCAGCACTGATAGGCAGCACTGATGGGCACTGATTGGAAGCACTGATTGACAATGATAGGCAGGCAGCACTGATTGGAACCACTGATTGGCACTGATAGGCAGCTCTGATGGGCACTGATTAGAAACACTGATGGGCACTGATTGGAAGCACTGATTGGTATTGATAGGCAGCACTGATAGGTGGCACTGATTGACACTGATAGGTGGCATTGGTTGGCACTGATAGGCAGAACTGATGGGCACTGATAGGCAGCACTGATGTGCACTGATTAGCACAGATATATTTGTCTATCCCACAACTATTTCTGGTATCAGGTTAATTTTTATAACCAGAGGAATGGCGTTGCAATGGGCGCCAAGTTTAGCTAACATCTTCATGGTGGAATGGGAGCACAGATACCTTTTTAATGAATTAAGACTGAATTAAAATTTTATAAACATTTCATTGATGATCTGATGTTTATATGTGAAGGTTCGGAGGAAAGTTTACATTAATTTATGTGCAATTTAACCACTTCAGCCCCGGAAGGACTTCCTGCTTTAGGACCGGAGCCCTTTTTGCGATTCGGCACTGCGTCGTTTAACTGAAAATTGCGCGGTCGTGCGACGTTGTACCCAAACGAAATTTGCGTCCTTTTTTTCCCACAAACAGAGCTTTCTTTTGACGGTATTTTATCCCCTCTGCGTCATTTCTGATCGCCGCTATAAACAAAAGAAGAGCGACAATTTTGCAAAAAAACCCAAATTTCTTACTTTTTGCTAAAATACAAATCCAAAAAAAAAATATAAAAAAACATTTTTTTTCACCGTTTTTGGCCGATTTATATTCTTCCTCATATTTGCGATAAAAAAAAATCGCAATCGGCGTTTATTGATTGGTTTGCGCAAAAGTGGTCGCGTTTACGGATGATGAGAATTCATTTTTGGGGTTTTTTTTTTACTAGTAATGGCGGCGATCTGCGATTTTTAGCGGTACTGCGATATTTCAGCAGACATGTCAGACTATTTTGACACTTTTTTGGGACCATTGGCATTTATACAGCGATCAGTGCTATAAAAATGCACTGATTACTGTGTAAATGCCATTGGCAGTGAAGGGGTTAACCTGCAGGGGGCGCGCTAAGGATTAAGTATGTTCTCTGGGCGTGTTCTAACTGTATGGGGACTGCCCTGGCTGGGGAAGGGAAGTGGTCACAGCCTTCGTATACAGGAAGGCTGTGATCACATCCCTTCCCCCTCACACAGAGCGGAGGTCCGTGTTTACATACACGGACCTCCGTTCCTCCGCTCGGGGGGGCCATCGCGGGTAGCCGGCGGCAATCGAAGCCGCCGCACCCGCTCCCTGGCCCTCCCCGAACACAGTGAGCGCGCGCGCGCTCACTAGGCTCGTGAGCGCGGCCGCCGTCATATGACGGCGATTTGCGCTCACGAGCCACCTTGCCGCCGTCAATTGCCGATCGGCGGTCGGCAAGGGGTTAAATAAGAACAATAACAACATTAAACGTGAATACCAGTGGAGTAACCAGTCTAAACATTCCTTAGATTTATTATTATTCAGACAGGAGGACAGTCTGGCCACTAAAGTATATTTTAAACCAATAGACCGTAACAGATACTTGTCGATTAATAGTGGACATCATCCCATGTGGTAACGGAACATCCAACGGGGACAACTGTGATGCGTATCAGACGAAAATGCACATTTGACCGAGATTATATTGAACAATCAGAAATGGTTAAACATAAATTTATACAGAAAGGCTATGAGGTAAAGAAGTTGGATCAGAAAATTCAGGAAGTATTAACGGTACCCAGGGATCAATATCTAGCAAGTACAAATGATAGGAAGGCTAGGGATGATAAACAGCGGTCGGTGTTTCATCTCTGACTTCCATTGTCAATATAGGGAAATTGAGAAGATATTGGCATGGTTTGTTGATGGATAAGACCTGAAAATCAGTGTCACCTAGTACCCCCTCCTTTACATATAGGAGAGTTCCAAGTTTTAGAGAAAGAGTGGTCAAAAAGACATTGGACCCCCTAATAAGAACTTTTTTCCCCAGGTAGAAAGGGTTTTTCAGCGTGTGGTGTATATATATATAAATCATGCCAGAAATAATGTTAAAAGGTGCCTGACATTCCAGGCAATATGTAGTCTATGCACTTGCCTGTCCATGTGGGTTAAGGCACATTGAACGGATTAACGTACTCCTAAAAAAACAATAGGTGAACATGTACAGAACTTCCTTAACCACTTCAGCCCCGGAAGGATTTCCAGCTTTAGGACCGGAGCCCTTTTTGCGATTTGGCGCTGCGTCGCTTTAACTGACAATTGCGCGGTCGTGCGGCGTTGTACCCAAACGAAATTTGCGTCCTTTTTTTCCCACAAATAGAGCTTTCTTTTGGTGGTATTTGATCACCTCTGCGTCATTTCTGATCGCCGCTATAAACAAAAGAAGAGCGACAATTTTGCAAAAAAACCCAAATTTCTTACTTTTTGCTAAAATAGAAATGCAAAAAAAAAATATAAAAAAACATTTTTTTTCACCGTTTTTAGCCGATTTATATTCTTCCTCATATTTGCGATAAAAAAAATCGCAATCGGCGTTTATTGATTGGTTTGCGCAAAAGTGGTCGCGTTTACGGATGATGAGAATTCATTTTTGGGGTTTTTCATTTTTTTTTATTTTTTACTAGTAATGGCGGCGATCTGCGATTTTTAGCGGTACTGCGATATTTCAGCGGACATGTCGGAACGTTTTGACACTTTTTTGGGACCATTGGCATTTATACAGCGATCAGTGCTATAAAAATGCACTGATTACTGTGTAAATGCCATTGGCAGTGAAGGGGTTAACCTGCAGGGGGCGCGCTAAGGGTTAACTGTGTTCCCTGGGCGTGTTCTTACTGTGGGGGGTCTTGCCTAGCTGGGGAAAGGAAGTGGTCACAGCCTTCACTTACAGGAAGGCTGTGATCACAGCCGAGTAG
>BLSH010334195.1:920946-933845 GCA_018402905.1 Glandirana rugosa | reverse complement strand
ATGAGTCCTGATCTCAATCCAATTGAAAATCTTTGGGGGGAGCTGAAAACTGCCATTGGAGAAAGGAACCCTGCAAATGTTCAAGAGCTTGAGCATATTGCAAAGGAAGTGTGGGAGAAAATGCCACCCGAGAAGTGCAAGAAGCTTATCGATGGATATAAGAAACGTTTGGAGGCTGTCATCGCTGCCAAAGGGTGTGCAACCAAATATTAAGGAGGGGTGCCAATATTAGTGCACATGCTGGTTTTCTGTTTTTTCTTTATAATTACAATATCTATGTTGAAATAACAATTGTCTTTGTTAAATTACTTTGGACCTCCAATTAAAAGATCCTGCTGATATAAATTTGGTACATTTCCATTTATTTCTGAAGACATTCACTCAGTTATGCAAAACATGAAGGGGTGCCAATAATGGTGAGCAGGACTGTATGAAATGTCAGGGGAATTAATAACTTATTGAAATGGAAATCTGTACTTGATTGTATGTCCTCTTTTCGCCCTTCTCTAATCTGACTACAGGAAACGCATGCTACTGGAGATACTTCTTATCTTCATTTTAGTCAATGTGGCATAGCATTTTCCTGAGATCGGGTTGGTAGATACTGCATATTTTTTGCATTGTAGATTATGTGATATGGAAATGATGCTTGCTTATATTTATATTCCTCTTCCTTACAACTTTGAGGTCCCACAACAACTTGTTTTATTTGTAAAGGACCTGCTCCCTATACCAATCTTAATAGTGGGTGACTTTAATAATGTTATCAATCCAAGTAAGGGCAAGTTTCCAACTTTGCATTCTACCACTACAGATATACTATATTGTCAGAAGTATTGGGACACCTGTCTTTATACGCACATGAACGTTAACCACTTCCCGCCCGCCCTGTAGACCAATGACGGCCGGGCCGTGGTTCAGTTATCCTGACTGTATGTCATATGACATCCGGCAGGATAACCCGCGATTGCACTCCACTCTAATTCATCCCAAAGGTGTTCTCTATTGGGTTGAGGTCAGGACTCTGTGCAGGCCAGTCAAGTTTCTCCACCCCAAACTCGCTCATACATGTGTGGGGTTGTTTTTCAAGGGTTGGGCTTGGCCCCTTCGTTCCAGTGAAGGGAACTCTTAAGGCGTCAGCATACCAACACATTTTGGAGAATTGCATGCTCCCAACTTTGTGGGAACACTTTGGGGATGGCCCCTTCCTGTTCCAACATCTCTGCGCCCCAGTGCACAAAGCAAGGTCCATAAAGACATGGAAGTTTGGGGTGGAGGAACTTGACTAGCCTGCACAATCCGATAGAACACCTTTGGGGTGAATTAAAGTGGAGACTGTGAGCCAGGCCTTCTTATCCATTATCAGTGCCTGACCTCACAAATGTGCTACTGGAAGAATGGTCAAAGATTCCCATAGACACACTCCTAAACATTGTGGGCGGCCTTCCCATTAGAGTTGAAACTGTTATAGCTGTACAGGGTGGGCCAACCCAATACTGAACACTACAGACTAAGACTGGGATGCCATTAAAGTTTATGTGCGTGTAAAGTCAGGCATCCCAATACTTTTGACAATATAGTGTACTTTGTTCTTTATGGGCAAGCTATGTCAGGAATTAGGTTTGCAAGATCTTTGAAAATGAAATCATCCTAATAAAACAGCATTACAGATGGTCACTCAAAAATGCACAACTCACTGTCTGGGATAGATCTGCCCCTCAGTTCTTCTGAACTTATCCCCTGCAATTTGTGATGTTACTATAGATCACTCTCCTTTAGGTGTCACGCTAGCTTTGGACCATAGGAGCCCTAATATTTCCTGGTCGTTTTAATCCATTCTGGTTAATGCTCATTCCATCATCAGATGAGATAAAGTACTCTATTAAGACTTTTCTAGCTCATAATTACAAATCAGCCATCCAGTGTATAATTTGGGATACCCTTAACGCTCATCTTCAAGGTATCTTTATTAAACAGATTAGCGCTATCAAGTCATTTACTAGAAGGAAACTGGAGTATAAGATAAAAGCAATTAATGATGCAGAGGCCAGATATATCTTAGATCCCACTCTAGATACTAAGCCAGAGTAGTTGACATTACAGACTGGTAAACAGATTGTTCGATCACAGGTGGATACTGTTTATGTTAGTGTACCTAATGACGGTAATGGGCAAATTTTTACTCAAGCAGAAGCGTCCTAGAGGTTTTTCGGGAATTTTACCAGTCTCTGTATTCCTCCAGGCAATGCTATTCTGTACAGCTTGAAACATATTTGGATGGTGTTTCCCTCCCTACATTTACTGATGTTGATAGATCCTTATTGAATGCTCCAATTACACTGCAGGAGTTGGAAGTTTCCGAATTTCCAAACCATAAAGCACCTGGCACTGATGGTACCTCCATAGAGGTACACAAAAAATATGGAGGTGTGATACTTTCCCCTCTATTGATACTGATGTCAAGATTCTGGCTAAGGTATTTATGAATAGATTTAAAGTTATTTCACATATTATACACCCAGATCAGGCAGGCTTTATGCCTACTTTTTCCACTGTGATGAATATTAGACACGCTTATTTGAACATGCAAGTTCTGATAAATGAGAATAATAGAGTCCTTCTGCCATTAGATGCTATGAAAGCTTTTGATAGCGTTGAGTGGTGCTATCTTTGGGCCGTTTCGGATAGGTTCCAAATGGGATCTAATTTCTGTAATCCCCAAATGGCCTCTGTCGAGGTAAATGGTTTACAATCCCCCTTTTTCTCACCCCTACTTTTTACTTTTTGTAATTTAATCATTGGCATGTTTATTAAGTAACTCCCCTGATGTTATAGGGTTCGGTGGAGGTACTCATGAAGAGAAAATCGCATTGTATGCAGGTCTCTCAAATACACAACTGGAAGAAATCCATCTTGTTACCTTTGGATCCACTTCCCACCCATCTACCTTCCTCACTTGCACATCTTAAGGGAGTTCCTCCCTTAAAATACCCGGGCATCACTATAACTAATTGCCCTGCCATAAATCCATTCCCATAGTTTGTAGACGCTATATCTTTTGCGCATATCAATCAATATATGCTTATTGCGATTTTTTTACCAAAAATATGTAGAATACATATCGGCCTAAACTAAGGAAGAAATTAGTTTTTTTACATTTTTTTTGGATACTTTATTATAGCAAAAAGTAAAAAATATATATTTCTTTTTTTCAAAATTGTCGCTTTTTTTTGTTTATAGCGCAAAAAATAAAAAACGCAGAGGTGATCAAATACCACCAATAGAAGGCTCTATTTGTGGGGGGGAAAAAAGGACATCAATTTTGTTTGGGTACAACGTTGCACAACCGCACAATTGTCAGTTAAAGCGACACAGTGCCATATCACAAAAAATGCTCTGGTCAGGAAGTGGGTAAATCCTTCCGGGGCTGAAGTGGTTAATGTATTCTATACGCCATGTCAACTTCATAAGATAAATCCTGCGTGTTCTCCTGAGTGTTGGCAGTGTGGCGCACCCCAGGGAAACTTCTCACAGACCTGTCCACAAATAGCTATTTTTGGGCAGATGTGGTGGCTCTCCTGAACTCCATTATCTGCCCCTATGGTGGTTTCAATGTCTGTATATTTGCTGGGTCTGGTGGAGGCTACTCTCCCTACAGCGGCAGAGCAGGAGTTTGCCAATATTACATTATTGCATGTGAGGAAAGCCATTGCTTTGCAAAGGAGGAAATCTTCCACTCCTACGCTTCTATACTGGAACAATTTGTTAACAATAATCACCTACTGTATACAGGCACTTATACCAATAGGGGATGTCCTAGTAAGTATGGCAAAGTCTGGGCTAAGTGGTTGGATAAGCCCCATATGGCATCTGATCCCCATATGGGCTATTGAATATAATACAAGTTTTTTTTTTTCCTCTTTCCATTATTGTTATACTGTGTATGGGTTGATTGCTATATGTTTGTCAGGATGTTGGAAAAGCAATGTGATTAGATCTTGAATTTGCACCAATATTTTTGTCCATTGTGTATGAGGTTTTGTTTTGTCTTGTATGTTAAAAAAAAGGAAATAAATAAAAAGATTTATAAAAAAAAAAGTGAAAAACCTTCTGTACTGTAGCTGCCCCCCAGACTCCCCTTTTTCTTACCTGAACCTGATCGTTCCAGCGACGAGCACGTCCAGCCACTGTCTTGGGTCCTCAGTGGATAGATTGATAGCAGCAGGAGCCATTGGCAACTGCTGTCAATCAAATCCAGCGACATGGGAGTCAGGGGGCAGGGCCAAGTCCTGCTGTCTGTGTTAATAGACGCAGCAGTAGGACTCGGGAGCACGCCATGGGTGCTCCCAGGGAATGCGGGTCTCTGTGGGGGGGCACCCAATGAAGTGGAGAGGCCAGGAGCGCCGCCCGGGGACCCCAGAAAAGGAGGATCGGGGCCGCTCTGTGCAAAACCCTTGCACAGAGCAGGTAACTATAACATGTATGTTATTTAAAAAAAACCTTTACAATCACTTTAATTCAGGCACAAACAAAATAGAAGAACTATTGAAAAGGTCATTGCATTTCTATGTTGTGGACTGCAGTATTAGGCTCTAAATCAAACTCCACTGGGTGAGGGAGAAATCACAGAGAAATACTGATGGCATGGTTGTCTCACACAGGCACCAAACTCAAAAGAGTAATACCACAGCAATCTGCCAGGAACACCTGTCCTAGCAGTTCTCTAAATCCCCTGACTAAAGGCACAATATGGCAGCTGGCTGCATATGAAAATATATACAATCAATATTTCATATTTATCAGACTCCAATTTGATATGTATTAATAATAATCGTACTAATAATAATCTATTACAGACATATGCAAGCATTATCATAGCTTTTAAAATCTTTGCTGAATCAGCTGAAAAATCTACATGGCCAGAAATACGCGTTTGGAATCAGACATCCAATTTATCAACTATATGAATTTCCTTAATTCTTTAGATGCCTTATTGGCAACTCTGGCTACAGGGGCCATACTTTGCCTGACCAATGTTCTGATTTGGACTCCCACCTTCTGATTCCCCATTAGCTCATGTTTACGTCTTCATTTTGCCAGTCCAGACTTTTTCCTGATCTCTGTGAACCTTGTTGACATCTCAATACCCTTGCTTCCCCTCCATTGCCTCTTGTTGCAACCAGGGGAATGAACCTACGAGTCGTAACACGGGAGTGTCAAGCATTGCATCCAAATCCCTTTGAGGAGAGTTCATGAAAGATCCCTACTCTGTGACTAACAAGCTACAAATGTTACTTTTTTCTTATCCAGTTTGCCTACTAACACTCTTCTGTGTTCTCTCCCATCTCTTCTATTCACTCTTTCTACAGACACTTATCTCATGATCTAGCTCATCTCGCTGATCATCAGCTTGTTTCAGATTAATTTTCTTCTCCTTCTGCCCCTGTTCCTCTTCATTTATTACTGTCATTCACAAATTCCTCTTCCCTCCATAAACTCTTTCTGCATGATCTACTTATGATCTCATTATTGTGATGAGATCTCTTTTGCATAATTTCCCATGTATCTTTTCTCTGGTTGCCTTTTTGTTTTAGTAAAACAATATTATAATGTTATGAAGCTATCAGAAATATGTTTTAAACAAGAAAGGAAAGTTTAAAAAGCAAAAAGTGATTTAAAAAATAGTTAAACAGCAATTTAGGCACTGTTTCTTGGGATACTTCCACTTATAGTAAAGCAAGAAAATATTCTACATTTACAGGTTATACAGTATTAGACTAACCAATCCAGATTTATCTACACTTGAAGACAAACTAAGTAACACAAGGAAAAAAGAACTGTAAAGAACAAAGCTGGCAGTAATATATTTATATAGCTTAAATACATCTCAGCTTGGTATTGATAAAGCACTCAGAGTGTGAAACGCGTCTGCCTACTTGACCTTCCTCTGCCTGTACCTATTTTGTGCTTTTATACTATTAAATAAAGGAATTATATATATTTTTTCAATGGGAGTGCGGCCAATCCTATCTTCTCTCTACCCTTAAATACATCTTAGTTCAATATTATCAAATTTAATTTACAGAGGGAGCAACTTAGATGGATCATTTAGCATACCCATGACTCTGACTCTACAGTCATATAAATACATAATCAAATATAAATAAGCTGAGTGGTCACACATCCCCCTTACGATCACTGTTGATAAAGGTGAAATTCACAAACATAACATGCCTTCCAATACATTTTGTATTGGGGCCCTTTCCCAATGCAGAAAGCATTATATTATACTAGACAAGTTTGAGGTGGCTCTCAAAGCATTAGGGCAGTGGTTCTCAACTCCTGTCCTCGGGGACCCATTAACAAGCCAGGTTTGCAGGATAACTGAAATACATCACAGGTGATATCATTTGCTGCTCAGTGATTGCAGTATTCTAGTCTGCATCTCCCCAAGGTAATACTTGAAGGCTGGCCTGTTGGTGGGTCCTGAGGACAGGATTGCATTAGGGTCTCGGTACATATTTGCTATAATAAATATCCAAAAAAAAAATATATATATATATATATATAAAAACTATTTATTCCTCAGTTTAGGCCGATATATATTCTTCTATATATTTTTGGTAAAAAAATAAAATAAAAATAATTGCAAAAGGCGTATATTGAGTGGGTTGCACAAAAGTTATTGTGTTTACAAACTATGGGAATATATTTATGATATTTAAATTATTTTTTTACTAGTAATGGCGGTGATCTGCGATTTTTAGCGGGACTGCAATATTCTGGCGGACAAATTGGACACTTTTTTGGGACCATTGACATTTATACAGCGATCAGAGCTAAAAATAGCCATTGATTACTGTGTAAATGTCATTGGCAGTGAAGGAGTTAACACTAGGAGGCGATCAAGGGGTTAAGTGTTACCTAGGTAGGTGTTTCTAACTATGGGGGGAGTGTAGGGACTGGGCGTAGAGAGAAAAAGCTGCTCCCGGTCACTGGGAACAGCAGACCTCTCTTCACTTCCTTGTCAGAATGGAGATCCCTTTGTTTACATGAAGGATTCTGGCTCTGTGAGGAGCGATCGTGGGTAGCTGGCGGACATTGTGCCTGGCAGACATTGTGCCCGCCGGCCAAGCGCATTGACTCCAGACACGAGCAGTGGGTGCGTGTGCCCCCTACAGTCTTTTAAAGTGCTGTCGTACATATGAGGCGATTTGCACAATAGAGCCGACCTGCCACCGTCAAACAACGGCGGCTGGTCAGCAAGTGGTTAAGCAACGCCTGTGTAATCTTGAGGTCTATGGACCTCAAATCGCATCAAAGTTGGACCAAAGTAATGCAGGGACTACTTTGAAGTCGCTGTGACTTGAAGTCGCACAACTATGAATGGTACTCATTGAAATTCATTGGGTATGACTTGTCATGCGACTTTGCAGTCCCAAGTCGCACAAGTGTGAAAGGGGCCTTAATAATTTAGAATGATTCTATTTTCAAAGAACACTATTCATTTAGCACTTTCAGATTCAGATTTTGTTGTCCCTGTTTTTTTATTCAAATTTGCCACATTTATAATGATGTAACATTTAGATAAGAAGATAACAAGTTGAGATAAAAAATGTGCATAAGTACAGCGATATACTTATTTTCTTGCAATACTAGCCCTTTTCTCTTAATGTACATGTTCCATTTTTTTGCCAATTCACCAGTTTTGTCTGTTTCTCCAAAACCAAAAACTTAAACAAATTTTAAAAGTACATCACTATTCTAGTCTTCCAAATTTTACAGTTTTTTTTAAAAAAAGTAAATACCTAAAACAAGTAGAAGTAAACTTAAAAGCCAGCAACCAAGAAGTTGAAAACTTGATTCAGTTTACAATTTCAATAGAAAGTGGCCCCACTATTTTCAGGTTACAGTGCAATTTGCATTAACTGGTCCTAATTAAAAATCAGGTATAAAGATTTGGCGTATGCAATATAAATGTTATCCAGTGTTCAAACCTTACCTCTTGTTTGAAGGCTTGTGTTTTGACAAGTCTGCTTTATATTTATGCAGATTCTTAATTCTAGGAAAATAACATATGCTGTGCTGGAAACAGCATCCCTGTATTGATCGCCAGTCAGTATATTACATTGAACATAAATCATTCTCTTTCCTGGCACTTTCTAAATCAGCAGTGCATTCTCACTAGTACACAGTTGTAAGAATACAAATGACGATTCCTTGCTTTTGTTGTGCCTTAAGCCCCGTACACATGATCAGAAAATCATACGAAAAATACCGATTTCAAAGCGATCGTTCGATAATCAGATCGTTAGTACAGAGCGTTCGAGAGCCGATCATGACAGTCCATCTGGTATTATCCGATCAGACAAGCATGAACGTTTTTGATAAACCACTCCCCGCCCGCCGTATGCAGAATTATGGCCAGGAAGTGGTTCAGTTATCCTGACTGGGTGTCATATGACATCCAGCAGGATAACAAGCCGGCGCGCGTTTGTGGGGGCGCATAGCACAGCGATCAGTGGTGTGGTGGGTCAATCTGACCCACCGCATCTCCGAACGAGATAAAGAGCTTCTGTCAGAATCACAGCTGATCACAGTGTGAATAGGAAGAGCCGTATATCTGCTTTTCCTCTACTCGCATCTGCAAACGCGAGTAGATGAGGGCCAATCGGCAGCTCTCCTGACGGGGGGGGGCACATGCCTGCGCTGATTGTTTATCAGTGCAGCCCACCCGAGGATCTCCACCCAGGACAACCAGGGAGCCCACCCAGGACCATCAGGGAGCCCACCCAGGACCACCAAGAAGCCCACCCAAGGACCACTAGGTATGGCAAACAACTGGCAATAGGTATGGCACTCAGTGCCCATCTGTGATGCCCGCCAGTGCTTCCTTAGCAGTGCTGCTTAACACTGCCATCTATCAGTGCCGCCCATCAGTGCCACCTATCAGTGCCCAGTGCTGCCTATGAGTGCCCATCAGTGTCGCTTATTAGTGCCCATCACTGCTGCATATTAGTGCCACCTATCAGTGCCTGTCAGTGCTGCTTATCAGTACCGCCTATCAGTGCTGCATATAAGTGCCACCTCATCAGTACTCCCTGATCAGTGCCCATCAGTGTAGCCTCATAAGTGCCCATCAGTGAAGGAGAAAATGTACTTATTTACAAAGTTTTATAACAGAAACAAAGAAAAACTTTTTTTATTTGTAGCACAAAAAATAAAAATCCCAGAGGTGATCAAATTCCACCAAAATAAAGCTCTGTATGTGGAGGAAAATTATAAAAAATTTGATTGGATACAGCATTGCAGCGTTTGGGGACCGCCCAATTGTCATTCAAAATGTGACAGCACTGAAAGCTGAAAATTGGTCTGGGCGGGAAGGGGGTAAGTGCCTGGTATGGAAGTGGTTAATCAGTACAGTTGTCATTGTAAAATGCAATACAAATACACTATAACACATTACATCACTTCTGAATTTTTATCCTGTCGTACAAAAATTTTCGTGACTTGGGGCGTGGCTTGGCACGCAGCGCGGATGGCAGCATAGAGAAAGAGCTCTCTCAGCCCTGCGGCTAAATCTTGCTTAAGCTGACCTTTGAGGCTCGATATGGGCAAGCCGCACCAGCTCCAGAACGTCTACACACCGAGAAGGTCGTCCTCAGTACCCAGAACGAGGAAAATCCCGGACTTGTTTAAGTCCCAGCAGTCGGTTAAGCGTATAGGGGACGAAGCCAATATGGCGCCGGAGGACCACGAGGACGCTCTCAGCGAGGACTCGCAGCCGGCCTCCGAAGACGGGGTAAGACACAGACCGGCAGCAGACCACCCTCTCTCATACGGGGACATGTCGGCCTTCGTGGCGGACATTAAAAGCACGTTCTCCTCGGCAATTACTGAGTTGAAGGCGGACATCCTCGCGCTTAATGAGCGAGCGATACAAACAGACAGAACGAACCGAAAGAGGGATCAAAACATCTCCCACCTCATGACGGTTACCTCAGCCCACTCCACACAACTCATAGCGGTTAACAGGCACCTGGAAGACCTGGATAACCGGGGCAGAAGACATAATATCAGAGTTAGAGGCCTGCCTGAAGCGATTGCCCCGGCCCAGATCCAGGTGACCCTAGCTGAGATGTTTAATTCGCTTCTGGGACGACCGATCGATACTACGATCGCATTTGAGAGAGCCCATAGGGCCCTGAGACCAAGACCTGATGACGCAGCTCCCCCAAGGGACATCATTTGTTGTATGCCCGACTATAGATTGAAGGAGGAAGTCCTGACGCAAGCCCGACGGGCAGGTAATATCACCTACCAAGACCACACGGTCTCTCTTTTTCAGGACCTGTCCCCTATCACTCTGGGGAACCTCAGAGCGCTTCGCCCTCTCTTGGAGGTGCTTAAAGCCCATGATCTTACATACCGGTGGAAGTTTCCATTTGCCTTATCTGTCACTGTAGAGGGGACACAACATCTACTGCGGACACCAGAGGAACTGCCAGGGTTCTGTGAGGCCTTACAAATAGAGCTTGTGGATCTTCCGGAGTGGTACCGCGAGTTTCGGCACCCCGTAACCCCGACGAGCCCCATGACATCCCCGAATTCTTCACCTACCAAACCGGCACCCAAGAAAGGGAAATTCAACCGTCAAGAGGGTGCAGTAGGCGGGCATCCCAACAACACGAAGAGAAGCACAAGGGCTAGAGAATACAACTAAGGCCTTAGGCTTTGGGCACGGTCGGTTATAACCGGGTTGCATAATCTCCTGAAAGGTTCACGGGACATTGATAGCACCCTTGTTTACTGCCCTGCAGGAGGACTGCACACGAACGTTGCTCTATGATATCTCCTGGGAGCGGCAATAATTTTTCTTCTCCATAGCTGTGCAAGAGAAGCCTAATACTTTTTGTTTTCTGACGAACCCAGCTATAAGCAGGTCATCCACCCCCCATACGCATCAGGCTGTTTCTGCTGCACATGAACGTTGCTCACTGTTCCCATCATGCATGACCACCCATGGGGGTCAGAGGGGTGATTCGGGAGTTCTAATGCCGTGAGATGTCATAGATCAGTATCTGCTTAAGCTTACGCACGTCTAATTAAGGGGGTGGGAATGGGTGTTATGGTTATAATAGATGGAGATTATGTTTGCCTGATACTGTGACCCCTATGTTATGTTTCAAGTTGACGTAGATATTATAGTAATGTGTTGGCTCACTTGCGGTTTGCCCCTGTATCTGAGACATTTGTTTGAGATAGCGGTGTGGCCGGGCGGGGGTTTGGTCGGTGCGGCGGCTTGTCCAACGCGCGGGCCGCCTGACGTCCTAGGGTTGTACCGCTGATATTAGGTCAGCATCATTTGTTTGAATGTATATTTGCTTTTGTTACTTAGCCGTGGGGCTGGGCGCCTGTGATAGTTGTTCGGTAGAAGTTTGATTGCTTTGCCTTCTGTCTGTCACACGGGCTCGGCCTCCCACATACCCCCAACTGTGTCTCTGGTAGTCGCCCCCGGCTGGAGGGCGCCCGCTGTAGACACAAGCTTCTAGGCCCCTCTGCTAGCCACAGAGGTTGGCACAGTTTAGTGTGTACAATATTCCTTCAAGCCCCGAAAGAGGGCTTATTACTTACTTCTCTCCCACTCTCTTTTTCTGGCATTTCTCTAATCTCCCACCTCTACGCTCTTAATTTCTGTTTGTTTTTCTATTTACCTTCCTCTACTGGGCCCCAGCTTCATTACATACACACGTCTGATACTTCTGTGGGCCTAGAGCCTCAGGAAGATCGAGATGGCCTACACACCTTTGGGAAGAACACCCACTTTGATATCGCACAATGTCAAAGGCCTTAACATCCCGGAGAAAAGGATCTCACTCCTTAGAGAACTGGGGAAGGCTAAACCTTCGTTTGTTTTTTTTACAAGAAACCCATTTTAAAGCTCAGATGATACCCAAGTTGTATGATAAAAATTTCCCCCGGGTGTACCATGCGCCAAATCCCACACATAAATCCAAAGGGGTTTCTATCTTAATACACAAGCATGCAGGTTTTGAACTGCTCCAACAATATGTGGACCCCCAAGGGAGGTTCCTTCTCTTGAAAGGTAACTGGCATAACAGGCCTCTTACGTTGGCTAACGCGTACTTTCCAAATACGGGCCACCTAGCCTTCTGTAAACACATAATTGAGGAATTGAAAAGCTTCGCCTCTGGGTGTATTTTGCTTGGTGGAGACTTTAATGTCCCTCTATCGCCTCTCCAAGACACGTCCAACGGGAAGTCCAGCATAGCTTACTCAGTACTGAAAAGAATCAAAGCATGCTTGAATTCCCTGTCCCTGGTAGATACGTGGCGCCTGGTGCACCCGCAGGGGAAAGACTATTTCGTATTTCTCAGCAATGCACAAAAAACATTCCCGCATTGACTACATATTTGTAACGCAAAGAGATTTGCCCTTGTTGAATGGAGCTGGCATAGGGGTCCAGGTCCTATCGGACCACTGCCCGGTCTCCGTGACCTTAAATTGGAGGGAAGCCCCCCCGAAGCAATGCAGTTGGCGACTCAACCCGACATTAATGCAAGCGGAGGGAGAAAAAAGCGCGGGGTGTCGCCTAGTTCAGGGGGGAGTGGTGCGTAAATACGCGAAGGGTATTTCAGTATCCACTATACAGGAGGCACAGCAACCAGACTTTTATCTCCAGATCGCAGAAACAGTGGACAAATTCTTATCACCCTAGCCAGTCATTACAGCCCAACTCAGCGGTTGACGTAACGAAGCCCCCCCGAAGGGAGGTTAAATTCCAGTGCCTCTGGCCCGTCACCAGGCTATCCTGGACCTGGGGATACGGTCGAGGTAAGTTGTTCCCGTTTAGAGAAACGCAATGTTTATACATCAGT
>BLSH010334195.1:895219-910893 GCA_018402905.1 Glandirana rugosa | reverse complement strand
CCCCGTTCTCCTCCCCCTCCCCTCCCTGCCCGTTATCTCCTGTGTCAGGGCCCGCCACCCCCACACCTGCTGCTGTAAAATGTAACAAAAAAAAAATCACCCAATCTCCTGGCTTTCCTAATACGAAGTGTCCATTCTTTGTGCTTTATTAAAAAAAGCTGTTCTATACCTCATTTAATAGCGTTGATCAGTAGTCACGTTACCGGCCGACTCTCTCCTTCTCTCCTCTGCTCTCCTCCTTCCGACTGCGTAAGTGGGGGTTTCTCAGTCCCTCCCACACTAGCTGTCAGCTTGAGAGAGAGGAGAGCCGGCCGGTCACGTGAGCGCCAATCTGCGCTATTAAATAAGGTATGGAACAACTTTGTTTTAAAAAAGCACAGAGACTGGACACTTAGTATTATGAAAGCCAGGGGATTGTGTGATTTTTAGTTTACAATCACTTTAAACCCTCCTATTCTTTACAGCCAAGGAAGTTGCTTCTGTTTAATCTGCAACTGTCATGGTGCTGCATGTGATCATTTATGGCACCAGTTATTTGATGGTTTGACAGTTTGGTGGAGGACACAAGCAAATGTGACAGCATTCCTGACATGCCAGGAATGTAACTGTCTTTTGAAATCATTAAATAGTTAGGTTTAGTTACGCTTTATGATTTACTGCTGTTTAGGGGCTCTGGGCTTCAGCAAAATGGCAGCCTCCAGCGTGAAGAAATAGGGGCAATGCTGGAGGCAATTTACATCACACACTAATTTTGGTAGCATAATTATTGATGTGGAATGTATGTTTCTTGCTAAATAACATTATGTTTTATTAAGTTGTTATGGGTAAAGTTCCGCTTTAAGCACCAAAGGCCTGCAAACTCCAGTGATCAAAGTATGGTCCTGGGTTTAGCTGCTCGAAAGATAATCCACAGTTCTCATAATAGTTTTACATAATGTAGCAACATCCAACACATAGGACACCCAACGTTAGAGGTGATTTATTATTACAAAGCAAACACACCTTCGTACACTAGTACTGACTAGTATTCCAGCATTTCTCTTCTCCTTCAGCTTCTCTCCGTCACTTAGCTAATGTTACCCCAGTACAGATGGGGAGGGACAAAGACGCTGTACAGGTGCCAGACGTCCTCCTATTCAACCAATTATGTTATTGGTTGTTAGGACACTGGTGGCCAGAAGGTTGTAATGATACACAATGAAAACCTGTGGCTTTGTGTAACTGAAAGTGAGGCTTGATCCACCCACTTCTTGTATACAATTTTTGGACACATTTTTAGGCATTTTGGCAAGGTATCTCTGAAGAAACCTGATGGCACCCTGATTGAAAAAGGCTGATCCATTATAACCCTCTTTGCAATCCAGAAAACTACTGCAATCTAGACTACTATTGTTTTGAATTCAGTGTGAAAAATAGCTGGTTGTTAGAGTTCTTTCACACTGGGGCCGCCTGAGCTTCAGCGGTAAAGCGCCGATAGTTTAGCAGCGCTTTACCGCTGTTATAGCGGTTCTTTGGCGCCGCTATTTGGACGGCAGCGGGGCACTTTTAACCCCTTCTTAAACCCTTCTTAGGGGTTAAAAGTGCGGGCGCGAGGCACTTCTGGAGCAGTGTACAGCCGCTTCGGAAGTGCTGCCCATTCGGAGGAGGAGCAGTGTATACATCGGTCCCACACCACCTTAAAAATGCTGCAAACGCGCCGCCCCAGTGTGAAAGGACACATTGACTTTCATTAACAAGCGCTTTGCAGGCACTATTTTTAGCTAAATTAACGCCTGTAAAGCGCCTCAGTGTGAAAGGGGTCTTAAGGAGCAGGCCACTGCATCCTTAACAACTGACGACTCCTCAGTTGCCAGCGGGCTCCCCCGTTGAGAGCTGAAATGTAAACAAAAGAATACCAGAAATAGAAAATCCAGAAACAAAAACAGTGCGTGGTTCCCCGCCCCCCAATTCATACCAGGCCCTTTGGGTCTGGTATACATTTTAAGGGGATCCCCATCCATACCAGACCCTTATCTGAGCATGCAACCTGGCAGGCCAGAAAAGGGGGGGGGATGAGCGAGCACCCCTCCCTCTTGAACCATACCAGGCCACATACCCTTAACATGGGGGCAGTGGTTGTGGGGGTCTGTGGGCTTATCAGAATCTGGAAGCCCCCAGATCACAGCCTCCCCTATGTGAATGAGTATGGCCTACCGATTGACCAAAAAAAGTGTAAAAAGTGAGACACTACATGAGTTTTTGACAAGTCCTTTAATAAAAAAAACAGAAAAACAATGTACCTCAATGTAGATCCATTGTCAAGCACGATGCCCATCTTACCACCAGACCCAAAAAAAGAAAAAAAAACCCTCTGGTCTCAAGGGGGCAGGGTCAACTGATAATATTGGGTGACTCCACCCCTTAGTTATTGGAGAAATGTCAGGCGGAGGAGCAGGCAGATGGCGGGAGTCTTCGATGAGACTGGAGGGTTTTTTTTTCTTTTTTCGGGTCTTACAGTGCAGCGGGCATTGTGATTGACAATGGATCTAATCAGGGGTCCTTGTTTTTTATTTTTTAATAACCACTTCAGCCCCAGAAGGATTTACCACCTTAATGACCAGGCCATTTTTTGCGATCCGGCACTGCGTCGCTTTAACTATTGCGCGGGCGTGAGACGTTGTACCCAAACAAAATTGGTCATTTTTTTCCCACAAATAGAGCTTTCTTTTGGTGGTATTTGATCACCTCTGCGTTTTTTATTTTTTGTGCTATAAACAAAAAGACTGTCAATTTTGAAAAAAAAAAAGTATTTTTTACTGGTTGGTCGACAAGTTGTTGTGTCTTTACTCACTTTTTTGGTGACTGGGTATAGCTATGTACCCAATACTCATTCACATGGGGGGGGGGGGCTGGCATCTTGTGGCCCCTTTGTTTAAGGGGGCTTCCAGATTATGATAAGCCACTCGCTTACAGAACTCCACAATCATCGCCCAGGGTTGTGGGAGAGAGGCCCTTCTCCCCATCAACAAGCACCCCCCCCAATGTTCAGGGCATGTGGCCTGGTATGATTCAGGAGGGAGGGGGGCTCTCTCAAACCCTCCCTTTCCTGGCCTGCCGGGCAGCAAACTCGGATAAGGGTCTGATATGGATTTTGGGGGGGACTCAATGCCACTTTTTTTCTTTAATATTGGCATGAGGTTCCCCTTAAAATTCATATCAGACCTAAAGTGCCTGGTATGGATTGGGGGGGACCCCACGCTGTTTATTTTTAAGAATTTTCTTTTGCAGGCATTCTTTTGTTTACATTTCAGCTCTCAGTGGGGAAGCCTGCTGATAGCTGATAAGTCATCGGTTGATAAGGAAGGCTTCCTGGCCCGCTCCTTAACAACCCGCTATTCTTCACACAGAATTTGAATTGCTCAACCATTCTTCGACCGATCCGCATTCGAATTGTTCTGAAAATTTAGAATTCATTAGAAAACAAATATACGAACGAAATCATATACATCTCAAATAAATTCTTTACTATTTTCAAAAACCAAAAATTTGTCCAAATTTATATTCGGACCAGAACGAATTGCCCAGGTCTAGTTATGCTGATCCATACGTTTGATGCATTTTATTCACTGGCCAATAACTAGTGTACAGCATGGGAAGTCAGAACAACTTTTTTCAAGTAAGAGACTCAGAAATGATTGAAGTCACTCGATCTAGATGACATACCACTAACATTTCAGGAAGGACCAATCAGCAATGGCAACCTTTGTAGAGTGTATTTACTAAAATACATATTCACTTATTTGATTGATTACAATGCTGATCTTGGTATGAAAAGCAAACTCCAATTTAAGAGCTGAAACACATACACATTTCTTATTGGTCTTATAGGTGTGTTTGGGGTTGTTACGTTGGAATACTGCCCTGTCTCCGAAGGGAGGGGATCATGCTCTGCTTCAGTAGGTCACAGTACATATTGGCATTCATGGTTCCCTCAATGAACTGCTCCCCAGTGCCGGCAGCACTCATGTAGCCCCAGACCATGACACTCCCACCACCGTGCTTGACTGTAGGCAAGACTCACTTGTCTTTGTACTCCCCACCTGGTTGCCGCCACACACGCTTGACGCTTAAGTTTATATTGGTCTCATCAAACCACAGAACATGGTTCCGGTAATCCATGGCCTTAGATTGCTTGTCTTCAGCAAACTGTTTGCGGGCTTCTTGTGCATCATCTTTAGAGGAGGCTTCCTTCTGGGACGACAGCCATGCAGACCAAATTTGATGCAGTGTGCGGCATATGGTCTGAGCACTCACAGGCTGACCCCCCACCCCTTCAACCTCTGCAGCAATACTAGCAGCACTCATGCGTCTATTTCCCAGAAACAACCTCTGGATAGGACGCTAAGCACGTGCACTCATCTTCTTTGGTCGACCATGACGAGGCCTGTTCTGAGTGGAACCTGTCCTGTTAAACCGCTGTATGGTCTTGATCACCGTGCTGCAGCTCAGTTTCAGGGTCTCTGCAATATTCTTATAGCCTAGGCCATCTTTATGTAGAGCAACAATTCTTTTTTTAAGATTCTTAGAGAGTGTTTTGCCATGAGGTGCCATGTTGAACTTCCAGTGATCAGTATGAGAGATTGAGTGCGATAACACCAAATTTAACACACTTGCTCTCCATTCACACCTGAGACCTTGTAACAATAACGAGTCACATGACTCCGGGGAGGGAAAATGACCAATTGGGCACAATTTGAACATTTTCACTTAGGGGTGTACTCACTTTTGTTGCCAGCACTTTAGACATTAATGGCTGTGTGTTGAGTTACTTTAAGGGGACAGCAAATTCACACTGTTATCCAACCTTTACACAAATTACTTTACATTGTAGAAAAGTGTAATTTCTTCAGTGTTGTGACATGAAAAGACATAATAAGATATTTAAAAAAATGTGAGGGGTGTACTCACTTTTGTGAGATACTGTATATTCATTTTGTCAGGGGGGTGCCTTTTCCAAAGTCACTCCCATAACTTTCGATTTTGTACCTGAAGCATAATGTCTTTTGTACTTTATAGCTGTGCTAAACAACTATGAATTTATACAGTCGGTATTTGGTGGGAGTAAACTATTGGAGCTGTTTATTATTTGCAACAAATGGTTACAACAATGGGCGGTCTGTGCAATATACATCTGTGAATTGGGCTTTCTGTATAGGTTTAGTCCCCACAGTTTGCATCTCTTCAAGTACTGATGAGCCTTACATATTTTAAATGTATAACCACTGTTCAAAATTTGGGCAATGGCATAATTATTTTTTAATTACATTTTTAACCACTTGACCTCCGGGAGATTTACCCCCCCTTCATAATCAGCCCGTTTTTGCCATACAGCACTTATTTACTTTAACAGACAATTGAGCAGTCATACAATGCTGTATATAAATTACATTTATGTCCTTTTTTTCCCCTCACAATTAGAACTTTCTTTTGGTGTTATTTAATTACAACTGCGCAAATAAAAATAAAAAAATCCAGTTTCTTCATAAATTTAGGCCAATATGTATTCTGCTACATATTTTTGGTTAAAAAAATCCCAATAAGTGTATATTAATTGGTTTGTGCAAAAGTTATACAACCTATGGTATAGATACTGGAATACAATAAGCAATTTATAGCGGGGCTGCGATATTGCGGTAGACACTAACACTTTTGACACTTTGCAGAAACCAGTGACACAAATACAGTAATCAATGCTAAAAATATGCACGGTCACTAAACTAATGACACTGGCTGGGAAGGGATTAAACTAGGGCAATCAAAGGGTTAAATGTGTGCTGTGACGGACCCTCCATACTCAAGAAGAGTCTGTCCACCATAAAAGCTTCCTTTGTCCGGTACCAGCATGATCCAAGGTCCCTTAACTCACCCATTCACTTGTCGAGACATTAGTGTAGGGTGGTGGAAGACATAAGACTGTTTATTCAAACACAGGTACAAAGAGATATACACTGAGGGGACAATTCCCCCTCCCTTTGCATAATGATTCAGGGCGGGGTAAACTACATTCAGTAACAAGAAACACAGGTGTATTCAAACATCTCATCGGTAGACCATCTTTAGGAGGGGCTGCTGGAGAAACTCCCCCCTCCCCTCTCACAGCTAATCCACATAATCATATACATCCCATAATACTTTGCTCCCAAGGCTGACAGCAACAATAGAACAATGGGATACAGGCATTTAACAAACACATAGCAACCCCCACCCCACCTCAAACCACCTAGCAATGGTTGAGAGGAAAGTGGACTTAATCGTCATATTTCTTGAGGGATATTGTTCAGAAATATTACTGTCCCAAGTTAAAGAGCCCCTTCATTCTTTCAAAACAAACCACACATATAGAACCCTGGAGTAACACGAAATGTTGAGTCCAGTGTGGTTGTACAGTGAGTCTTATAAGTGCAGATCAGACTGGGGTTAGCTGGTAACTGGGTAAGTTGGGTTCCACAAGCCCTCCGCCCATAGTGACTCCTGTCACACATCTCCCCTTTCGGCAGAAGACCAAGACAGAAGGATCCCAAATGGGTTGACTTTGAAGTTAGTCCGTAGTTCCAGTCCCCGAATGCCCGTACCCACACAGTACTCCAAAAACATTGTCCCAAAAACATAGCATTGCTCACCCAGCCAACCTCTGCCTCTATCGTAGAACATGCCCACTGCTGGGGAGAAGTGTGGTGTGGTCCTTCCCCCTGGAGTCCTTCCAGCCGCTGGAGAGAAGATATGGTGGCTGGGCTCACTCCGTCTTGATGTTGGGGATCTGAGCTGACTGCCCAGCATCCCTGGGGTATACAGGTGGAGACTGAAATCTCATCCACTTTGACTAGATGAAAATCCCCCAGTGTTTGCAGAGCAAGGCTGACATCCTCCTGTTCCAATGCCGGACCTTTTTCTGGGGTTGGGCCAGTAGAAACCGAAGTCTCATCCACTACCACAGGAATTCTATCTTCTGTTAGTTGAGATCAGAGGCCAGCAGCACTCTGCCCTGTAGCAAGCTCTTCTGTGGGGTTGGTCTCAGTGGAGACCGCAGTCCCATCCACCGATATCAGCTCAAGCTGCAGTTGTGAGGTGCAGATTACATTCTCTCCCTGGAGCTCCTGTGGAGTTGATTGTTGTGGGCAGAGGCCAGTAGTGTTCTGCTCTGAAGCCGGCTCTTCTGCTGAAGGCTCACTGGGTTATTCCTCCTCAGCAGAAAAGTCAATTAAATTCCCAGTCTCTGGAACAGGTGTCTGGGGATAGAGGTTCACCATCTCCTCTCTGGATAATGAAGAAGATGTTACTGGTGCTGGGCAGAGCTAAGAGATGTTTGGCCCTGATGCCAGCTCTTCTGCTGGAGGCTCACTAAGGTTGTTCCTCCTCAGCAAAAAAGTAGATTAAATCCATAGTATCTGGAACTGGTGTCTGGGAATAAAGGTTCACAATCTCCTGTTCGTAGAACAAAGAAGATGTTAATGGTGCTGGGTAGAGGCTAGCAGAGCTTTGCCTTGTTAGCACTTTAGTTTGAAATTCAGTGAATATTACATTCAATGAAAAGTCAATTAAGGCCATACTTTTTGATCTGTGGCTGGGGAATGGGGATGGCTTTCTCTTCTCCCGAGCCCTTGAACTGCAAATGGGAAGGAGAGCCGGATGCTCCATCTCCCATACCCTCATCCGGCTGCTGGACGAACGTATTCCTCCGCCCTGCCCTGCTGCTGAGTGGAGTCTAGCTATTGTCTGTAGGCGATCTCCAGCTCCCATTCCTGAACGACCGGAAACTCCAAATCTTCCTGTGCCCAGAACACTTCCGAGGCATTCAGTCTTCGGCCTCTCTAATCCATGATTTCCTTCAAACGCCACTCCAGATCACTTCCAAAGTCAGGGTTCTTGGGCAGCCTCCAGTACAATAGTCCCAGGCCGCCGTAGTCAAAGCCTTCGGTCAGGCTGTCACCTGCTGTCCATGGGCACACTTGGGCTACATACCAGTGGAGGGTTCTGTAGCTCTCGTCCAACTGCATCTCTGCCCAGATCAGCCTGCTTAACTCAGCTGTCCACTCCTTGTTTGGTTGTTCCCCCAATAACAGCACTCACACTTCATTCGTGGCCAGTACCTCACATGGATGGAGAGAATTTTTCCCTGGTGGTGCTGCTCGTGAGCTAGCGCTTCCTACCAGAGTTGCCAGCGGACAGAATCCTACCATCCCAGCAGGACCTGCACTGACACTGGTCTCCTGTGCTGTATCAGCATCTCTTGCAACCTCCTTCCGAATTCCTCTTCCATGGTGGCTGGTATCTGTTCCTCTCCTCTTTGGCTATCCGAACTTTGGATCCCGGTGGTGGTTTGGACGTGTTCACAGCAAGGAAGCACAATCCCACCGCTACCAACCAAATCTCATGGACCTCCGTCCTCAGCAGGATTATGTCTGCAGTAAAAGCTTCATTTGTCAAGTACCAGCACGATCCAAGGTCCCTTAGCTCACCCATTCACTTGTCGAGACATTTGTGTAGGGTGGTGGAAGACATAAGACTGTTTATTCAAACACAGTTACAAAGAGATATACACTGAGGGGACAATCCCCCCTCCCTTTGCATAATGATTCAGGGCAGGGTAAACTACATTCTGCAACAAGAGACACACATGTGTATTCAAACTTCTCATCAGTAGACCATCTTTAGGAGGAGCTGCTGGAGAAACCCCCCTGCCTTCTCACAGCTAATCCACATAAACATCCCATAATACTTTGCTCCCAAGGCTGACAGCAACATTAGAACAGGCACTTAGACCATTGCTAGATGGTTTGAGGTTGGGTGGGGGTTGCTATGTGTTTGAGACAAAAGGTGGACTTTATCGTCATATATTTCTTGAGAGATATTGTTCAGAAATATTTCTGTCCCAAGTGAAAGATCCCCGTCATTCTTTTAAAAAATAAAAAAAGCACCTCTAAGTGTAGTATTTAAAACTATTTTATTGCCTGGCAAGAGATAAAAACACTTACTAGAGGGAAGAAGTAATAAAGCTCATCGCATAGGGACAGAAGCAGTCCAGTGGCATGTGGTCCAAGGGGTCCTGGAAGTGGTCCTGGAATTAATCCAAGTAAGGTACATATACTCCCGACCGACCTACAGAGAAAAGACGCAGTGATGGATGTCAGGGAGTTCAACTTTGCTGCCAGGACTGGTGTGGAACGCTGACTCCGGAGAGGATGTCAACGGAAGGAGACAGGAGCAGCTTGGAACGCAGGTGATGTGATAAGGGCGGAACGCGTTTCGCAACAAACTATTGGTTCATTCTTCAACCGATGAACGTCCATCACTGTGGCTTCCCTCTGTGGGTTGGTTGGGAGTATATGCACCGTACTTGGACTACTTCCAGGACCCCTTGGACCGCATGCCACCGGACTGCTTCTATCCCTACGTGATGTGCTTTATTACTTCTTCCCTCTAGTAAGTTTTTTCATCTCTTGCTGGGCAATAAAATCGTTTTAAATACTGCACTTCGAGGCACATTTTTCTGTTTTAATCTTAACCAGAGTCTGCTTCCTTCTCTAAGAGCTGCCTCAAGTGCCTGGAGACATCACCTTGCCTGCATATATTAAGTCATTATGCATTTATGATCGTTGACATGACTTTTGGCTGGTCTTTTTTCAGAGTGACCTAACGTTTACCTGATTCTTTCAAAACAAACCACATACATATAGAACACTGGATAACAGGGGTAACACAAAATGCTGAGTCCGGTGTGGTTGTACGGTGAGTCCAATTAGTGCAGATCAGACTGGGGTTCTCAGTCACCCTGTGCCCCTAATAGACACAGGGTGACTTACCATAAGAGGGGCCGGGGGAGCTGGACAAGGAATTTCCAGAGGTAAACTGGGTTCCACAAGCCCTCTGCCCAAAGTGACTCCTGTCACATGTGCCTAATTAGTGTTTTGAGTGTACTGTGTGTGGTGCTTTTACTAAGGGAAGTAATGGATTTTATTCCCTGCTTTGCGGGGAAAGAAAATCCATTACTTCCCCACTGACAGGACAGAGCTCTGCCCACTAATCTGCATTTTCTGTGTATAATCACAGCACAGCCAGGTTGCCCCCTACCCAGAGGTGCCAGATCACATACCTAGTACGTGATCCGGCACAGAAGAGCCGCCTTGCTGCTGTACATGCAAGTTCGCAAGTAGTTAATCTTAAATTCAAATTTAGGAAGTTTAAAATTAACTACTAGCAAATAATGATTAATCACTGCAAGCCATGAGAAATATAACTGCCTACACAATTGTGCCTGAACTCAAAAGTGAAGATATGCTATTTTAAAGGGAACCTCTAGAAATGTGTATTATGCCAAAGCAATACTGTAAAAGATTTACTCTTTGTCATGCATTCCTCTTGAAAAGTAGCAGTGCACTACTTGTGTGTCTTGAGTTTCATCCTTCATGTGGATCTCTTACCTGCACCTGGTGCTTTATATAGTGTCCTGCCATATATCAGATCATCAGGGCAGCACTTAAATGATGAAACAAAGGCCCGCCTCTATTAAGATGGCCATCTCATTTCTGGGCACAGCTTCCATAGTTTAGGTCCTTGTTAGATGAAGGTTAATAATAATACAAAAACAATTGTTTCTTTGCATTTTTTTTTATTCTTTTGATCATATTCCTGTATACAGTTTACTGCACAATGTTCCATAAATAAGTCAAACAATGTTATAAACACTTTTAGAACAGAGAAAAGGACAACTAAAATAATAGAGATGGATATTTCTTCACCTTAATAATACTCAAAGCATATCTAAAGCCAACACATTTCTTTCAGCTAGAATAGTGTAGGGGAGGGTTAAAATCACAGCCTTTTTTGCCATCTGTGTTTCATTAGGGAGATCTTTCTTCCTTTCTTGTCCTGTAGGCTCAGCAGGAATGGAGAGGATATAATTTCTAAAGTCCCCGTTTAGACAGTTGTCACAGAAGCAAATATCCCCATTGGAAGATTTCCTCACTATTCCTGTTCTGGGATGGGATAACTCATAATTTTGGTTCTATCCTCACTTGCATTCCTGATGAAACTGGTAATCAGGAAAATTAGAAAGAGCGAATCTCCCTAACAAGGGCATAGCCAAAAACAAAATACTTACAGTTGTAATGCCCCACCATCTAAATCTACAAAAAATCTTTAGTTATACTTTAGTTCTCTTTCAAATAAGATATGTTTGTTAATCTTAGTAAATCTTACAGTACCCTTTCAAGCATAAATGCACACAATTACTAACAGAAAACAAGATAAATACCACTGAAAAGCAGTTTCAAAAAGCTTAAAAAGCTATCTACACCTAAATATTAAAAACTAGCGGTGAGGCACAAGCAATCAAGAATTAAGAGGGATTAGAACACCTTTCTGATTGTTATTTCTATGTCTCTGTTATGTAGATTTATTCTGTTGACTGTCATCATGGAAACAAAGAAAATTCAAAATTTTGAGTAATCATCAGAACAGCAATATAGGGAAATCTTCCAATGGGGTACTCGCTTTAATGGCCCTGGTGATTATCACAAATTTCCTTCACTTTGGAAGGATTTTCTCACACTTCCTGTTGTGGCTATGCAACAGCAGTTGAAGGGAAATCTCATTGGAAGATGGCAAAAAAAAATAACCCTCCCTTACTCTATCCAAAATGAAAAAAAGTATTGCCCTCACTTCCGCAAGAGGGTTTGAAGCAGATCAAATACAAGAGTCAACTGCAGGTGTCATTGAATTCTGAATGATCTCAGAAGTATGTCAAACTGATGCCATAGGCACTATCACTGTGAACTTCACTAGAGCTGCTGTTCTACAAAACTGCAGCAAATGAAAGCCATCTTGCTATAACCAATAATGTAGCAACACTGCATGAGAAAAAAAAACATTTTCTAGGCCCATTACATTGACCCCAAGTATTTTCTTTTATAATAGACAATGATACACATAAACTTGGATCTTATACAGCATAGATCTACTTCAAGTACAATATAAATAAACTTTAAAGTGTCAGTAAAACTCTTATTTTCTTCTTTGGAAACACTGGGACAGTTAAATACTTGAGACAATGGCATCTTTTCAGTAGTTTTCAGGTTCATTAAGGGGAATCCTAAAAATATTAGAACAAAAAGTCAGTCAGTGCACGGTTTAACACAAGTTGATTTTTCCAAGATCCAAACAGAAATCAGTGTTCATCCCTTTTCACTGCAATGGCCTTAAAGGACATATCATGGCTATCCCTCATATGTACAGCCAAAGAGAATGCTATGCTGTGAACATTAGAAGCCAACGGCGATACAATTTACTATAATCTACAAAACCCAGAAATATTGTTTTTTGGTGGACTTGTAGGTAACAAAAATACACATGACTACACATATACTTAGACTGTTTATCTGATAATTGGTTATGAAATACAGTCATGGCCAAAAATATTGGCACCCCTGCATTTTCATCAGATAATGCACCACTTCACCCAGAAAATTGTTGCAATTACAAACGTTTAGGCATTCTCATGTTTATTTCTTTTGTTTTTATTGGTATAACACAAAATGTGGAGAAACAAAAAGCCGAATCGGACACATTCTATGCAAAAATCCAAAAATAGACTGGACAAAATTGGCTCTCAAAATTTAAAGAAATAATGCTCCTTTAATTTGTAATTAAACTCACCTGTATCAATTAACTGGTGCTGACAATATAGAAATTACATCAGAAACCAGTTCAAATGGTGAAAAATTGACTGAACCTTTCTGCTGTGTGTGCCACATGGAGCATGGAGAAAAGAAAGAGCAGCAAAGAATTGTCTGAGGATTGGAGAACAAAAATTGTGGAAAAGCATGGACAATCTCAAGGTTACAAAGTCCATCTCCAGAGATCTTAATGTTCCTGTGTCCACTGTGCGCAACATTGTCAAGAAGTTTACCGCCCATGGCACTGTAGCTAATCTCCCTGGACCTGGACTAAACAGAAAAATTGATGAAGGACTGTTGAATGGTGTATAATGAACCTTGATCAACTTGCAGACATACTCAAGCTGGCCTTTAGGCACAGTGTACAACTATGTCAGCTCACACTATACATCACAATCTGAATGAAAAGGGACGTTATGGTAGGAAAATCAGGAGGACCCCACTGCTGATACAGTAACATAAAAAAAGCCAGATTGGAGTTTGCCAAAACTTACCAGAGGAAGCCAAAATCCTTTTGGGATAATGTGTTGTGGACAGACGAAACAAAATTACAGCTTTTTAGCAAAGACCATCATTCTACTGTTTTCAGAAAAATAAATGAGGCATTTAAAGAAACAAATACAGTCCCTACAGTCAAACATGGTGGGAGTGTACTGATGTTTTAGGGTTGCTTTGCTGCTTCAGGCACTGTATGTCTTGACCGTGTGCATTGTATTATAACATTTTCAGACTTCTTTGGTGCAATGCATGTCTAAGAAACTCACTCATGGTTACAGGAAGCCATTGATTTAATTTATTTTTTGCAAGGGGAGTGCTACCAAATATTGAATTGAGGGTGCCAATAATTTTGCCCAGTCAATTTTTGGAGTTTTGCATGGAATGTGTCAGATTTTACTTTTTTTGTGTCATACCAATACAAACAAAAGTCATAAACATGAGAATGCCTAAACATTTGTAATTGTAACAATTTTCTGGCCGAAGTGGTGCATTATATGACAGAAATGCAGGGGTGCCAATATTTTTTGGCAATGACTGTATGTATAAAACAGATCAAAGAATTTGAATAGAAAATATATCATGTAACTACTCGCATCACTAGTTGGCTACCCAAAATGAATAATTTAGGGCTACCACATCAAGGGTTATTGCCACATTTCTGTCCACCCTAAAGCTGGCCATGCACTATGCAAGTTTAATCTGGTTCCTGATGGATCTGTCAAAATTTGCTACACGGGTGGCCCTGTTGCGCCCCCCCCCCCTCACCTCCTGCCCAAAATACCTAAATTAAATGGAAAATTTAATTTGAGAACAAGGAGATTGACTTATTAACTACCGATGTGTGGGTGCTGTCCAGTCTCAAAAAAATGCTCACTTTTTAAAGTTTCTCAAAATCTTTCATTTTATTTTATCCAACATAGATAAGTTATAGAATTTTGCTAGTGTTTGAAAGGTACAAGTCGTACAGGCCCGTAATACAACAGTTAGGAACCATTTTTCAAAGCAGTCTTCTATACAGTATAAAAGATTATGTCAAACAAGTTTTTAATCAATCCTTTTAAATCAAAACAAGCAAGCCTGATTGTGCTGCAATTTACAAATGTGATAGGGATGACTGAAATATAAAATAAAAGTTTTCAAGAAAGGCTAAGCATATAGTTAGAATCCCACCAAGCCATGGAGTACAGCAAATAGACCATGCTTCTAACACCTTAGAAACTGCCTAAATTATTGTGATCAGCAAAATATAAAGCATTGTCAGCTGTAAGTTTTATTTCTACATATGAATACATATTGCACTGAACATTATGTTGCCTCAACCAGATAAACAGGGAGGTGTGCATGATATGTATTAAATTAAGATTTAAAACTGAGAACATGTTGAGAAAATATAGAAAAAATATTAGGACATGGGATCAGGGGATTGTAAACAGTTAAAGTATAATTCCAGTAAACTTTTTTTTTCTATAAATATGAATAGAGGGGGGAAAAAGTTGGCATGTAAATCTGTTTTTTACCTTTGTAAGAATACCTTATACAATAGCCCTGGTGTCCACCGCCAACAAGAAGTGAGGAAAAACATTGTAAAGTGAAGAATAAAACCTGACAAAGTTTCTAATCTTTCCCTATTCTATTCAAAATTGTATTTTTATTTCTATTAGTGAAAGGGGCAAATCTGTGTAACAGGTAAACTTTCTGTTGGATATCAAAATACATAGTTTCTGTGTTTGTCAGGGCTGCGCTCAGCCCTTCCTTCTCCGAGCTCTAGTGCTCAGCTGTCGGTTAATTGCCAGTACTCTTTATTACACAGTGACTCACCAGGTCTTCATTTCCTGCTCGTCAGCTAGCCCTGTTGGCTATTTAACCACTTCAGCCCCGGAAGGATTTCCAGCTTTAGGACCAGAGCCCTTTTTGCGATTCGGCGCTGCGTCGCTTTAACTGAAAACTGCGCGGTCGTGCGACGTTGTACCCAAACGAAATTTGCGTCCTTTTTTTCCCACAAACAGACCTTTCTTTTGGTGGTATTTGATCCCCTCTGCGTCATTTCTGATCGCCGCTATAAACAAAAGAAGAGCGACAATTTTGCAAAAATACCCAAATTTCTTACTTTTTGCTAAAAATACAAATCCAAAAAAAAAATATAAAAAAACATTTTTTTTCACCGTTTTTGGTCGATTTATATTCTTCCTCATATTTGCGATAAAAAAAATCGCAATCGGCGTTTATTATCGCCGCTAGTCTTTACTGCGTCTCCCCTAGTTTATGGTGGTTTTCTTTCCAGACAAACACCCTTTTTTTCCTGCGTTTAAAGCAAACCCATGTTGCAGCGTGCTGGCGCGTCAAAAGTCAATTTCGCTGCGTCGCGGCTTAGCGTTTTTCCCGAGACCAGGATTTCGACCTTTAGGAAGGCCCCGACTTCACCAATTTATCGGTTGTCCCGATCGACTGCTCGTCCTTTACTTCTGG
>BLSH010334195.1:866439-880347 GCA_018402905.1 Glandirana rugosa | reverse complement strand
ATTGGTTTTCGCAAAAGTGGTCGCGTTTACGGATGATGAGAATTCATTTTTGGGGTTTTTATTTTTATTTTATTTTTTACTAATAATGGCGGCGATCTGCGATTTTTAGCGGTACTGCGATATTTCAGTGCACATGTCGGAACATTTTGACACTTTTTTGGGACCATTGGCATTTATACAGCGATCAGTGCTATAAAAATGCACTGATTACTGTGTAAATGCCATTGGCAGTGAAGGGGTTAACCTGCAGGGGGCGCTCTAAGGGTTAACTATGTTCCCTGGGCGTGTTCTAACTGTATGGGGGCTGCCCTAACAGGGGAAGGGAAGTGGTCACAGCCTTCACGTACAGGAAGGCTGTGATCACAGCCCTTCCCCCTCACACAGAGCGGAGGTCCGTGTTTACTTACACGGACCTCCGTTCCTTCACTCCGGGGGGGGCATCGCGGGTGGCCAATCGAAGCCGCCGCACCCGCTCCCTCCCCGGACACAGTGAGCGCGCGGGCGCACCTCCGGCGGCGCGCGCGCGCTCACTGTGCGTGATCTGGCGGCCGCCGTCATATGACGGCGATTCGCCTTACAGCGCCACTTTGAAGCCGTCAATTGCCGATTGACGGTCGGCAAGTGGTTAAGAAACCAGTTTGAGAGGATTTGATCCTTGTTTCATGGTGCATTATCCTGCTGGAAGTAGCCATCAGAACATGGGTACACTGTAGTCATAAAGGGATGGAGATGATCAGCAACAATACTCGGGTAGGTTGTGACGTTTAAACGATGCTCAATTGGTAACAGGGGGCCCAAAGTGTGCCAAGAAAATATCTCCGAAACCATTATACTACCAGCCTGAACCATTGATACAAGGCAGGATGGATCCATGCTTTCATGTTGTTTACGCCAAATTCTGACACCAGCATCTGAATCTGGCAGCTGAAATCGTGACTCATCAAAACAGGCAATGTTTTTCTAATCTTTTATTGTTCAATTTTGGTGACCCTGTGGCAATTGTAGCTTCAGTTTCCTGTTCTTAGCTGACAAAAGTGGCACCCGGTGTGGTCTTCTGCTGCTGTGGCCCATCTGGTTTGATGTCTTGTGAGTTCAGAGATGGTATTCTGCATACCTTGGTTGTAACTAGTGGTTATTTGAGTTACTGTTGCCTTTCCATCATCTCAAACCAATTTGCCCATTCTCCTCTGACATCATCAAGTCATTTTCGTCCACACAACTGCCAATATCACTGGATATTTTCTCCTTTTTGGACCACTCTGTAAAACCTCGAGATGGTTGTGTGTGAAAATCCCAGAAGATTGGCAGTTTTTGAAATACTTAGAGCAGCCCATCTGGCACCAACAACCATGGCATGTTCAAAGTCACTTAAATCCCATCTTCCCCATTCTGATGCTCGATTGCTACTATGTTATTGCCTGATTAGCAATTTGTGTTACCAAGCAATTGAACATAAATAAAAGTGGCCAGTGAATGTATATTTAAAGTGGTTCTACATTGGCTCACATAGCAGCTCGAGCCATTGGCTCTGGCTGCTGTCAATCCCAGCCAAATAGCCGATGAAGAGAGAGCGGGGGGCTGAGCGGCACTCTGTGTGTGAATGGACAACGTCTGTCCATATGAGCGCAGCTCGTGAGCGAGCCTGCTTGAATGCCCCATAGCTGGAGGCTTGGTATTGGTGGGGAAGGAGCCAGCACCGCCGATGGGACAGCCAAAAAGAAACCATTGCACAGAGCAGGTAAGTATATCATATTTGTTATTTTTAAAAAAATACAATCTTTAGAATTACTTTAACTCAAGAGATTCCTCTACAATCATCAAAAGGAAAGTTCTGCACTTTAAGTACGTAAATATTTCCCCCCTTTTGCTAAAATTCACATTAGCCTGCGTCTGTTCTAACATTTTCTTTTGTTTTTAAAGTTTTTTGATTTACAGTACTTACCTTTTTGCGACCACTTCCTGGTTTTCCTGAAGGCACTGATGATGGCTGCAAAGATGGCCCTTGGGAAGGTGCCTTCAGGAAGCTCTCATGCCTAATCTGTGAGATCTCACAAAATAACGTGTGCATTATGTGCCTCACCTTTCGCATAGGCTTTACAACAATGCACTCATTTGTTAGTAAAACAAAAAAACATTCTTCCTGAAAGCTTTTTAAAACAGATTTGTTGAAATAGGTGAATGTAATGTACAGAGCATGCACGAAATGAGAGGTGCATGAAGTCATGCGCCCCATCTCCTAAATGCCCAGTACAACAATATTGCAATTCAAGGCATGACATATATTTTAAAAATTGTGGCACGGGGAGCAGTGACACAGGCAGCCTGAAAACAATTGAAGAGGAAGGAGAAGCAGCATGGAATACGTAGGTGTACTTGTTTAAGTAAATTGTGAAAGATTATTGCTATTTTCTGTGGGGGGTGTGTCCTCTTTAACCACTTGACCACTGGGCGCTTAAACCCCTTTCCTAACCAGACCAATTTTCAATTACTCAGTCATACTACACTGTACTAATATTTTTTTTTGTAATCTCCTTTTATTAATTTTAAATATTTACAACATATTCAACAAAAGGTAACAGAAGTCAATCTATTACACAGAGTAAGATGTTATATTATGAACTTAATATATAGTATTATACCCTTGTTCTGTTTTATATTATTTACTTCCTCTTTACTTCCTCTATATCATCATATCCTATTTTAATAAATTAAATATTTTAGTCTCAGGACTACATATGAAGGTCATTCCATTCGATCGGTTTTATTTACATGTATAGTATCAAGTCTTTTTAGGACTTTCCATGTTCATTTTTGTTTATATTCTGCTATCTTGTCTGTAATAAATTTAACAGTAAGGAATATGAATTTTTTGTCCTTTTTTTTACAAAATAGAGCTTTCTTTTGGTGGTATTTAATCACTACTGGGTTTTTTTATTTTTTCATGTTATACATTTTTTTAAAAAAAAAAAGAGCGAAAATTTTATAAAAAAAAATATATTTTTTGCCAAAATTTATACTGCTACATATCTGGTAAAAAACAACCCAAATCAGTGGATGCTATTTGGGCTTTGTGAAAGTTATAGAGTCTACAAACTATGGTGCAAACAATTGAAAATTGATTACACCTGATGTACTGACGGCCTATCTCATTTCTGGAGACCCTGACATGCCAGGAAAGTACAAATAACCCCCAAATTACCTCTTTTTCAGAAAGCAGACATTCCAAAGTATTTAGTAAGAGGCATGGTGAGTTTTTCTAAGTCATTTTTTCCCACAATTTTGTAAAAAGATTTTTTTTTTCACAAAATTGTCATATCACCAGGTTATTTCTCACACCCAGCATATGCATACCACAAAACACATTCTGCCACTCCTCCTGAGTACGACGATACCACATGTGTGACACTTTTACACAGCTTGGCCACATACAGAGGCCCAACATGCAGGGAGCACCATCAGGCATTCTAGGGGCATACATTTCAAATCTAATTTGACTACCTATTACACTATTGTGAGGCACTGTAGTGGCATGGATGGGCAGTGTAGTGGCACTGATAGGCACTGTAGTGGCATGGATGAGCAGTGTAGTGGCATGGGTGGGCACTGTAGTGGCACGGGTGGGCAGTGTAGTGGCACTGATGGGCATTATAGTGGCATGGGTGGGCACTGTAGTGGCACGGGTGGGCAGTGTAGTGGCACTGATGGGCATTATAGTGGCACGGATGGGCACCGTAGTGGTATGGATGGGCAGTGTAGTGGCATGGTAGTGGCATGGATGGGCAGTGTAGTGGCACTGATGGGGGTGGATGAGCCATGGATGGAAATGACTGAGAACGGATGGGGATGACTGCACGGATGGGGATGACTGAGCACAGATGGGGATGACGGAGCACGGATGCGCGGCTGAACAGGGATGCACGGCTGAACAGGGATGCACGGCTGAACACGGATGCATGGGTGAGCACGGATGGATGGACGGGTGAGCACAGATGAGGATGGGTGAGCACAGATAAGGATGGATGGGAGTGCATGCATGGATAGATGGTAAGTGCAGCCTGGCACATAGCAGCGCTGTGGGCACTGCAGATCCTGCCCACAGCGTTACTGCATTGATCTCTCCTCTCACATTGCACCGATCGGTGCAGAGAGGGGAGAGAAAAGCCGGAACTTCCACCGGCCTGTTTACATCACGTGGTAAAGGGCCACTGCCAGTGGACCAGACAGGTGGGGGCGCGCGGGAGCGGAATTCTGGGAGGACATTATAGTACGCCCTCCCAGAATAAGGAGTCCACCTTGTGGCCGTGTTTTTACATCATGTGGTTGGCAAGTGGTTAATCCTGAATCTATCTAGAGTGTAGCTGTGCTGCACAACCTTAAAGTGATTATAAAGCCAGGTTTTTTACCTTAATGCAGTCTCTGCATTAAGGTAAAAATCCTTCTGTGATCAGCTCCCCCCAGTCCCCCCTAAAGACTTACCTGAGCCCGATCTCGATCCCGCTTTGTACCCGATAGCAGGAGCGATGGTCTTTCTCTTCACAGGACTCAGAGCTGTAGAAGGAGTCATTGGCTCAATCCAATCCTGTGAGGAGGGACGGGGGTAGGGCTGAGCTGTGCGAGTCAATAGTCACACACATCCTGGCTCGAAGCCCCCACAAGCACACCCGTAGCAAGTGGTCAGGATGCTGGAGAGGGAGGTTTGGGGCTGCTCTGTGCAAATGTACATTTATATTAGATTTAATTATGAGACTTTTCTTGTTCCTCATTCTGACCAATGTGTAAAGAAATAAATGTGAAAAAATGGGCCATTTAGTCGGTCAACGAAATATAAAATATTTCTACTAGTTGCTCTTTCTATAGTCTGAAAGAGAAGAAACTTGAAGAGAATGGACCCTGGGGCAGAAATTGATGAAAATTTAGGCTTTACAGCCATATCAATATGAAACTATGATAAATCCATGGCTGGCAATTTGAGGTACAGAAAGCAATCCAAGGAGCCTGGTAGATTCTTATGAACACAGGCAGATTTTGTATGCATATCTTATATTGCCTACCTCTGCGGTTGATGTCTTCATAAATCAGGATTGGCATTATCAGATTAAAGGGTATGAACTTTTACGAATACTAAACCTCTTGAAAAACTGCAGCCAGATTGTTATATTTTTGGTGTGAAGAGGTTGTCGGGATCATTTTGCTGCTTATGATCAAAACAGCTGACTCAAGCAGAGGTTCGAGGTGTCTACACAAGTGAGAGTTAGGCCACCATGCTGTAATTCAAGTCAAGGCCAAACATTGGCCAACACATATGTTCATTGAGAATAACACTTTTTATTTAAATGAACCACAGGGATTAAACCTTCTTTTATAATAACTGAGCAACAAGCAAACTTTGCCTGTTAAATCAATTAAAACTCTTTTATAGTTGTGTCATTTGCAAATATAAATTGTTAGCAAAGCAAAATATGCATTCCTTTGTGAATATACTAACGCTATTAAATTATTAAACAAAATGTTAACACACAACAAAATAAAAATGGCTTACTGTGTAGTGTGTTCCAAAGTAGCTGTTCACCTTTTCTGTGTTTAAAAGTAAAACCAAGTTTATTATGACATACTCCTCTGTCTCTGTCATCCAGTTAAGTTCAGCATACAGCTTCCCTATTGAGTCTTTGTATTCCAAGTAAAAGCTTTGTCCCATGAAGTCATAAAGGGTCTCTGAGCATTTGCTTTCTTGTAGCTGTACTGGAGCACAGAAGCACCAGTATGGAGTTTCTAAGTCATCCAAAACAGTGACATCCATCATGAAACAGTTCTGTAGAAGAATAACATTTTCAGTATATATTCGTATACAGAACAAAAATAGGGTGGAAAAAGTTAAAGTTTGGTGCCAAGCAACTGTAAATAATGATATTGAATTAATTACCTAGACCTATGAAACATATGGATATTCAGCATTACCTAAAATATAACTAAAACCAAGAACAAAAATATAAAGATATTGCAGTATAACAGTTTTTTGATGTGGTGTCTGTGTCAGTAACACACTTCTTGTTCCAGGGTGACAATGCTCATTCATCCTACTGTATTTGCTTTCAAAAACAGAATTTTAATGTATATATTTTAAATAGTTAATTTTTATCAATTTACAAAATGCAAAGTGAGCAAGCAGAAGAAAATGTCAAATCAAATTAATATTTGGTGTGACTACCCTTTGGCTTCAAACCAGCATCAATTCTTACACTTAGGCCCCTTTCACACACACGGACCGTTTGTCCGTTTTTCATCCATCCGTTGATGGATGAAAAACGGACATCAATGCATCTCTATGGAAAAACGGATGACAACTGATGATCATGTATTTGCATCCGTTTTCATCAGCTTCAGTCAGCATCCGTTTTTTTGAACGGATGAAAGTCCTATTTTTCATCCGTCAAAAAAACGGATCGGACGAAAAACGGATGTAAACTGACGAACGGTCAGTTTTTCATCCGTTTTTGCGTTGGTAGTGAATGTAAAAAAAAACTGATGAAAAACTGATGAAAAAACGGATGAAAAACTGATAAAAAACTGATGTAAACTGATGAAAAAACTGATGAAAAACTGATGAGCACTGATGAAAAACGGATGAAAAACTGATAGATACTTCATCCATTTTGACGTGACTGAACGGATGAAATGAACGGTCCGTATGTGTGAAAGGACCCTTACGCAGTCAAAGATTTTGTAGGACTAGATGCAGGTGTATGATTAACCAATTATACCAAGCAGGTGCTGATGATCATCAATTTCATATACCTGTATAGGCTAAAACACAGTCATTAAAACGTTTGTTAACCAAAAAAAAAAAAAGGATCCTGTTCCCTTAACCACTTCCGGACCGTCGTTTGACAGCGGTAGTTTGAAGTGGAATACCGTTGTTATGGCAGCAGATAGCTACCATAACCCCGGTATATTTTTTTTCTGCAGGCGATTCTGCATCTGATAAAAGTGGTCTTAGCGGTGGATTTGCCGCAAGATCACTTTTATCAGCGGCGGGAGAGGTGCCCCCCTTCCCGCCGCTTTCCGGTCATCTCCGCCGCTTACCGGACCCGCCGGCAGCGGCGGAGATGATCGCGACCGTTCCCCCCAGTGTCCGTGAGCCGAGTGAGAGCGGCTGAAGCCCCTTACTCGGCTCCATAACATGGCTGGGCGGAAGCGACGTCACAAGTCACTTAAAGGGGACATTTCTTTTTTTTGAGATGTCATTTTAGTGTAAATATGAGATCTGAGGCCTTTTTGACCCCAGATCTCATATTTGGGAGGTCCTGGCATGCTTTTTCCTATTACAAGGAATGTTTACATTTCTTGTAATAGGAATAAAAGTGATCAAGTTTGTCACCATTCCGTGAGCGGACGCAATTTTGAAGCATGATATGTTGGGTATCATTTTACTCGGCGTAAAATTATCTTTCACAATGTGGAAAAAATTGGCCTAACTTTCCTGTGGTCTTATTTTTTAACTCAAAAAACTAAATTTAAAAAAAAAAAAATCACGCTTGTAAGACCGCTGCGCAAATACGGTGTGACAAAGTTTTGCAATGGCCGCCATTTTATTCTCTAGGGTGTTAGAAAAAAATATATATATAATGTTTGGGGGTTCTTACTAATTTTATAGAAAAAAAAAAAAACAGTTTTTAACTCGTAACCACCGAACCCAAAAAACAGGCTCGGTCTTAAAGTGGTTAACCACTTCCATGCTGAGCCTGTTTTTGGGTTCGGTATTACGAGTTAAAAACAGTTTTTTTTTTGCTATAAAATTACTTAGAACCCCCAAACATTATATATTTTTTTCTAACACCCTAGAGAATAAAATGGCGGTCATTGCAAAACTTTATGTCACGTATTTGCGCAGCGGTCTTCAAAGTGTGCATTTTTTTGAATGAATTCATTTTTTTAGTTAAAAAAATAAGAAAACAGTGTGAAAGATGATGTTACGCCGAGTAAAATTATATCCAACATGTCATGCTTCAAAATTGCGTCCGCTCGCGGAATGGCGACAAACTTTGCAACTTAAAAATCTCCATTGGCGAAGTTTAAAAAATTCTACAGGTTAGCAGTTTAAGTTACAGAGGAGGTCTAGTGCTAGAATTGTTGCTCTCACTCGAACGATCGCGGTGATACTTCACATGTGTGGTTTGAACACCGTTTTCATATGTGGGCGGAACTTGCGTATGCGTTCGCTTCTGCGAGCAAGCTCGGCGGGACGGAGTGCTTTAAATTTTTTTTTTTAATTATTTATTTTGCTTTTTACTTTATATTTTTACACTGTTTTTTTTTTTTTTTTTTTTAAATGTGATCACTTTTATTCCTATTACAAGAAATATGAACATTCCTTTTAATAGTAAAAAGCATGACAGGACCTCTTAAATATGAGATCTGGGGTCAAAAAGACCTCAGATCTCATATTTACAGTAAAATGCAAAAAAAAAAAAAAAAAAATGTGAAAAAAATGACACTCCAAAAAAAAAAAAAAAAAAGGGCCCTTTAAGACCGTTGGGTGGAAGTGACTTCTGACGTCATTTCCGCCCTGCCGTATTATAGAGCCAAGTGAGCAGCTTCAGTCGCTCACTCGGCTCACGGATACTGGGGGGGCGGATCCGATCATCTCCCGTAAGCGGCGGAGATGACGGGAAAGCAGCGGGGGGGCACCTCTCCCACCCCTGATAAAAGTGATCTTGCGGCGAGTCCGCCGCTAAGAACACTTTTATCAACAACAGAATCGCTGGATGAAAAAAACAATATCTGAATGGTACCTATAGCTGCAGGCACCATTCAGATATCACCACTCAAAGGCAGGACATCAATAGACATCCACCTAAAGAGAAGTGGTTAAAGCATGTATAACAGCACAGTGTTTGTGCTGGGTCATTTGTATCATCTAAAATACCTGGCTGATCCTGCCTGGTTCTGCCCTTTCCCTCTATAAAGGGAATAAGGTTTATTATGACTGCTGAGCCCTGACACCATGGTCAGTTTACATGCCTCTGTCATCCGCAGCTCTCCTCTGGCAACCCCCCCCCACCGCCAGTTATGTTATGTCAGCGCCTGCCCCTCCCCTCCTGCAGAAATAACTGTTATTTTCAGGCACTCACCTATCTTCCTTAATGCTATATACCCAGTGTAGCTGTTCTATTAAAAAAAAAATTGCTGTTCTATATTGTATTTCCGAGCGCCTTTCAGCGCAAGCGTGAACGGCCACCCCTCTCCTCTCCTCCTCCCGACTGACGTCAGTGGGGGATTCTCGGCCACTCCCACTGTAGCTGTCAGATCGGGAGAGGGAGCAGCGGCCAGTCACGTGAGCTCCAAGCGGCGCTAGGAAACAGTGTAGAATGACATTTTTTAAATAAAACAGATACACTGGGCACATAGCATTAAGGAAGACAGGTGAGTGTCTGAAAATAAAACAGTGGGGTTACAACCACTTTAACTGAAACAGAAGGAAAAGTCAAACTTTGCTGATGTTGACAGTTTCATGTCCGAGGACATACACTATGGTAAGACTGAGCACAGCAACAAGACACAAGGTAGTTATACTGCATCAGCATGGTCTCTTTGGCAAAGCATAGCAGACTGGGGAAATGTGCTACTCAAGCTCTTTTGAAGACGCACAAAGAAATGGGCAACGTTGAGGACCGTAGACGCAGTGGTTGGCCAAAGAAACTTAATACAGCAGATGAAAGACACATCGTTCTTATTTTTCTTTGACATCGGAAATTGTCCAGCAAAGCCATCAGCACAGAACTGGTAAAAACCAGTGGGACCCAGGTACACCCATCTTCTGTCCGGAGAAGTATGGCCAGAAGTGGTCTTCATGGAAAAATTGTGGCCATAAATCCATACCGTTGATGTGAAAACAAGGCTAAGCTACTCAAATATGCATATAAACATAGGAACTAGGGTGGAGAAAGATGGCAACATGTGCTCTGGACTGATGTGTCAAATTTGAAATGTTTGGTTGAGTCAAAATACCTTTTAACTCAATAGTACTGTAGAGGACACAGAAAACTTATTCATACACCATGGGGCATCCCTAAGCAATAAATATAAAGGGCAACAACTAGGCAAACAGGACTGTGCTAATGGGCCCATAAAAACAACAGGGCTCAAAGACCCAAGTTCAGAGCAGCACTGCAAGAACCCTGTGGCCAAACGTTGCATCTGCAGAATATCGACATCCACCTAGTAAACTTTTGAGAAAGTATGAACTATGAAAGTATGAATTAAAATTAAAGTTAAAGTGGTTGTTAAGCCACAATTATGACTCACTGTGACTCACTGTTAGCCCCCCTCCACTTTACTAATGCAGAGCACACTGTATAAATATTTTATAAAAACAAGCGTTGTAAATAGCTATTTAGAGCTGTCTTCAGGCCGGTCCTGTGACTCACGGCCACTTCTTAGCTCCGATGGATGGCTTCTGCAAGAGGGGCCGGGATCTCCCTCTGACGTCAGCTCGGGAGATCGTGTGGCTGCTCAGTCTCTACTGCAGATGCCTTGTCTCAAAGCTGACAAGCGGTCGCGAGTCACATGACCAGCCTGAAGACAGCTCTAAACAGCTATTTACAACACTCGTTTTTATAAAATATTTATACAGTGTGCTCTGCGGTACTATACACCCTGTTCCAAATTATTATGCAAATTCTATTTCAGTGTCACAAAGATTACATATTTTGTTTTTCAATTTAACTCATGGATGGCATTGTGTCTCAGTCTTTTGATCCCTGAAAACAATCTTGGACACCTGTGATAATTAGATTGCCAGGTGAGCCCAGTTAAAGGAAAAACTATTAAAGGAGGATGTTCCACATTATTAAGCAGAGCACTATTTTCAAGCAATATGGGGAAGAAAAGGGATCTCTCTGCTGCCGAAAAGAGTGATAGTTCAATGCCTTGGACAAGGTATAAAAACATTAGATATTTCATGAAAACGTAAGCGTTAGATTACAAGAGATTTGTGGCTGATTCAGAGCACAGACTGGTTTGTGCAGATAAAGGCACATTGAGGAAGATTTCTGCCAGATCCATGCATCGAATCAAGAGAGCAGCTGCTAACACACCATTACATAGCAGCAAACAGATATGTGAAGCTGCTGGTGCCTCTGGAGTCCCACGGACATCAAGGTGTAGAGTCCTCCAGAGTCTTGCAACTGTGCATAAACCTTCCATTCGGCCACCACTAACCAATGCTCACAAGCAGAAACGGCTGCATTGGGCAGAAAAATACATGAAGACTAATATTCAAACAGTCCTGTTCACTGATGAGTGCTGTGCAACCCTGGTTGGTCCAGATAGATGGAGTAGTCGATGGTTGGTGGACGGCCACCCTGTTCCAAGGCTGCAACGTCAGCAAGGCGGTTGTGGAGTCATGTTTTGGGCCGGAATCATGGGAAGAGAGCTGGTCGGCCCCTTTAGGGTCCCCGAAGGTGTAAAGATGACCTCTGCAAAGTATGTGGAGTTTCTGACTGACCACTTCCTTCCCTAGTACAGAAGGAAGAACTATACTTTCTGTAATAAAATCATCTTCATGCATGACAATGCACCATCTTATGCTGCAAAGAATACCTCTGCATCAATGGCTGCTATGGGGATAATAGGAGAGAAAGTCATGGTGTGGCCTCCATCCTCCCCTGACCTCAATCCTATTGAGAACTTTTGAGCATCCTCAAGCAAAAGATCTATGATGGTGGGAGGCAGTTTACATCCAAACAGCAGCTCTGGGAGGCTATTCTGACATCTTGCAAACAAATTCAAGCAGAAGCTGTCCAAAAAACTCACAAGTTCAATGGATGCAAGACTTGTGAAGCTGCTATCAAATAAGGGGTCCTATTTTAAAATGTAACGTGACACGTTAAAATGTTTAAAAAGTTAAAATGTTGTTCAAAGTTTGAATGAAATAGCTTTTGATTTCAGTAAATATGCTGAAAACACAACAAATTAAAATTTTCAGTTCTAGACAACCTATAAAGTGTTTTGAAACTTACTGTGTGTAATAATTTTGAAAAACAATACTGTTATCATTAGGAGGTTTGTTCGAATAAAATTTGAATTGTACTCTTAATAGTTGATAACATGAGAATTATGCCGACTGTTGTTTACATCAATTATTTAGGTAAATGAGAAAAATATCATTGGCATTATAATTTGGAACAGGGTGTAGTGGAGGGACTGGCAGTGTAAAGTAATCATTTTAATAATATCGGTGGGCGGATCGGAGACACACACAGGAAGAAGCTGACCGGCTGGGAGGAGGAAATGAGATGAGAGCAGGGCTGCTGACGTCACAGACAACGGCAGCCAGGGCTCAGAAGCCCTGGTTTTGTTTTCTGTGCAGAAAGGAGATACAGGATCTTTATTTTTTTGGGTTAACAAACGCTTTAAGTAAAATTTAAGAAAGTATTAACTAGAAAGTATATATTAGGTTGGTCACCTTTTTGTGCTAGCAGCTTCACCTCCTAAGCGTTCACTGATTTTTACTATTAATAAACAAAATGAACCCTGCTTGGCGGGCTTCCGCCCTCTTGTCAACATTCTGCTGAGGAGGGATTTGACCCTTCCTGGCTTCACCTTCCACGGTGATCACACCCTTGTAAGGATTTTCTGGGCTCTGTGCCATGCAGATCTGAACTCTGGACCTGTAGAGCACCCTGCAGATAACTCTTTGAACTATGTGCCAAAGGAAAGTACCCGCAACAGGTTTCAGTGCTGGAAGCAACATTACAGGCTGGCCCCAAGTTTTTCATGTGATGTGGCCCTGGTACATTCCCTCAAGGTGATGATGAGTGGTCAAATCACCCATAAGCTGCAGAAAAGCCGTAGTAGCTATAGTGCAGCTAAGTTTCAATAAAAGAGCCAACATGGAAAAAAGATCCAAGAAAAAAAAACCCCTCCATCTTTCAGTGGATACATATAACCCAGTTGTAAGGATTTTAAGAAGTCTGTGTCTTATACTGTCCAATAAGGGAAAAACACCTTTTTATAGCTGATGTGAAAGCCACAAGTAACCGATTCACAGTTTCAAATGCAAGTCTCCCAATTTGCACTTAGTTCTACCTTTACACAGTTTGTGTAGATCTTTATCACAGGTGCAGCTAGTCATTGCTTAGATCCAGTCTCAGAAGTTCAGGTACACCTCCATGTCCATTTTACAGCCACTGCTAAGCATGACTTTTCTTAATTACAATCATAAAAATGCTTACTGAAACACCAGCTGTTTCAAAACCATAACTGCAGTCATTGTTTAGGCAATATCCTAATTATTTGGGCTATTGTAAATTTAAAGACAAAAAAAAAAGTTATTACTGAATTTGATTTTTAAAACACCAAAATGTTCTCCAACAATGATCAATAAACAATAGAACAAGCAGTTATTTACAATACACAAGCATTACGTGATTTTTTTTTACCTGTGACTAGTATTTATAATTATCAGTCATTATTTATCGGTTTATGTGCTTTAAGACATAGGATAGGAGCATTAGAAGAAATAATATATTTCTTTAACCACTTGCCGACCGCCGATCGGCATCTGACGGCGACAAAGTGGTTCGTTATCGCAAAACGCCGTCATACGACGGCGGCTGCGATAACGCGCACTGTGAGCAGCCGCCAGCCGTTCACCAATTTCTTTATATAATAAAGAAGATTACGAGGATAGGATACAGAATTTCGTGTATTTGGCTATTTATTACTGACTATTAATATTTATGATCAGTGTCCATTTTTTTTTAGTGCATTACGAACACATAACATTTATTGACGAACAAGATAACAAATAACTAGTAACAACCTCTTGTAAAACCACAAAATTTTTAGTTTAAGTCATTATTGAAAAAAAAAACAGAAATTTAAATGTTATCGGGTTTATTAATCCTA
>BLSH010334195.1:837094-853489 GCA_018402905.1 Glandirana rugosa | reverse complement strand
TATGTGTCCTAATTTTAATTGGTTTCTCTTAAGTTCGATCGTCGCATGCGGCTGCTGAATAACAAGAAGTAGAGGGTTGGAGTGTAAAGATATGGCTTGGATTTGTTTTATGATTTGGTAATATTTTAAAATAGTTTGAAATTTTATTTGTCGCCATTCAGTCTCCGTTACTTAGAGAGTGTGGACTAAATCTTTTTGACTGCTCTGTTTTAACAGGTATGTCTACCCTTTTTCTGAGAGATTTTATAGATCCTTATTTTGAAAGTGCTTTAGGATTTCTGAATATGGTTGTGTTGAAGGCCAGTTTTTGAGGTCTGATTCTATCTTTTTCAGTAATGGAAGGAAGTTGTGTTGGTATAAGTCTTTAGGATTTCGTGAAAGTTTTATTCCTAGATATTTTAGAGAGTCTTTTTCCCATCTGTATGGACAATTTTGTCTCGTCAGTTTTTCTAAATCAGGTGTGAGAGATTCATTGCCTCTGACTTACCGCTGTTTATTTTAAAGTTTGATAAAATTTTATAATGGTTTAGTATTTTGTTTAGGTTCGGTATAGAAATGTGAGGTTGGGAGATGAAGAACAATAAGTCGTCGGCGTACGCTGCTAGCTTGAATTCTCTTTGGTTAATTTTAATCCTGTGTATGTCTGGGCTGTTATTGATGGTTCTAATGAGTGGTTCGAGTGTTAGGATGAATAATAGTGGGGAAAGGGGGCAACCTTGCCTCGTTCCATTATTAATTGGAAATGGTTCAGAAAGGAAATTGTTTACTTTGACTTTGGCGATGGGATTTGCATATAAGGATTGTATCCAAGTCAACATTTTGTCATTTAGCCCAACATGTTCGCAAGTCGCGAACATGAAGTCCCATGCGACCCTATCAAAGGCCTTCTCCACGCCAGTTGACAGGAGAAGGCCCTTGCAGTTCCCCTCTTTCATTCTGTGAATTATGTTTAGTGTTTTAATGGTGTTGTCTTTAGCCTCACGCCCTGGCATGAAGCCGACTTGTTCTTTACCTATGATTTTGTGTAAGAGGGGTTTGAGCCTGTTCGCCAATATTTTTGCTAGAATTTTTAAGTCGGTGTTCAATAGGGAAATGGGTCTGTAGTTGGCACAGTTTTTATGGTCCTTATCCGGTTTGGGTATGACTGTTATTTGTGCAGCAAGGAAATCTTGTGGGATTTTTGTATTCTTTTTATTTAACCACGTGCCGACCGCCAACCGCAGGTTGACGGCGACAAGGTGGTTCGTTATTGCAAATCGCCGTCATACGACGGTGGCTGCGATAACGCGCACTGTGAGCACGCGCGCGCCGCCGGAGGCGCGCCCGCGCACTCACTGTGTTCGGGGAGGGCCAGGGAGCGGGTGCGGCGGCTTCGATTGCCGCCGGCTACCCGCGATGGCCCCCCCGGAGTGAAGGAACGGAGGTCCGTGTATGTAAACACGGACCTCCGTTCTGTGAAGGGGGAAGGGCTGTGATCACAGCCTTCCTGTATACGGAGGCTGTAACCACTTCCCTTCCCCAGCTAGGGCAGTCCCCCCACAGTTAGAACACGCCCAGGGAACATAGTTAACCCTTAGAGCGCCCCCTGCAGGTTAACCCCTTCACTGCCAATGGCATTTACACAGTAATCAGTGCATTTTTATAGCACTGATCTCTGTATAAATGCCAATGGTCCCAAAAAAGTGTCAAAATGGTCCGACATGTCCGCTGAAATATCGCAGTACCGCAAAAAAATCGCAGATCGCCGCCATTACTAGTAAAAAATAAAAAATAAATAAAAACCCCAAAAATGAATTCTCACCATCCGTAAATGCGACCACTTTTGCGCAAACCAATCTATAAATGCCGATTGCGATTTTTTTTATCGCAAATATGAGGAAGAATATAAAATCGGCCAAAAACGGTGAAAAAAATGTTTTTTTATATTTTTTTTGGATTTGTATTTTAGCAAAAAGTAAGAAATTTGGGTTTTTTTCGCAAAATTGTCGCTCTTCTTTTGTTTATAGCGGCGATCAGAAATGACGCAGAGGGGATCAAATACCACCAAAAGAAAGCTCTATTTGTGGGAAAAAAAGGACGCAAATTTTGTTTGGGTACAACGTCGCACGACCGCGCAATTTTCAGTTAAAGCGACACAGCGCCGAATCGCATAAAGGGCTCCGGTCCTAAAGCTGGAAATCCTTCCAGGGCTGAAGTGGTTAAGGAATTTAAGGCTAGAAGTAGTGGGGAGTTTAGCTGAGTTTCGAATATTTTATAATATTGGGAAGTGAGTCCATCTGGACCCAGGCTTTTCCCTGTTTTTAAGTTTTTGATGGTATTTGTGATTTCTTCAGATGTAATGTCTTTTTCGAGTTCCTCTATTTCTTTACTAGTTAATTTGGGTAGGTTGCTTTGTTGAATGAATTCGTTGATTAGTGTTGATCTGTTATTTGTGATAGGTCGGGTTTTGTTTTGGGGTGGGATATTATAGAGATCTGTGTAGAATTTTTGAAATGTTTTCGCAATTTGGTTGGGGTCGTGAATTTCTACTCCTTTAGAGTCATGGATACCATGTATGACACTTGCCATTTTGGTATCGTGTAGAGCTCTAGCTAGAAGTTTGCTGGCTTTGTCGCCGTATTCGTAATAGATGTTTTTTTGAGGAAGAGTGATCTTTTTATCCCTTTGTCTAGGAAATCTTGAAGCTCTTTTCTTTTATTGGTTAACTCTGATTCTGCAGCCGCGGCCAGTGACTGTTTGTGTAGGCTTTCTAATTGGTTAATTTTAGTTACGAGTCTAATAATATGGCTCTCTTTTTCCTTCTTTCTGCTGCCCCACTTGATCAGTTCTCCTCTTATTACGCCCTTGTGTGCTTCCCACGTGGTTAGGGGTTGTGTGTTTGGGGTCCCATTAATGTGGAAGAAGTCTTTTATCTTAGATTGGATTTGTGTTGTTATCTCTATATCAGCAGAAGGTTTGGATTTAGACGCCAATTGAAAGATTTTGGGTTTTGGTTTTGCGAAGTTATTTGAATTGATATGGGTGCATGATCTGAAAGAGCAATGTTGCCTATTCCCGCTTTTTTAATTGTGGATATATCCCTTTGTGAGATAAAGAGATAGTCTATTCTTGTGTAGCGTTTGTGTGGGGCAGAGAAAAAGGTGAAGTCTTTTTCGGTTGGATTGAGAAGTCTCCATGCATCTATCAACGAGAGGGACATCAGTGTAGTTTTAAGTCTTTTGAGGGTACGGTAGGGGACGCTCGATTTGCCGGATGAAGTATCCTTGAGGGGATTGAGAGGAATAATAAAGTCCCCACCAAGTATTATTCGGCCTTTAGCAAAGTTTTTGAGTTCGTCTGTTATTTTGTGGCAGAAGGAGATGTGTGCTTTGTTCGGAAAGTAAATGTTTGCTAGGGTTGTTGGGATTCCTGACATGCTGCCTTTTAGGAAGAGGTATCTGCCATCTGGGTCAGCTAAAATTTGTTCTGTTTGGAAAGAAGAGTTTTTGCTAAGAAGTATTGTCACTCCTTTTGTTTTCGCTAATGGGTTGGTCGCGTGAAATGCTTTAATTATAAAGTTGTTAGTCATCTTGGGTATATTAGTTCCTTTAAAATGTGTTTCTTGTAAGAATACGATCTGGGGTTGTGCCTTTTTTAATTCTCTTAAAATTTTTTGTCTTTTCTCGGGTGTTCCAAGGCCATTCACATTATGTGAAATTATCGTGGGATGTTTCCCTAGGTTTGAGTATGCCATGATCTGGAAAAATGCGGGAAATAGATTAGGGGAGAGAGAAAGAAAGGGGGGAGTTAAAAGATGAAGAATTAGAGTGATTCTCTGTTAATCACTATCTCTGCTGTTGGTGATACAGTCCGAGTAGTGGATAGTTTAGGGTATCGTGAGAGTGATATCACGTTTTTTCTCTTAAGAGTGTTTCCCTATGGGGGGGTTAAGTGGGAGTAAATCCCGGCGGGGTGTTGTGAAAAAAATGAGTTTCAGATGGTATTTAAAACATGGAACTTGTTGTTTAGGGTGGGTGAGGTTTGGTAGATATTTGGTGTAGCATGGGTGCCACATATCCTTTAATGATGTATGGAATTGAAAATGTGTAAGCTAGGATTGTTAACTCGAAACGATTAAAACAATCGGAAGGGACATATCAGGACCCTTGCTATTTTGCCCATTAGATTGGGCAGTTGCAGTGGGTCCCCTATCTCCCAACCATTAAACATTCAGAACAGTAATGTAAGACAATAACATTGTAAGTTCTTACTTAGACACCAATGTAGTTATTTGGGTGGCCTTTATGCCCAAGGAGAGAGCTCCGCCCCCGCCTGAAGCCCTTTGTAGGGTTTGTTTGGAGGGTTGTAATCTCAAGGGATTAGAGTATTTACCCAATGGGATTTTTAAAGCTTATAAAATTACATTGTTATGTGTGAATTTAGGATTCTGGTTGGCTAGGGCGAGGCTCTCCCAACCGGACAGTTTTAAGGTGAGAAAAAAAAAAAAGGGGGGGGGACATAAAGTCCTAATCCCCTATACTCCCTGATCTCATTCTGTTGTCAAAAATAGTTTGTTTGATCAGGAAGAGTAGTCATAGTCTTAAACATGGTGACGCCTTGTGTCCTGTGATCAGGTAGAGGTTAGCAGTTCCCATGTGTAAATTATTGTGAGAATGGAAGAGTTGGTAAACCAAGGTCAACGGAGAAAAAGTAACTCGTGTTCATTAAGTTCTTCCCAACCCTCCACTCTTACTCAGTCTTGACGGGTATCTGTTAGTCAGAGGCAAGGGAGAACTGTTCGGTGTTCTGTTCGTTCATAGTTGCTTCATTGGTTGCAATATATTTCAATAGTTGGTGAAGTGGTGCTGGTGTAATATGTTGGGGTATGGAGTTTGGAGAAAATATTGGTTTGTTTCAGGGGTGGTCAGATGAGATAGGGTGGTGAGAGGATTGGTTCAGAATCTGTTGTCTCTTGTTCTTTGTGATTTGGAAACAGGTGTGCCGATATTATGGCCTTCAGCAGATTTTTGTTTCTTGTTCCCTTTGGGGTAGTGTGTTTTCAGGGGAGTGTTTCCAGGAGAGAGACCCGGTGGAGTCGAGTGAAGAGGCAAGCGGAATTCTTGGTACCATTCCGGAAGGTCAATGGTCTTGCATTGAATGGCCTCACAGAAGGAGGGAATGTCTTCCGGTGTGCGTAGAAGAAGAACTTGTTTCCCTTCAACTAGAATTTGGACAGCAAATGGGAATTTCCACTTATATGGAATTTTTTTCTCCTTTAGGATTTCTAATAAAGGTTTTACCGCTTTTCTGTTTTTCAAAGTTATAGGTGACAGGTCTTGGTAAAGTTGTATTGTTGATCCGTTAAAAAGGATTTGGTCGTTCTGTCTGGCTTTTGCCAGTATCTCCTCTTTGAGGGGAAAGCTGTTAAGGCAGCAGACTATGTCTCTGGGGGGTGCTGAGTCTGGGCCTCTGGGTCTTAAGGCTCTGTGGGCCCTCTCAAAGTCGATGGTGGAGTCTATGGGTCTTTCCAGGACATTGTTAAAGATGGAAGTGAGGACCGGCTTTATTTCTTCAGAATTAATTGTCTCAGGTATGCATCTTATCCTGATATTATTTCTTCTCCCTCTGTTGTCCAGGTCCTCCATTTGTCTGTTAATGCTAATGAGGTGTGTTGAGTGAGAGGTAGTGATGGATTCCAGTCTTTTAATCGCTCTGTCTCTATGCTTTCCTGCTTTCTCATTTGTTGCTATTTGTTCTGTCAGGACCAGAATATCCGCTTTAAGGTCTGTGATCGCGGCTGTGAAAGACATTTTAATGTCTGCCGCAATTTCCGTCATGTCCCCTATTGTTAGGGGTTGGTCTTGATTGGCATTTGTTCTAGATGTCCTATCTGAAATCGCCGAGGCATCATCATCAAAATCCTCATCATCATCTGTGTAGTCTTGTGAGGGGTTTTTGATGTTTGGCATGTCCTTTCCTTTCTGGGAATGGCTTTTAAAGATGTCAGCAATGTCTGGGTCGGATGTACCAGCTAGTGAGCGTTGAGATCTTGTTTGTGATCCTGGGTGTGTTAGTGATTTTTGGGGTTTACCCATCTTGCCTGTCAGTCCTAGCTGCTGGTAAAGTATATGTGGTTTCCCTTTTGCCCCTTATTGGTGTGTCATTCTGGTGGTATATTTAATTGAGAGGAAGAAAGGGACTAGGATTTGGATGGTGGAATAAGGTGGTTGAAGAGGGAGTTTCAGTTGAGGTTTTTGTATGTGTGCTTGAAGTACCAGGTAGTATCAGGGTTTAGGAGATTGGAATCTGTATCTGTTCTGATGGTTGTTGCAGTTAGGCTTTGTGTGGGTCTGGTCTCTAACTGTAAACCGCGGCTTCAGGCCCACACAGCTTACATGCTGGAGTTGTAGAGGATGAGTTCAGCGGGTCTCCCTGGTAGTATCCTCAATTTCTGTCTGGTCTTTAGGCCTTTATATTTGGGGTTGGTGGGGGAACTTTTAGTAGAGGGGGCCTCCGTTAGGTTTAAGCGCTGATGGTAGGCCGCGTCCGGGCCTCACGCTACTTTAAAGTCTCTTGGGGTTCACCCTAAGGTATTCCTGGGTATCCGTTTCGGTCTTAAGAGGGTTTGGTAGTGTGTAGGTAAAGTTTGTAGGCTTAAAGTCTATCTTCCCCAGCGGTGGGCCTCGCGGCCTAGTCTCCGATAAAGCCGCGGCCTCGATTTCTGTTCCGTGGTCCCTTCGTCCGTCACTCGGTTCCTCCAATTTTGGTATAGGATTGAAGGGATTGATGTGGTAAAGCTGATGGAAGGTGATTTGAGCCTCACCTCCTGTCTAATCGCTTGGATGGCTCTGGTTTCTCTTTTGATCTGCCGGAGCTCTTCCTAGACACGTCCGCCGCCGTGAGCCGCTAGCCACGCCCCCCTGTACTTTTCTAGTATGTGGCATACCTCATTTAAAGTCCCACGACCAAAGCCCTTTGTTCTCTTGGGGATATATAAACTGGCGGACGGAAGTGTCGGCCGGAGCTTGGGAGTCTGCACTGCTGGAGTCGAGGGGGCTACGTGTGTTCATGGCTAATAAGAGGTATGTTTTCCACGGGTGCAATATTATGGAGATTTTTTTAATCTCAATCGAAGTAATGGATGTGTGATGGTGCTTTGCTATCTATTTAATAGACTACCTTGGTTTCCCCCACTCTTATCTGTAGAAGTTGTTTGAAGGACTTTGTGACCCCCACTCTGGTGCTCCCACCCTGAACTGTAAGTACCCCTTACTATTTGGCATGTAGGCATGTCTGAGTGATATATATCTTAGCAGATCCAGTATGAGGTGATTTGTAACTGGGGACATGCATATTTGTATGCTCTATATTACAGTTTTTCTATCAACCCGTGCATCACCGTTGGTCCTATCCCTGAGGTGTGTTCCCGCTTGGCTGGCAGTGTGGGCTGTGTCCTACCTCGGTCCGCAGTTGTGCTGGACCCTCTGTGTGCCTTTTGATCGGGTGGCGGTCCCGCCCTGGATGCCATCTCTCTCCTCCTGCTGCCGCACTCCTATGGCTCATCATATTTTAACTTATGTAAGTTAACATACCATATTACTGTTTTGCTCATATTGATACTAATGTATGTTTTGTTTATCACTTTCAGTAGTTCCATACCTCCTGCACCCCTCCAAATAACCTGAAGCCCTAGGGGCGAAATGCGTTGGTTCGGATACAGCTACAACCCCCCCCTTATGAACTAATTGTGGTTCCCAGCCAACTCTAGCACCAGGGGGAGTAGTCTGAATGCAGGGGTATATACCCTATTATGAGGATGTGGATACCATCACTTATGTGTGCTTTTATGAACTAACTTTGCAAGATGGTTTTAAATTGTCTTAAATAAAGCATATTTTTTTTATCCATCTTGTCTGATCATTTTTGAGTGGGTAATTGGTACCTTAAAAATCCCATCTGTTCTTTCGTTTTTTGGTTGTGCACTTACTGAATAGTACTGCACATGTATTCATTTTTTAAAAGGTTTATCATTTCTGATAGAAAACTGCACCTGTAAAAAAGTGTCCATAATATGACTACATATATTTTATTATATCCTTTGATTTGCTTCTTGGATTCAAGCCAAAATTGCTGCAGCTGAAACAATGACCTGACCATCTGTTATTAACAGTTAATTAATATCAAGTTCAACATAATATTCCCAATGCAATGCAATTTAAACAGAATCACATTTTATTTCACAAACCACTTAACTCGGTGTGACCTTATGTGAAAAAGCACAGTAATACAGAGTGTAAATGAAAATAAGAATTAAAATGTTAAGAAACTGTGGTGTCTTCTCAATCTTTGATACACTTACAGTCAGTGGCAGCCAGAATTTTTTTTGGGGGGGGGGGGCCAACATTATGCCACCAACCCCCCCACCCCATCGGTCCGTCCATCGGTCGGTTGCACTTACCCCATGTTCAGCGACAGCCTCCCGTTCCCCTGCTCTCCACGGGGGCAGCGGCTTCCGTTACCTCCCTCCTTCTCGGCGAACAATCAGGAGTCTTCTCTTTTCGGCCAATCAGAAAACGGGTCTCACACCGGCTTCTGGTTGGTCGGATTGAGGATCAGTGTTATAACAGCGAATATTCATTCGCTGTTGTAACACATGGGTGGGTTCATGGAGCAATGCTCTGCGCCACGAGCCACACTATTTTGAAGCCTATGGCTCTAATCAGGTGCTTCAAATAAACAACCCCGCCGCTGTAATTTAGGCGCCCGGCGTCCTGAAAGGGGCTGGATGCCTGAATAGGGGGTGGCCGCAGCGGCCATGGATAGATTTACGCTAACTCCAGACAAAAGGTTGAATTACAGATACATGATGAGAACGTTTTTTTTTAAACATTTTACTTCCGAGAGAACAACTGGCCACAAAAGTTAAAACCATTAAATATGAACTGCAAGGTGTAGCTCTTTTTAGATGCCAATAACCTAATAATCAACACTAGTTTACAATATTACAGCATTAGAGTATCCACAAACTGTTTGATGTGACCTCTGGGAGATGAAAACCGTCCGTCCCTGTCTACCTTTAAAGCAAACCTGTGATCAGGCTTTATGCAGTCAAAGTATTTACAGTACATTTGTTTTTAACCCTTTGTCATCTGACCTGGCATCACTTTAAAAAGGTTCTAAACACCAGGGGCTGGGAAACCCAAGTTACACTTACTGATAGCATCTTTTCTGGCAGTCTTTCAGGACAGAACCTCATAGAAGACCCCTTCCCTTATTCCCTGAAAACACTGTATTTCCCAAACTTTAAAATGTGCGACTCCCCCTGGGGTGCCAAACTGGCGGCCCTCCAGCTGTTGCGGAACCACAAGCCCCATCATGCCTCTGCCTGTGGTAGTCATGTAATTCCGCAACTGCTGGAGGGCCGCCAGTTTGACACCTGTGCACTAGCTTTTCATTTTGTTCAGAATACTCCTGGATTTCTGGGAAGACATAATCTACAAACATGTTAACGGTAAGTGCAACTTTGGTTTTCCTTTTGGCATATTTCAGGACAGCCCCCATAAGAGGATAACAAAGTACTTACCAGCTAGGGCAAGACTACGGCCTGCAGGACCTTTTTTCCCAAAGGCCTGATCCTCGGCCAACACTAAATCCAACATATAGTGCCTGAAAAAGCTTGTTCAAGTCGCAGCTCTACAAATTTATCCTGGACTGGCACCAGCCCTCTCCACCACATAGATTCACTCAGGAACTTCTAACCCCCTACTCACATAAGCCTAAAGGATAGTCAACTTAAGTCTTCTTGACAGCATCTGTCTGGAAGCCCATACTGTACCCCTTCCTGGCTTCTGAAAATAAAACAAAAGGGCATAAGTCTTCCTGAATTCGTTGGTTAACTGTAAATATTGTAGCACACACCTCCTTGCGTCTAAGGTGTGAAAAATTTCCTCCGGTCTACAGGAAGGATTTGAACAAAAAGGTAGGCAGAATAATTTCCTGCGCCCAATAATAGCTCATTGCAACCTTGGCCAGGAATCCTGGACCCGTTCTAAACAACACGCAATCCAAGAAAACTTGGAAAAACTCTGCTCTAACAGAAAAGGCTTCCAGTTCACTCACTCTCCAGGCTGTCATCACTGCAACTAAAAATACCATCTTGAGGGTCAAACTTCTTAAAGAAACCGACTCATTCGGCTCAAAGGGGCACTGCCAATGCCTGCAGCACTATGGTTAAATCCCATTTAGGGAAAAGCCGGGACAAGACTGGCCTCTGCCTGGACAGAGCCTTAAAAAAGTATTACCAAAGGCTCTTTGGCTAAAGGTTTTTTTAAGAACACACTTACAACTGCCACCTGGAATTTTAGGGCATGAAGCACTAACCCCTTGTCTGCTCCACTCGGTAGGGACTCTAACACGCTCTGAGAATCAAAGGTTATATCAGTACACCAACTATTGAAACGTTTCCAGACCTTTTTTTTTGGGCACCATTGCAAACAAAATGTCTATAAAAACATCCAACATTTTATTGTAGAAAACTTATTTTAAATAACCCAGGCTGACATGATAGTTAAATATACAAGATATCAATACATCCTCATGCAAGAGAGCATTCACCATTTTACCACATAACATTAGAACATTAATACATCTTTCCACATTCTATAATTTTGCTCTTGTGGAAACCCAACACATTTCATTTAATTTCTTCATCAGGAGAGATTGTACATCGGAAACATCATTTTTTATTAGATCTACATTTATCAAAAATGAATAGGTTACCCGAGCATCCTGTATCATACCACCTACAAAGAAAAACAATTAAAAAAAGCACAGATGAGACCCAAATGAGATGATGAGTTTCAACGCATTTCTGGACAGTTTTGTGTCAGGGAAAGAAGCAGAAAAATCATGTGAAGAAAATATATCCCTGCAACATTTCAACACATTTTGCTCCTTCAATTCCTCCAACAGACCCTGGCCATAGATTTCTCCTCACATTCTGGGAGCTCTGTGGCCAGGAGTCTTCTCAGTGGGGTATGTGCAAATCCTCAAAGTAAGGGGAATGGAGGTCACCACCTCCCACCGCTGCGACACCATCACCGAGTCTTCTGGGTCTGATCAGGATGAATGATGGCTCCTTCTTTCTCCCTCTGGACACCCCATGGCTTTTTCTGAACATTGTCCCCATTAGCCTGATATTGCTCTCCCTCTCTAGCCCCTCTTCCTACTGGTTGCTAGACTCCCCTCGTCGTCAGACTCAGGCATGATTCCAGTGTTGGTAGACAGTAAATGGCAGAGAAGCCGCTGAACACTGCTGACTAGATGGCAGCTGTGGTAGTGGGATACTGGTAATCAGAGACCTTAATGTCTGAATAAGGACAGAGACAAGGTCACTACACTGACTCATTGACTACTCTCTGACCAGACTAGCAATACATGTTTTGCATAATACCTTAGTCCAGGATTTCAAAGTAGTATTGCAAGAGAGGCACTTTCTTTTAGACCCTGGAAGATGAGGTTTATTTTTTTCTGAGGCTCTACCCTGCAAGAGAAGCACATAACAGGAGTGCCTTATGAATCTCAGCCAGACACACCTTTACAGCCACCAGTGTTCAAGCAGCTATCCAGTGTGCAGGAGTTTACTGATCTGATAAACTCCAATGTGCCGCAGCGGGCCTCTGACCACCAAGAGGAAAAAAGGCCACTACTTGTGGGAAGCATTCCAGTAATCTAAAACAGACCAGAAAGGAATCATCCCAATGGCCCTTATCGGAAAATGGCAGAGCCTCTGACATGTTGGCAGATCACCAGATAGGGAGAAAAGCAGGTATCGGTGATCCCATATATCAGGGATGCAGCCACTCCATGGCTCTGGTGAGCCCAAAAATCATGCACCAACCTAGTGCCTGATCCTCCCCTATGTGCCCAGCAGCTGGAAATCAGAAGCTGCAATGCCTGGAGGAAGTTCTGCCCCTTTCTGGAAGTGACATCACCTGCCTTGTGGTGTGTGCCAACCAGAAGTGCCCACACAACATCGGTTGTAGAGAAAGCAAAAGAATCACCCCCTGCAGGGAAGCACCACCTCCTCCAGTTTAGACCCTGCCTGAGCACTGTAGAGGGAACAGATCCCTAGAACATCCCCCCGTTAGAGTGGGAGCTGGGGTGGTAACCTCCGGATAAAATACCTTACTCCCCACCTTTTCCAGAAAAAAAGCCTATGAAGTCATGGAACCCCAGTAGGTGTTTAAAAACGGTGCAACTTTGTACAATATAGATTCATTTTATTGTCTTACCTGTAGGCTATTTGAGTCCCTCTGGAAGCCTGTCCAAAATACTCCAAGGTAGCAATCCCCCATGCCTGCCTTGTTGCCATGTGGAGAAAAATGTTGTTTATTTTTCTCCTCAAACGCTGGGAGTGAGCAACCTATAGTTTTCACAACCTACCATCGAAGCAGGACACGGAGACTACTAACCGGGAATGTTTCAGCCAGGCTCCCAGGGGACCCAAATGGCCTACAGGTATGATAATAAAATCAATGAACATTTTACAAAGCTGCATAATTTTTTAATACCTACTGGAGTCCCTTGGCTGAATAGGATTTTGTTTCTGGTAAAGGTAAATATAGCCTTTAAAAAAAGCCTGTCATTATACAAACGCAATAACTAACTTGTTTTTAAAGGCAAGATTTAAAAGATGCGATTATCATTCTCGCTTCACTACTTAGGGTAATATCAGACAGGCTGTTCTATCTCCAGCAACAAAATTAAAGAAATTCATCTCACATTCTATGGATTAACTCCTTCACTGCCCGAACCAGCAATATTATATTCCATTTCTACTCCTTATTTTGGAGTACAGTACATGACACATAAAAGTATTCATAGACTCTGGTTTACAGGCTAGTATCTTCAGGTGATTGGACACTGGGCACCTCCCCTAAAACCCTGTCCCACTCTGTGAATCTTCAGTTTTATAGCAAGCAGCTGAGTAACGGAAGTTAGGGTGGACCTTGTCCAGTACTGTACTCCAAGATATAGAACTTACAGGCAAGTCAAACTTTCTCTCATCTTAATTGCACAGTACAGGACACAGTTAAAGTATTCATAGACTCTGGCGATGTCCCCAAAAAATGCATGAGAAGGGTGGGCAACAACTAAGCAAAAAGAACTGAGCTAAACAGCCCAAAAACAGGAAAAGTCAACAGATCTAACTTCAGAGGGTCGCTGCAAGAGCCTTGCAGCCAGAAGAAGCATCCGCAGAAGACTGGTCACCCGCCTGGTAAAATTTGGAGAAAGTTTTAACAGAGGATCAGGTGGCGGCCATACAAAGCTAGGCTACAGGGGCCTGGTACTGAAATGCCCAGGAAACTCTCACTGATCTAGTGGAAGGGGCATGGAAAAGCAAAGGAGGAGATTTGTCCTTTAGAGTGTAAGCTCTAGCGATCAGATTTCTTATCCAGAGAGCGATGATGGACGGTGTCCCTTGTGAGGTCCTGAGAACAGGACATGTAGGGAATCTGTATGTCTGATTGAAGCTGGAGCTTTGAGAGATTTCCACTTGATGCCTTGGAGAAGGGCATAAGGACGGTAAGACTTTCACCTTGTTTAGGTGCAAAAATGATACCACTGTGGGAAGAAAGGGTGGTCTTGGGTATAAGACAACCTTTTCTTTGGGAATTCTAAGGTCCTTATAGGATAAAGTCACCAACTCAGAGACACGTCTGACATACGTGATTAGCAACCAAAAAGGCTACTTCGCAGGAGAGGTCAGCTAAGGGAATATCCCTGTTGGATTTAAAGGGGGGTTTCTGCATGGCAGAGAGAATAAAGTTTAAATTACAAGGAAACACAGGGTGCTGTAATGGGGGCCTAATGCGAGATACATCTTGAAGAAAAATTTTCACAAGGTAAATTGAAGCCAGAGGTCTATGAAAGAGAATGGATAAGGCCAGGTCTTGTTTTTTTTTAGAGTGCTTAAGGCCAAGATCTGATCAAGACCTAATTGTAGGGAGGTCAGAATGCGAGGCACTGAGTAATCTCTGGGACTGAAGCACCTGTGTTAACAACAGCCAAAAAAGGATTTCCAGGTATAATAGTGCATTTTCTCGGAAGCAGCTTTTCTTGCTTTTAGCAGGGTAAAAGTAATAGGCACAAAGACCCCTCTATCTTTTAAGACCTGGGCTTCAACAGCCACCCGTTAAAGTCAGAGATTCTGCAGCAGGATGAAATAGAGAGCCTTGAGGTAGCAGATCTTATCTCTTGAGAAAAGGGGCTAGGGATCGTCTGCTAGCAGTCTGAGTATATACAGTATCTCAAAAAAGGAAGTACACCCCCTCACATTTTGTAAATATTTTATTATATCTTTTCATGTGACAACACTGAAGAAATTACACTTTGCTACAATGTAAAGTAGTGAGTGTATAGCTCGTATAACAGTGTAAATTTGCTGTCCCCTCAAAATAACTCAACAGACAGCCATTAATGTCTAAACCGCTGGCAACAAAAGTGAGTACATTGAAAATGTCCAAATTGGGCACAAGGCGTCAATATTTTGTGTGGCCACCATTATTTCCCAGCACTGCCTTAACCCTCTTGGGTATGGAGCTCACCAGAGCTTCACAGGTTGCCACTGGAGTCCTCTTCCACTCCTCCATGATGACATCACGGAGCTGGTGGATGCTAGAGACCTTGCTCTCCACCGTCTTCCCTTTGAGGATGCCCCACAGATGCTCAATAGGGTTTAGGTATGGAGACATGCTTGGCTAGTCCGTCACCTTTACTCTCAGCTTCTTTAGCAAGGCAGTGGAGGTGTGTTTGAGGTCGTTATGTTGGAATACTGCCCTGCGGCCCGGTCTCTGAAGGGAGAGGATCATGCTCTGCTTCAGTATGTCATAGTACATGTTGGCATTCATGGTTCCCTCAATGAACTGTAGCTCTCCAGTGCCGGCAGCACTCATGCAGCCCCAGACCATGACACCCCCACCACCATGCTTGACTGCAGGCAAGACACACTCGTCTTTGTACTCCTCACCTGATTGCCGCCACACACGCTTGACACCATCTGAACCAAATAAGTTTATCTTGGTCTCATCAGACCACAGGACATGGTTCCAGTAATCCATGTCCTTAGTCTGCTTATCTTCAGCAAACTGCGGGCTTGTGCATCATCTTTACAAAAGGTTTCCTTTTGGGGTGACAGCCATGCAGACCAGTTTGATGCAGTGTGCGGCGTATGGTCTGAGCACTGACAGGCTGACCCCCCACCCTTTCAACCTCTGCAGTAATGCTGGCAGCACTCATATGTCTATTTTCCAAAGACTACCTCTGGATATGACACTGCGCACGTGCACTCAACTTCTTTGGTCGACCATGGCAAGGCCTGTACTGAGTGGAACATGTCCTGTTAAACCACTCTATGCTCTACAGCTCTGTTTCAGGGTCTTGGCAGTCTTCTTATAGCCTAGGCCATCTTTATGTAGAGCAACAATTAATTTTTTCAGATCGTCAGGGAGTTCTTTGCCAAGACGTGCCATGTTGAACTTACAGTGACCAGTATGAAAGAGCCATAACACCAAATTTAACACACCTGCTCCCTATTCACACCTGAGACCTTGTAATACTAACAAGTCACATGACACCAGGGAGGGAAAATAGCTAATTGGGCCCATTTTCACTTAGGGATGTACTCACTTTTGTTGCCAGCAGTTTAGACATTAATGGCTGCGTGTGTTGAGTTATTTTGAGGGGACAGCAAATTTACATGGTTATACAAGCTGTACATGCACTACTTTACATTGTAGCAAAGTGTAATTTCTTCAGTGTTGTCACAAGAAAAGATATAAAATATTTACAAAAATGTGAGGAGTGTACTCACTTTTGTAAGATACTGTATGCGTGGTGCTTTTTACAGGCAGTTTCAGCTGTCCAGGCTTTCAGCCTCAAAATTCTGTGCATATGAATTGAGATTAGAGCCATTTTGGAAATCTATCTCGTGGCATAATCTAGGGCATCCACACAAAAGAGCAGAGCGAAAGGCAGTTGCTGCAAATGCTCTGTTAAGGCATGATCCTAGAAAACAGGGTCATGTTGGTTGTTCATTGCCCTAACAATGAACAACCAAACTGCTAAACACTAATTTGTAATGCAGTATACCTATAGAGGTTATTGTAGATCTCTGTAAATTAGTAAAGTAACCAGTTTGCAATAAAATGTAAACTGAGCAAAATTAAAGTACAATCATGTAGAGGTGCCTGCAACTACGAGGTATTGTACTGGGACAAAAGATCCTAGTACGGAATTGTCTCGTAAACGTCGTTGACGGAAAGCGAGACGAGAAAACACACCTACGGGATCTAATACGGTGCTCTATCTAAAGGTTTTACCGAGATTAGAGTTAAGTATACGTGTCTTAAAACT
>BLSH010334195.1:811928-829582 GCA_018402905.1 Glandirana rugosa | reverse complement strand
CGTGACTAACCGTAAGTATCCGCCGTGACCCGTGACTATCCACCGTGCCCACCCGGGATCATCCACCGTGACCACCCGTGACGCACAGCCCCCCATCGGATCGCCACACTAGACCACCAGCAATGTGCCCACCCAGGACCACCAGGGAGCCAACCAGGGACCACCAGGGAGCCGATCTGGACCAGCAGGGAGACCACTCTAGACCACCAGGTAAGGGGCATAGTGCCCAATATGAATGGCACTCAATGCCACCTTCAGATGCCACCCTAGACCACCAGGGAATGGGTCCCTTTCAGTACATATGCCCACCAGTGCCCCTATCAGTGTGTACTAGTGCCCCTATCAGTGCATACCAGTGCCACATATCAGTGCCCACCAGTGCCACCTACTAGGGCCCACCCGTGCCACCTATCAGTGCCCAGTGCCGCCTATGAATGCCAATCAGTGCCGTCTATGAGTGCCCATCGGTGCCGCTTATCAGTGTCTGTCAGTGCCGCTTATCAATGTCCGTCAGTGCTGCATATCAGTGCCCGTCAGTGCTGCATATCAGTGCCCGTCAGTGTTGCATATCAGTGCCCGTCAGTGCTGCTTATCAGTGCCGCCAACAGTGCTTATCATTGCTGCATATAAGTGCCTCATCAGTGCCACCTCATCAGTGCCAATTAGTACCCGTCAGTGTAGCCTCATCAGTGCCCATCAGTGATGGAGAAAATTTACTTATTTACAAAGTTTTGTGACAGAAATAGAGAATTTTTTTTTTTTCAAAATGTTCGGTCTTTTTTTGTTTATAGTGCAAAAAATAAAAACTGCAGGGGTGATAAAATACCACCAAAAGAAAGCTCTATTTGTGGGAACAAAATTATAAAAACCTTGTTTGGGTACAGCGTCGCACGACCGCGCAATTCTCATTCAAAACGCAACAGCACTGAAATCTGAAAATTGGTCTGGTAGGAAAGTGCTCTAAGTGCATAGTATTGAAGTGGTTAAGGACTGAATAATTCAGATTACTGCAAAAGTCCAATAAGGAAGGGTTCTCTTTAATCACCATGCTTGATTACAGTAAAAAAAAAATCCTGTTATTCTGGAGAAAGGAAAGATGGTGAGGTAACATGGTTCACAGAACACAGAGAAAAGCTGGTGATAGACAAGTTTTTGTGTATTACTCAGAAAAACAAAGACCGTCATCTAACCTGAAATGAGCATTTTGTTTTGTTTTTTTCATGAGAAAAGATACAAGTAAGGCAAAAGGGAGAAAAAAAGTAAAAAATAAAAAAAAAATCTGAAAATTACTATATTGGTGCTGAAAAACGTTTTTATACTTAAACCATTTCAGCCCTGGAAGGTTTTACCCCCTTCATGACCAGGCCATTTTTTGCGATACGGCACAACGTTACTTTAAACAGACAATTGTGCGGTCATGCAACGCTGTACCAAAACAAAATGCATGTCCTTTTTTCTCCACAAATAGAGCTTTCTTTTGGTAGTGTTTGATCACCTTTGCAGTTTTTATTTTTTGCGCTATAAACAAAAAAATAGCAACAATTTTGAAAAACAAACATTTTTTACTTTTTGCTATAAAACATATTTTTCAAAAAAAAAAAAAAAAAAAAAAAAAAAAAAAAAAAATCACATTTCTTCATCAATTTAGGCCAATATGTATTCCGCTACATATTTTTGGTAAAAAAATCCCAATAAGTGTATATTAATTGGTTTGCACAAAAGTTATAGCGTCTACAAACTATGGGATAGGTTTAGGGACTTCTTTTTCGATATTTTTTTACTAGTAATGGCGGCGATCAATTTTAGCGGGACTGCGAAATTGCAGCGAACAAATCTGACACAAAGTGAAACTTTTTGGAGACCAGTGACATGAATACAGTGATCAGTGCTAAAAAAAAATGCATCGTCATTGTATAAATGACAATGGCAAGGAAGGGTTTAATAGCAGGGGCGATCAAAGGCTTAAGTGTGTCATTAGGGGGTGCTTGCTAACTGCTCTGACTGCTTAGCAGGAACACAAGATCTCCATGCTCTCCCCTGTCAGAACGGCGATCTGCCTTGCTTACATAAGCAGATTGCTTTGCAGAGCTGGGCCGCCTTGCCACAGAAAATGTGCAGAAGGTGGTCCGGAAGAAGTTAAATACTGTTTAAAAATAGCCTTGCTTTAAAATGCAGTTTTGTATGGGTTAAAAAGAAAAACAAAGATTATTTCGTGAATAATGTATACATATATATACATACATACATACACACACACACATATATATACATATACACACACACACACACACACACACACACAAACATACATACATACACACACACACACACACACATATACACACTATCTCACAAAAGTGAGTACACCCCTCACATTTTTGTCAATTTTTTTTATATCTTTTCATGTGACAACGCTGAAGAAATGCCACTTTGCTACAATGTAAAGTAGTGAGTGTACAGCTTGTATAACAATGTGAATTTGCTGTCCCCTCAAAATAACTCAACACACAGCCATTAATGTCTAAACCGTTGGCAACAAAAGTGAGTACACCCCTAAGTAAAAATGTCCAAATTGGGCCTAAAGGGCCAATATTTTGTGTGGCCACCATTATTTTCCAGCTCTGCCTTAACCCTCTTGGGCATGGAGTTCACCAGAGCTTCACAGGTTGCCACTGGAGTTTTCTTCCACTCCTCCATGATGGCATCATTGAGCTGGTGGATGGTAGAGACCTTGCGCACCTTCCATTTGAGGATTCCCCACAGATGCTCAATAGGGTTTAGGTCTGGAGACATGCTTGGCCAGTCCATCACCTTACCCTCAGCTTCTTTAGCAAGGCAGTGGTCATCTTGGAGCTGTGTTTGGGGTCGTTATTTTGGAATACTGCCCTGCGGCCCAGTCTCTGAAGGGAGGGGATCATGCTCTGCTTCAGTTTGTCACAGTACATGTTGGCATTCATGGTTCCCTCAGTGAACTGTAGCTCCCCAGTGGCGGCAGCACTCATGCAGCCCCAGACCATGACACTCCCACCACCATGCTTGACTGTAGGCAAGACACACTTGTCTTTGTACTCCTCACCTGGTTGCCGCCACACACGCTTGACACCATCTGAACCAAATAAGTTTATCTTGGTCTTCCTGTAATCCATGTCTTTAGTCAGCTTGTCTTCAGCAAACTGTTTGCAGGCTTTCGTGTGTATCAACTTTAGAAGAGGCTTCCTTCTGGGAGACGACAGCCATGCAGACCAATTTGATGCAGTGTGCTGCGTATGGTCTGAGCACTGACAGGCTGACCACCCACCCCTTCAACCTGTGCAGCAATGCTGGCAGCACTCATACGTCTATTTCCCAAAGACCACATCTGGTTATGGCGTTGAGCACGTTTACTGAACTTCTTTGGTCGACCATGGAGGTCAACTTGATGCAGTGCGCGGCATATGGTCTGAGCAGGCTGACCCTCCACCCCTTCAACTTCTGCAGCAATGCTGGCAGCACTCATACGTCTATTTCCCAAAGACAACCTCTGGACATGACGCTGAGCACGTGCACTCAACTTCTTTGGTCGACCATTGGTGAGGCCTGTTCTGAGTGGAACCTGTCCTGTTAAACTGCTGTATGGTCTTGGCCACCATGCTGCAGCTCAGGTTCAGGGTCTTTGGCAATCTTATTATAGCCTAGGCCATCTTTATGTAGAGCAACAATTTTATTTTTCTTAGATCCTCAGAGTTCTTTGCCCTGAGGTGCCATGTTGAATTCCCAGGGACCTGTATGAGAGAGTGAGAGCGATAACACCGAATTTAACACACCTGCTTCCCATTCACACCTGAGACTCTGTAACACTAACGAGTCACATGACACCGGGGAGGGAAAATTGCTAATTGGGCTCAGTTTGGACATTTTCACTTGGGGTGTACTCACTTTTGTTGTCAGCGCTTTAGACATTAATGGTATTGTGTTTAGTTATTTTGCGGGGACAGAAAATTTACATTATACAAGCTGTACACTCACTACTTTACATTGTAGCAAAGTGTCATTATTTCTTCAGTGTTGTCACATGAAAATATATTATAAAATATTTACAAAAATGTGAGGGATGTACTCACTTCTGTGATATATATACACACACACACACGCCTACATACAGACACATACAGCACTCGTTCACATTGGACATGGTTTTGAAATCATGCAACTTCATCTGGAGCCGCACGATTTGAAAGCAACATGTCCATGTGACTTCAGGTGTGACTTGAAAGACATCTGTGTGACTTCACAGATGTCTATTTAAGTTGCACCCGCAACAGGAACTACTTTTGCAAATCAATGTGGCGCCACAAATTCGGCGTCCTACCGATTGGATTGGTGCTATTGCTGGCAATAGGCTGCGACTTGTCATGTGATCGGACCTGTCAAATCACATGACAAATCGGTTCAGTGTGAACGAATGCACATACACACGGTAAATATACACACTAAACCTTGTATACAGTATCCAGCACAAAGTAAAAGTGCATAATGTGGTTTGATTTAACCGCTTCTTTTGACGGCATTTGATCACCTCTGCGGGTTTTATTTTTTGACTACATGACATATGACATATGTCACAACTTTCATTGGCAGAAGTCAGAACTCTCAGAGCACTGCTAAGGCAATTTATTCTGAGATATGTAGTCTGAGAGCAGGGTACAGACATTATTACAGTGTATGCACCACTCTACACATACCAACAAAGAATTTTGTACAAAGTATTAAATACATTTCAGTTAGCATGTTCAATACTTTTTCCCTGTGTCATTCCAATTTATTATACATAACTTCATTTCTGAACTTACTTGTTTTGGTTTCTTTGCATGTATGGATTGAATGGGTTGTTACCGACACGTGATAAAAATTTCATGTCAATAGCACCTTTAGAAATATGTATTCCTAATGTATACTATTATTTAAAGCTCTTTAATTGATGACCAAAATGGTTATGCAGATATATACATACATACATACATACATACATACATATACACACACATTAATTATATATAGTGATTCTAATTAAAATAATATATGAACAATAATAATAATATTCTATACATTTGTATTCAATAGTCAGCTGGAAAAAAATCAATATCCCCTCCCATGTTGCTTTTCATCATGCAATGCTGCTAAGGCATTGATTGCGATAGTGGTTTTGCAGTGGTTTGTATAAAATAAGGTTGGTTGTAATTGGTGATAGCTATTAATGGACCAATAGCTTTAATAGCTAGAGACTATGCTCAGAAATCTCATGGGTTTATTCAAGTGTTTCTCAGCAAAAATATGTTTATCTATTAAAACTGGATCAATAAAGTACCATTAATTCTATGTTCTGCCTTAGATTTTTTGCCATAAACATATTATATAGCACTTTGTGGAATTAAATGGAAGACCCTATACTCATTCATAGCTTTTCTATTCCAAGCTCATTTGATATATCACCCTGGTGAAAGTCCCTGTGTTTCAGTGTTGAGTTTTGTGACTTGTAAAGGAACTGAATTTATTAAATAGGATTGCAGGGGCTGTGTTCTTTCTGAAATGTTTATCAAGAACAAACCAATAAAACATTTAAAAATGGGGAGAACATCAAACAAAGACATGGCTATTCCACACAGCAGTCCCTTGTGCAACATGTATACATAGAACCCAACTGAACTTTTAGCATAATTCGGCTATTAAAATCCAGGCAAATCAAAACAAAAGCTGTACAAAGTCTTAAGCCAGCCATACATGGATCAAAATTTTGAATTTTGATCCATGTATGGGCAGGCTGATTGTACCCAAGTCAATCCATTAAACGACTTGGGTACAACCAGAATACAAAAGCGCTGTGGGAGGCATTCCTCTATCAACACTGACTGTGCTGATGAAGGAATCAAGCAATAGAGGAATCAAATCTACGGCTTACAGTTCATTTTCTTTAAAAATTAGCCACAGCATGGATAGAAAAATCGAACTCGTGCCAGCAGCTGTCAAGTTGAACCCTTGCTCTCAGAGTGGAAGCAGCAAATTTAAATTGGTTAAAATAGGTAGGATCAACAAATAATAAATAACACTAGTAACATTTAGGAATAACAGCCTCTATTAGTTTTGACCATGCCCAAATATTTCCTTACTTTTCTGGCTATTACCGACTCACAAGTAAACATAAATATGTGCTTCACTACTAGAATTCAACCAGCAGTGCCTACGTTAAGGCCTCATAAACAAGGGTGTATGCAAAAAAATAAGCAAAATGTCGGGCCCGACGTCAGGGACAAATCGGCGTTATTTTCAGAGTTTTGCATTGATGTCAATGCACATTTTTCCGTGCTAGCTTTTTGCTGCGTTTTTCTGCTCTATTCAAAATAAATGGTTCCCTATGGGAGCCTATTGATTTGAATAGAAGTCGCACCAGAAGTCGGATCATGATAATCCGACTTGTGGTGCCACTTGTGTGCTGGGCATCTTGAAGGGGAACCCCACAAAAAAATTGTGTGGGGTTCCCCCCCCAAGAGCATACCAGGCTCTTCGATCTGGCATGGATTTTAAGAGGAACTCCCACGCTGAAAAAAACGTGTAGGGCCCCCCCCAAAATCCATACCAGACCCTTATCCGAGCACGCAGCCTGGCAGGCCAGAAAAGGGGGTGGGGATGAGCGAGCGCCCCCCCCCTCCTGGACCGTACCAGGCAGCATGCCCTCAACATGGGGAGTATGGGTGCTTTGGGGCAGGGGGGCTCTGCGCCCCCCCGCCCCAAAGCACCTTGTCCCCATGTTGATGGGGACAAGAGCCTCTTCCAGACAACCCTGGCCGTTGGTTGTCGGGGTCTGCGGGCGGGGGCTTATCGGAATCTGGAAACCCCCTTTAATAAGGGGGTTCCCAGATGCCAGCCCCCCACCCTATGTGAATGAGTATGGGGTACCCCTACCCATTTAGCTGCAAAAAAAGTATACAGAAAAAAAAAAAACACTACACAGCTTTTTAAAATATTTTATTAAATCAGCTCCAGTGTCTTCTCCCCTCTCTTCTCCCTCTCCAGCGTCTTCTTTCTTCGGCTCTTTTACGGGCTCTTCTGTCTTCTGAGGCGTCTTCTGCGGAGTTTGCCTCCTGAGGCATCTTCTGTCTTCTGCTCTTTTGCCGCTGTCTCCTCAGCTAACTTCTCCCGCTTCTCCTCCTTCTCTTCTGGAGATGTTGACTCGTCGCTCTCTTGCACTCGAATGCCGGGTCTGTGCTGTTGCCTTTGCCTTATATTGGCATGGGGCGGGGCCACATGCTGACGTCATCCGGAGCCCCGTCCTTTGGACGTCACATCCTGGGGCGGGGCTGTGATGTGATGGCCCGTCCCAGGATGTGGCGTCATAAGGGCGGGGCTCAGGATGACATCAGCGTGTGGCCCCCCCATGCCAATATAAGGCAACCGCACAGCACGGACCCGGCATTAGAGTGGAAGAGAGTGACGAGTCAACATCTCCAGAAGAGAAGAAGAAGAAAGAAGAAGGAGAAGAAGAAGAAGAAGCAGAAGCGGGAGAAGCTAGCCGAGGAGACAGCAGCAAAAGAGCAGAAGACAGAAGATGCTTCAGAAGACAGAAACTCCGCAGAAGACCCCACAAAAGAGCCGAAGAAAGAAGACGCCGGAGAGGGAGAAGACGCCGGAGCTGATTTAAGTATTTTAAAAAGCTGTGTAGTGTGTTTTTTTGTACACTTTTTTTGCAGGTAAATGGGTAGGGGTACGATGTATCCCATTACTCATTTACATAGAGTGGGGAGCCCCCTTATTAAAGGGGGCTTCCACATTCCAATAAGCCCCCACCCGCAGACCCCGACAACCAACGGCCAGGGTTGTCGGGAAGAGGCTCTTGTCCCCATCAACATGGGGACAAGGTGCTTTGGGGCAGGGGGGGCGCAGAGCCCCCCTGCCCCAAAGCACCCATACTCCCCATGTTGAGGGCATGCGGCCTGTATGGTCCAGGAGGGGGGGCACTCGCTCGTCCCAACCCCTTTCCTGACCTGCCAGGCTGCGTGCTTGGATAAGGGTCTGGTATGGATTTTGGGGGGGACCCTACGTGTTTTTTTCGGCGTGGGGGTTCCTCTTAAAATCCATGCCAGATCAAAGAGCCTGGTATGCTCTTGGGGGGGGGGGGGGACTCCACACATTTTTTTTGCGGGGGTTTCCCTTAAAGATCCCTAGCACACAAGTCGCGCCGCAAGTCAGATCATCATGATCTGACTTCTGGTGCAACTTCCATTCAAATCAATGGGCTCCCATAGGCAACCATTGACTTTAAATAGAACGCCTGATGAGGGTTAACGCTGTGTATACAACGTTAAGCCACGTTATTGAGCGTTTTGCCGGCTCAGCGTCAAAAACGCCATAACACTGCAGCCTCGGAAAATGCTGGTCCCGCGTTCTATAGTTACAGCTCACTAACGCTGACGTCCTCTACTGCTCAAAAACGTCTGCGTTTTTAGAGAGCCATTGAATAACATGGAGAGCTGTAGAAAACGCCCAAAAATGTGGCGTTAAACGCCCGTGTGTATGAGGGCTTATAGTTCAAGAGGGCTCTTCCAACTGTAAGAAAAAAAATAAGAATTTTAACTTACACAGCAACTAATCATGCCTCCTGGGTGTTCACAATCTTCCAGTTTCTGAAAGACCAATTGAACTTTCAATTTAAAAAGTGTATTTTCACTTACTTTTGCAGTGGTAGAATTATCTCTTGCATAAACACATTTTTAATGCATGCTAGTAGGCTACTAGCCTTGCTTGCTGCAGCTTGGGATTGGATGCTATTGCTGAGTGTATCATCTGCTTCAACCCCCAGATCCTTTCTCATTCTCGATTCCTCCTGAGGTTCTACCCTCCCCTTCAGCGAGTAACGCTCACAAGCGCATTAATTTACATCATTTAGTACTAAAACTCTTTTGGCATCTAGCTGTCCACTCATCTATTTCACCTAGGTCTTCATATAAAGTTGCTGCAGTGGAAAAAATAATTATTTGATCCCCTGCAGAGTTTGCCCGCTTACAAAGAAACGAAGGGTCTATAATTTTTATCATAGGTGTATTTTAAATTATAGAGACAGAATATCAAGCAAAAATCCAGTATAAAACACATGACATAAAGGTTATAAATTGAGTTGCAGTTCAGTGAGTAAAATAAGTATGTGATTCCCTATTAACCAATAATAATTTTGGCTTCCACAGACTGGCTACAGTATATGCTCATATGGTACACAGATTCATCCTGTCAATTTAAGGTGTTCCTAATGACAACTGGTTATGTGTATAAAAGACACCTGTCCACAGAATCTCTTTCTTCCATTCAAACCTCACCATCATGGGCAAAACCAAAGAGCTGTCAAAGGCCGTCAGGGACAAGATTGCAGACCTGCACAAGGCTGGAATGGGCTACAAGACCATCAGCAAGAAGCTTGGTGAGAAGGAGACAACTGTTGGAGCGATTATTCGCAAATTAAAGAAATACAAAATAACCATCAATAGCCCTCGGTCTGGAACTCTATGCAAGATTTTGTCTCATGGGGTAAGGATGATCATGAGAAAAGCGAGGGATCAGCCCAGAACTACACAGGAGGAGCTTGTGAATAATCTCAAGGCAGTTGGGACCACAGTCACCAAACAAACCATTGGTAACACAATATGCCACCATGGATTGAAATCTTGCAGCGCCTGCAAGGTCCCCCTCCTCAAGAAGGCACATGTACAGGCCCATCTGAAGTTGGCCATTGAACATGATTCAGAGAAGGATTGGGAGAAAGTGCTGTGGTCAGATGAGACAAAAATTTAGCTCTTTGGCATTAACGCGACTCGTGTTTAGAGGAAGAAAAATGCTGACTATGACCCTAAGAACACCATCCCTACAGTCAAGAACACAGGTGGAAACATCATGCTTTGGGGCTGTTTCTCTGCTAAAGGTACAGGATGACTTTGCCGCATTGAGGGGCCAATGGATGGGTCTATGTATTGTAAAAGTCATGGATGAGAACCTTCTTCCCTCAGCCAGAACACTAAAGATGGGTCGTGACTGTCTTCCATCATGAAAATAACCCAAAAGATACCGCCAAGGCAACAAAGGAGTGGCTCAAGAAGAAGCACATTAAGGTCATGGAGTGACCTAGCCAGTCGCCAGACCTTAATCCTATAGAAAACCTATGGAGGGAGCTGAAATTGAGTTGCCAAGTGGCAGCCAAGAAACCTTAAGGATTAAGAGAAAATCTGTAAAAAGAAGAGTGGACCAAAATCCCTCCTGAGATGTGTGCAAACCTGGAAACCAACTACAAGAAACATAATACCTCTATGCTTGCCCACATGAGTTTCTCCACCAAGTACAAAGTCATGTTTTGCTTGGGGATCAAATACCCATTTTATTCCCCGAACTGCAATTCAATTTATACCATTTGTATCGTGTTTTTTTCTGGATTTTGGGTTGATATTCTGTCTTTATCATTTAAAATACACCTATGATAAAAATTATAGACCCTTCATTTCTTTGTAAGTGGGCAAACGTACAAAATCTGCAGGGAATAAAATAAGTATTTTCCCCACTGTATATCCTGTCTTGAAGTTATTGCCCTGCTTAGCTTTATATCATCAGCAAACACTGAGATTGAACTCTGTATTCCAAACTTTATAACATTTATGAACAAGTTAAACAGAATTGTTCCCAGGACAGACCCTTGGGGAACCCAGTCACAACTCCAGACCATTCAAAAAATATGCCTATCTATCCAGGTACATACGATCATGCCAAAATGCCTTCATTTGTAAATTAAGCGTTTATGAAGTACTGTGTAAAATGTCCTAGTGAAATCTAGGTACACTACATCCACAGGCCTTCCTCTATCCAAATTACAGCTCACCTCTTCATAGAATATTAAAAGGTTTGTCTGGCAAGAACAGATTTTCAAAAATCCATGCTGGTTACTAATAAATGACAGGCAATCAAAATAGTAGACAGACATCAAATCCCACACCACTAAAGGATAAATTATAAAAAAAACAAAAAAAAAACACAAAAAACAAAACCGTCAAGCAAATTGACATTCAAGCCATGCATGTATGGTCTCTGTGAATTCTGTAGACATTCAACTCATGCATATGTGGTCTTGATTCCTGCTGAAATTTTATGTGGGCCTCCAACTGGCCTGAATATCTTGTGTAACCGCATACAGTATATGCTGTCTCAGTGGTCCCTTAGAAATTGGTGTATGGTTATCTCTGCAAAGTCATCTCTTTTCACCAGTGTTAATTTTGGCAGCACATTTTGGTTTAGTTTTAGCATTAGTCTTAGGACTAAAATGGCATTTTAGTTTTAGTCCCATTTTAGTCATCGTATTTTAGTCAACTAAAATCAAATGTGTTTAGTTAAATTGTAATGCATTATTTAAGCCTTTCTCTAGAATTTCCAAACTCCTTACATACACCTGGAGTAAAAGATCTAATATCATGTTTCTATTTATGGTATTAAGGTTTGAACAAACTCCTAGATTTAGCCGCTCTGGATAGTCTGAGGAGGCCTGTTATGCTGCACAGTGCTCTGGACGGTGGTCAGAGGAGACCTGTAATGCTACACAGTGCTGGATGGTGGTCAGAGGAGATATGTAATGCTGCTGCACAGTGCTGGATGGTGTTCTGTGTAGGTCTGTAATTCTGCAGCTGCAGAGTGCTGGATGGTGGTCTGAAATCCACAATGCCCTGGATGCCACTACCAGTGGTCATCAGAGGAGGTCTGTAATGCACAGTTGCACAGTGTGTTCTGGGCAGACGGTCATCTGAGGGGAGGGGAGGACTCTGGCCTGCTGTAATTGTAATTACAGCACCAGAACTGTACTCACAGTCTGCTCTGCGCACCTGGTGGCACGGTAGTCTCGTCAGGAGTCGGGACTCAGGAGGCCTCAGCCTGGCTGGCCTGTAATGCACAATGCTGCTTTCACTCTCACTCACGGTGTGCTTGCTTTCTGGGAATGAATTGTGGTAGTAGGCAGAGCTCCATGAAAAACCGGAAGTTGGTTCACGAGGGTTAACGTCCCTGCTTCAGATTTTCGTCCTGTTTTCGTTTGTTAACGAAAATGGACCCGATTTTCGCCATAGTTTTCGTCACTGAACGCAAATGTGCTGTACTTTTCGTTTAGTTTTTGTCACTGTAAAAACTCAGCTGACTAAATCATTGACGAAAACATTTTCATTGACTAAATTAACACTGTCCTTCACGAGCTAACACTTGTGTCTAACACAGTACAAAAATGCAAATTCCTGGTGCAAACAGAAACTAAATCATAATAAATTTCCCTAAAATTGACAGAAAAACTTACGTATACAGTCCACTTCACTTGTGCTCCTCAGTCGGCATTACAAATGAGACGTGTACATTAAGCTTACCTTACTCCAATGACAAAAAAAAAAAACAGCCAATGACAGGACCACAATGGTAATTTACATAAAAAATTTTCCTGACAAAAGTATTCCAAATTAATAAAGCCAGTAATTAACCAACAGAGCTACACCAAGGCAAAAAATTATTTACAGACAGTAGGTTCACATTGATGCGATTTTGCATGGGATTTGACACGCCAAATTACTGGAAATGGCACCGTCCGAATCGGTGCGACTCCGCACCGATTCCCAAAAGTAGTTTCTGTACTAGTTTGGCAACTTCGGGGTGCGATTTGTATACACATCTGTGCAGCAACCCGCGCAAATGTCTCTGAAATCGCCCCCGAAGTCAGACTGACATGCGGGTATGAAATCAGGGTGAGTTCAGCTGAACAATTCCGCTGTCAGTGTGAACCTGGGCTAAAATAGATAATTAAATGCACATATATAAACAATGGAGATATAGGGACTGAAGAAAAACACATCTGCAGTACAGTTATAAGAGCCAACAATAAACAAAGAAAATCAACATTTTTTTACAAGGCTGCATAAAATTAATGATACTGTTCTTATGCAATAATAAGTGCCAAAAAGTTCAGCATTATTATTTTTCCCACTGTAAATTCTTACAAACCCTAGCCTTTTATATTAACAAAAATGCCATAACCAAATCTCAGGAAAAAAAGAGCATTTCATCATTTGCATTCTGAGCAAATCCCCCACATCCTGCATTTCTAGCAGTGATTAAGTATAAGTTCCCTTTTGCAGATCACATACTTAACAACACAATAGGGGTGCCTGTTTAAGGTGATTGCAGCACAGAAACATTGATACTGAAGTAAGACCTTTTAAAATATAATTATTATACTATATAGCAATTCATGCTAAACTTGACGGCAGTCCATAGCACAGTAGGAGCTGCTTGTTCGACATTTATTTTATCCTAATTTATATAGGAAAATATGTAGAATTTAACATGTATTTATGGTTTGCCTTTAAATCTCACGTGTCAGCAGAGAGTAACAGAAGGTACTAAAAGTACAGCTAAACATGTCTCTACTGCACATTTTTACCGCCCAAATGTACATCTAAATGAAGCCTTAGTGACACTTTAAATAAAATACAAAAAAAAGGATGAAAAAGTATTCCAGTGCTGCTGTTCCTCTTTGCAGCCACTTCCTGCCTACATGTGTGTCCCCCACGGTGACTATTCATTGCTCACCATGAAATACTGGAGCCCAGCTACACATAAAGAGTGGTAATTGTTGATGGTACACAGGGTTTTATCATAGGACATAGAAAGACTTTTAAAGCATATCCAGCTGCCTCATCTCCCCTCCTCCACCTTACAGCACACAGTAGAGCTGCACGATTCTGGCTAAAATGAGAATCACGATTTTGTTGCTCAGAATAAAGATCATGATTATCGTGGCGTAACAGAATCTTTCACATTATACAAAAAAATGGGCTAACTTTACTGTTTAGTTTTTTTTTTTTAAATCATTAAAGTGTATTTTTTTCCAAAAAGAATTGCGTTTCAAAGACCGCTGCACAAATACCGTGTGACATAAAATATTGCAACAACCGCCATTTTATTCTCTAGGGTCTTTGCAAAATTTATATATATATATATATATATATATATATATATATATATAAAATGTTTGGGGGTTCGAACTCATTTTTTAGCAAAAAATACTGGATTTTTACTTGTAAGCAACAAATGTCAGAAACCGTTTAGCCTTGAAGTGGTTCAAACTTCCCTTGTCTACAGAATGGAGTATATTCCTTTGATCTAAAAGAACCAAGAGATACATTGTATCTTTTGTGCTTACACTTATCAGCATGTTGAGAGAACTTGGCAGACTGCCCAGACTTTTTTTTCTCTTTTAAGGGTCCGTTCACACTGGCATTAAGCACAGGCATTTGAGAGGCTTTAAAAATGCCTCTCAAGCGCCTATGCACAAGATACAATAGACAGCACATACTGCTGTTCACACTAAGCGTTAGCATTGCTTCAAAATTAAAGTCTGTCGAGTTTAGAAGGCTTTGAAGCCTTTCCCCGCATCCCATTTAAGTCTATGGTAACGCCTCACTGCCGCTCTGGCAGGCGGTTTTGTTGTGGTTGCGGTGCGATAAAATTAGTCACTTCCATTGTGGAGCAGTTTTAACGTTCTTCAAACGCTACGAAACTGCGCATAGGGCGTTTAGAGAGCATTGTGAACGCTTGTAAACCGCTCCATACTAATTGCTCATTGATGCCTGTCTGACGCCCATACCAACGCCATACAAACGCTATAGGAGCATTTGTATAGCATTAGACATTTAGTCCAGTGTGAATGAGCCCTAACAGCTGTCAGCTTGAGCAAAGAACGGCTCGGAGATGCTTAAGACAGTGAGGGGAGAGAAGTATTGGCTGCCACTCGCCAGGATATGATTTCTGGTCGCCATGGCGACCTGGCGCCTGGGGTTTGTCGAGGCCTGCTGTAAATACACTATTAGGTGTCTTACTTTTGAGAGAAATTAGCTGACACTTTACAACAATCCTGGCTACAGCTGCAGTCTCCTCTGATGTTAAAAACTCAACCAGAGTGGTTGCTAATGTGATCAGTGTGTCAGTTATGCATAATAATCATATGCAGGCTACAGATCTCACTGACAAAATACGTTTTCAGCCTGCAATTGGCACATTTATTAGCCTATAATAAGGAAAAGCAAGGGTTTTGTTAAAAAGGTGAAAATGCGAAAGCCTTAAATGCTCATACACACACACACACTATACACACACAATATCTCACAAAAGTGAGTACACCCCTCACATTTTTGTAAATATTTTATTATATATTTTCGTGTGATAACACTGAAGAAATGACACTTTGATACAATGTAAAGTAGCGAGTGTACAGCTTGTATAACAGTGTAAATTTGCTGTCCCCTCAAAATAACTCAACACACAGCCATTAATGTCTAAACCACTGGCAACAAAAGTGAGTACACCCCTAAGTGAAAATGTCCAAATTGGGCCCAAAATGTCAATATTTTGAGTGGCCACCATTATTTTCCAACACTGCCTTAACCCTCTTGGGCATATTTGTTTCAGTTTAAATCACACAAATAGGAAACACAAGGGTAATACAAAGACACTGAATTTCAAAAGTGCCAACTTCCCTAAACTGCGCTCCTTGCTAGAAGATATTAAATGGGATAAAATCCTAGGAACAAAGAACACTGAGGAAAGAAGAAAATATTAAATAAAGGTATTTGCCAGTGCATTCCAATGGGAAATACATTTAAAAGAGCTAACAAAAGTCCTGGGTGGCTTAACTCCAATGTAAATGTGCATATAAAAGCAAAGGAGAAGACCTTCAAAGCTGAGGGTCATCTTTGGCATTCCAACTTTACAAAGAATGCAATAAGAAATATAAGGGTGCAATCAGGGCGGCCAAGATAGAACACGAAAGGCACATAGCGGAGGAGAGTAAAAAAAAACAAGAAATTCATTAAGTATATAAATAGTAAGGAAGAGGTCAGAACACATTGGCCCCATAAAGGATGGTGAAGGTTAAAAAAGATGGAGAGATGGCAAAGGTTTTGAATTTATTCTTCTCCTTAGTATTCATGAGGGAAATGGGGGGGGGGGGTTCAGTAACCAAGACTGCAATGTTTATCCTCATCACACAACAGGAGGCACCCTCATGGCTAAAAGAGGATAGAATTTGAAATAGACTTGATAACTTAACATTACTAAGTCACCGGGACCAGATGGCTTGCACCCGAGGGTCCTCAAGGAGCTCAGTCAAGTGATTGCCAGACCATTGTACCTAATTTTTACGAACAGTTTACTGGCTAGAATGGTACCAGCTGATTGGAAAAAAGCCAATGTAGCACCAATATTTAAAAAAGGGCCAAGATATATCCATGGGAACTACAGACCAGTTAGCCCAACATCAATAGTTTGCAAGCTATTTGAGGAAATAAGGGGCATTATACAAGATTTTAGTAATAAAAATGGTATTAGCAGTAATCAGCATGGATTCATGAAGAATCGTCCTTGCTAGACCAATCTATTAACCTTCTATGAGAAGGTGAGCTGCCATCTAGATAAACGAAGGCCTGTAGATGTGGTGTATCTGGATTTTGCAAAGGCATTTGATACAGTTCCCCACTGATTAATTCATAAACGATCTTGAGGATGGGATAAACAGCTCAATCTCAGTATTTGCAGACAATACTCATCTAAGCAGGGCAATTACTTCTACGCAGGATGTGGAAACCTTGCAAGAAGATCTAAACAAATTAATGGGGTGGGCAATTACATGGCAAATGAGGATTAATGTTAAAAATGTAAAATAATGCATTTGGGTGCGAAAAATATGAATGCAATCTATTTTCTAGGGGGATAGCCTCGGAGGGGGGATCTAGGCTGGAAAAGGACCTGGGGGTCTTAGTAGATGACAGGCTCAGCAATGGTATGCAATGCCAGGCAGCTGCGAGCAAAGCCAACAGAATATTGGCATGCATTAAAAAGGGGATTAGCTCCAGAGATAAAACGGTCATTCTCCCACTCTACAAGGCTCTGGTCTGGCCACAATTGGAGTATGCCATCCAGTTCTGGGCACCAGTCCTCAGGAGGTATGTGCTGAAACTAGAGAGGGTCCAGAGAAGGGTAACAAAGCTAATAAAGGGACTGGAGGATCTCAGCTATGGGGAAAGACTGCAAGCATTGAACATATCCTCTCTGGAGAAGAGATGCTTGAGAGGGGATATGATTTCAATGTACAAATACCGTACTGGTGACCCCACAATAGGGACAAAACTTTTCCATGCAAGGGAATTTAAAAAGACACGCGGGCATTCACTAAAATTAGAAGAGAAGTGGTTTAGCTTAAACTTTGTAGAGGATCCTTTACTGCAAGAGTGGTAAGGATGTGGAATTCTCTTCCACAAGCAGTGGTTTCCATGGATTTGGTGAAGAGAAGATTAAAATCACTTACGGGCGCACAGAAAAATTTAAGGGAACGTACCTTTTCAAAACAGGGATAACACCCCAGTGGTCATGCCATAAACATGTAACTTTAGTATAGGGGAGAGTTCGTAGAGAAGAGGTCTCTCCTATACAAGTTACGAACGTCAGAAAGGGGTATCGACTCTAGGAGGTCAGGGAAATAATCGAAACAATGGGAAGAGACCTGGGAGAGATCAAAGTCGTGTATGGAGGACTCCTGACCACGGGTCTTGACCTACCGTATGAGGTTA
>BLSH010334195.1:748925-763103 GCA_018402905.1 Glandirana rugosa | reverse complement strand
TTCTACCCTCTCCGAGCCCTCTTCAGAACCTACGGTCATACTCTCCTCCACTACTCCCTCGACCTCTCGTCCTCTAGAACCCTCCTTGCTTCTCCTGCTAATCCAACCATAAAACTCTGATCCGATCACTACATCGACAGTGTCTACCACCCCTCTCTGCCAATACCTCCATTGACTGCCACTCACCCAACGAACTAAATTCAAAATACTAACAATGAGCCACAAAGCCATCCACAACTCTGCTCCCAGCTACATCACTAGCCTAGTCTCAAAATACCAACCTAATCGTCCTCTTCGTTCCTCCCAAGATCTCCTGCTCTCCAGCTCCCTCATCACCTCCTCTCATACTGGCATCCAAGACTTCTCCCGAGCCTCTCCCATCTTCTGGAACTCCCTACCACAATCTGTCAGTCTGTCCTCAAATCTATCCACCTTCAGGCAATCCCTGAAAAGTTTTTCTTCAGGGAAGCCTATCCTGCCACCATTAACAACTATACTTTATTTTCTCATATCAGCTCATCCCCCACAGTTATTGCCCTTTTGTATAATTTAACCCTCCCTCTAAGATTGTAAGCTCTAATGAGCAGGGTCCTCTGATTCCTCCTGTATTGAATTGCATTGTAATTGTACTGTCTGCCCTAACATTGTAAAGCGCTGCACAAACTGTCGGCGCTATATAAATCCTGTATAATCATAAATAATAATACTCAGGAGGCATAGTAGAATGTGTCTTGAGGTGTAACTAAGTTTGCTTTTGCTAAGTCATGCTTTGTGTGAGAAATAACTTGTTAAAATAACAACTTTGTGAAAAATAAAAATGATTTAACCTTTTCATTTTCCAAAAAATTGCGACAAAAAAATACAACTTCAATAACTCATCACACCTCTTACTAAATACCTTGGAATACATATGTTCCAAAAAGGGGTTATTTGTACTGTCCTGGCATTTCAGGGCCTCAAGAAATGAGACAGTCAGGACACGGACTGATCAATTTTGAAAGAGGACTGAAAGGGGGTGAAACTTGAGGTAGTTGAGGTACCATTCTATAACCCAGGGTTAAGGAATATGAAGCCTGTGTCTTGTACTGTATGATGAAGTTAAAAGTTATGTTCTAGTGTTGATAGATATTAATAATAAAGAAAATAAATGCAACTGTACTATAAAGACTCTATATACTTTCTAAACTGTATTCATTTATTTTATGAACCTACTGGTAAGAAAAATGCATATCCTAAAACTCTAGGTACATAAAGTAGGAGGAGAGAATAAATGTGTGGACTCATCAAGAGAAGAGAAAAACCTAAAAGACGAATACGCAATTTGCCCAGGTTCACACTGAATGCGGGTTAGAAATAGTTTCAAATCGGCAATGCAGTCCGACTTCGGGGGGCGACTTGACAGACATGTGTGGGTTAATGCACAGATGTCTATTCAAATCGCCCCCAAAGTCGTCATCTACTTTTGGGAATTGGTGCGGCACCGCACAGCCGGTGCCACACTGATTTGGACAGTGCGATTGCCGGCAATAGCCACTGATTTGGCATGCGATTTAATATGTCAAATCGCATGAAAAATTAGCCCAATGTGAACGTGACCTTTTGGCACAATATGAAGAAAGACGAGGGCTATACCTAAGTGTAATCAGCAAATGTTCATACCCCAATCAAGATAGACTGACATTTTAACCCGAGTAAGAGATTAAAGAACAACCCAACAAATAAACGTAGGCAATCATTTTAGAATCTTTCTTGAGATCATGATGCTCTTGACCTCCAATATCCCAAGAGTTGGTCTTATTATCATAAAGCGACACATAACAGAAAAATCATCAAAATCAATTTAGATATATTTAATAGTTACCTTCCATAGGCCAACCATTAGGCCAGGATCAAGATAAAAGAGTTTTATAAGCGAGTCTTGTCCAATGAATCTGCTGGATCTTTTGAAATCCTTCAAGTTGTACTCAGCGACGAGTGAATGCCTTTTAAGCCTTGTTGGTAGTATTATAAAAAATTCAGTTATTTTCTGAGTTTTTTTTTTTTTTTTTAACATTAATGGATAAACAGTCTGACTGAAGATCAAGGTCTATTTCTCTCCCAGAAACCATTTAATGGAGCTAGGTTGTTAGGATGAAAACACAGACACCTCTTATATGATACTTTCTGTTGTACAATCATGAAAAGTGCCTTTGTAGGATGTATTATAGTTAATTTAATCTCAAAACTTCCTATGTTTTTCCTAAATTTATACATCAAAAGCCCCACATTTTCAAAATCTTTAACAGGATCATACCCTACCTGATTTTAAGTTGCCCAATAAATTATAAAATTGTGTTGTTGCACAGTGCTTAAAAATGTAATCCAAAAAGTATCACAAGAGCTAGACTAATTCAATATCCGTTTAGTTTTGGGTGCTTGAGTTGCAAGTGTAAGTATAGATAGGAGCACAAACAAGCTTCAACAATGTATAAAATAGCAGTGTGAACAGCAAGCTTTGACAAAGTATGTGCAGAGCTTTCAGCACACTTTGTTGAAGCTTTTAAAATACCATGCAGCTCCAGTTTGTAAACATTGAACACAGACCCTATTGGCAATGATGTCTGCCTTCCAGCAATGTACAGGTAAGTCACTGGATTGGAAGGGTGATAGCTCAGTCATCGCTACAGCACTGATCAAGATATTTTTTAGGGTCAGCAATTCCCTTCAACCTGTGGACTGACCAAAGAATATCTAACAGATTCCTCAGTCCAAGTTATAAAGCATGCATCGATGAATGTCACACTGTGCTTGTTGTATTCTGACCGCCACTGCCAAACAATGGCTGCATCTGAACAGGTGAATATTTGTTGTGGTTTCAGCTGCCTGGCTAAAAATTTTACATCTCACTTTGATCTTCAATTGAATAATATTGGGTGGACAGTGGCCACAGGAACACCCATGGAGTGAATCTTGGCTAGCTCATCAGGATCTGGCCAAAATTCGCAGAGTTTATAGCTCGTTTTATATTGGAGTTAAAAGACATTCTCAATGAGCCGGTTCACACCTGAATTGCAGAGGAACACAGTCCACGTGAGGTGCAATTTTGCAGTCCATGCATTATTAGAATGGGCTGCAAATCACCCCAGAACACAAAATAAATAGTACATGAACTACTTTTCAAAAATGCGCTGCACTAAATCACATGGTATTGCGGTATCATGTGATCTTTTGATCTGGTGCCCACAAAGGCACAGCATTTGCAATCTGCGTTAGGGGTGCCATTAGTATTACTTTGGTACCCACAGCAGATTGCAAAGGCAGTGCCTTTTGTGCTTGGCGAGGGAAAGGCATATTCCATGCACATTTCCAACAGAATCCCGTACCGCGTTCTGGTATGAACCAGTCCTAAGAAGTTTCCACCTAAAGCTGACCACAACATTTCCTCAAAAAAACAAAACCGAAAACAATCAACAGTAATGTGCATGGTGTCCCGTCTTTAGCGTAACATGTTAAAATAATGAACATTTTAATCTTCCTTCTGAGAATGTCCTAGGTGCCAATAATTCCACAAATGCACTCTTTCTACTGACTCACAACAGCACTGCCAATTAAGGAAAGCAGTATAGGCAAATAATTTTTGTTGTTTCATTTAGATCAGCCTAGGCATTTAGCCTAGAAGTGTCACATTGTAGCTACCCCATCTTCAATGTGTGCAACATGTGTATGTTCCTGAAACATTGTGCTTAATTGTTGCGATAAGTTATTTGGGAGTTAGTAAAGGTTTGTAAACGTATGGTGTGCTGGTGATGCGGGTTAATGTTTAGATGTACTTACACACAAAGATGTCAACCACAGCAATGAATGGCAGCATGTAAACATAGCTTGTAATAAAGTTTAATTTAAAAATGAATCAGCACAATGGATATAACTTAATATCAGTGTAATGTGTCCCTTGTGCTGAGGTTTCCTGATCTAGTAGAAATCTTCCTCCTCAAATTCTCTCCCCCTCCACCCCAACAATGTAAAAATGGTGGAGTTACAGATCATTGAAAGGTCCACCTAATATGATAGCTTTTCATTTAAATGAGCAATAGTACAGCATCTATGGATGGCAGAGGGGTGCAGAAAGGACAGACATTTGGGCACTCTTGATAAGTGCCTGTCACAGCTTTTTCAGGTGTCTTACCTCCTGCAACATTGGAAGATTGTGGCAGAGAAAGTGGGGTGCATCAAAAATCTGATTTTTTACCAGAAAACAGCAGAAAAAAATACATCTCACTTATAGTAAATAGTAGGCTCCATTCACAGACCAGTATCTAATACTTTAAGAAATGCAGTAAAATATCGTTCCGCGTTTTTCGAAAATTTTTTGCCATTAACAAAAAAAAGCTACTAAAATACAGCATGTGCTTAATGGATTATGAAGTGGTGTGGTATTTTAGTAGTTAAAGTTTACGGTAATTTATCAGCAGTAGCCATGCGTCCTTAACAACCAGTAACTGTCTTGGTTGTTAAGGAGCGGGCAGCCCCTGCTTCCGTAACCCCTGATTAGTCATCAGCTGTCCGCGGGGTTTCCCGCTGACAAATGAATGTAAAGAAAAGCTTTGTCAGTAATAAAAAAAAAAAAAAATCACAGAAAAAAAAATGTGTGGGGTTCCCCCCAATCCATACCAGGCCTTTCTAGTATGGTATGGATTTTGAGGGGAACCCCCAGACTGAAAATGGTGGGGGACCCCCAAAATCCATACAAGACTCTTATCTGAGCATGCGGCCTGGCACTCCCTCAACATGAGGGGGTGCTTTGGGGCAGGGGTGGATGGGGACAAGGGCCTCTTCCCCACAACCTTGGCTGGTGGTTAAGGGTCTGCGGGCATGGGGTTTATTGGAATCTGGAAGCCCCGGCTCCCCAGATCCCAGTCCCTCCATATGTGAATAAGTACAGGGTACACGTAACCGGGTGGCCCCGCCCCTTCAGGTTTATTTGGAGGTGGAGCGATTAGACAGTGGGAGCTAGTGTCGGGTGCGGATCTCTTTTTTTCGGGTCGGCGGTAATCGTGATTGACAATGTATATACACCGGGAACATTTCTTTTTTTAATAAAGGACTTGTCAAAAACGGTGTCTGCCTTTTTATTTACTTTTTCAGTGTTTCACAGGCACATGCAAACTTGACATATTTGCATTTACCCAAAACAACCTCACTACATTTTTAAAAAAACTGGGCTATTATTGTACTTTTATTATTACTTATTATTTGTATCTTACCCTCTAAGAAGCTGCCAGATTTTACAGGCCATCCTAGCGTTTCTACTGGTACTTTACCCTCAAAGTGATACTAAAATCTCTTTTTTAGTTCAAAAATAAAAAAAAAATTTTTGCACAGAGCAGCCCAGATCCTCCTCTTCTCTGGTCCATCCCTTCTGCCGAGTGCCCCCACAGCAAGCCGTTTGCTATGGGGGCACCTGAGCTGAACCGCTGCTCTGTGTGTCCATTCAGACATGGAGCCGAGGTTCAGCACCACCCCCTATCTCCTCATTGGCTCACTGACTTTTATTGACAGCAGAGTGAACCAATGGCGCCACGCTGCGGTTTTAGCCAATGAACACTTCTGCACACAGAAGGCTTTTTATCTTAATGCATAGAATGCATTAAGATAAAAAAAATTTCTGGACTTTAGAACCACTTTAAGCTGCACCCTAACACCCTCTGGCAATATTCTTTTAGTAGATGTAATAGAATAAAATGTCCAGGGAACAGAGGTTTTGAAGTTACTGGATACACAAAAGCAGCAGCATTACTTGCACTTAAGAGATTTTTGTAGCATCTTTAACCTCTGCCACAGACTACTGCATATTAAATAGGCCAGATGAACAGCTACCTTTAACCATCTTCAGCCCTTCTCACAGGCCAATTGTGGACCCCTAAGCAATACTAACAACTGCCTAAGCCAAACTAATTTAAGCTTTTTTTCCCCAGAAAAGGGGCCCGAGAAGCCTGAACTGGACCTTCCAGCAGCTATGCCCAACCCAGGCAGCAGGTCTGGGAGGCAAGCGCCTCCAGACTCACCCTCTTGCAAAGCAGGTCAGGGAGGCAAATACTAGACCCTTTACACAAACATCCTCTCCAGGAAAAGCCTCAGAGGGAAGGACAATAATACCCAATTCCAACATCCTATCCATTCAAAGCCTAGTAGGGAAGAACCTTTCCAGAAAGTCATTCCAAATTGTTATTCCCTTCCCTAGCCTATGTCACTGGAATAAAGTACACAGTGATTGGCCCGGGTGAAATAAATATTCACAAGTCAAAATTCTGCATCTCCTCTATCTACTGGAGAACAATGCGCAGAGGGAAGCAAAGTAAACAATGTCCATGGGCTTAGAAGAAATCTAATAAACCCAAATTAAGTCCTGACTATATAGTGCATGCACTAAAATAAATTTGGGTGTATTTTTCAGTGAAAATATACAGTAGTCCAATTACTGTGTGAATAAAAAAAAAAAAAACAAACACACTGCCACTGAGAACACGTTTTGCAGAAAATAAAAAAATGGCTCTAGCAGTGAAAGAGATAAAACATTTCGATACAATAAAATTCACAAAATGGAACAAGCAACTAAGAAATAAAAACAAAATATCCTTTACAATAAAAAAGGATCAGGTAATGAGAACATATACAATTCCCTCAGTCCAAACAAGCATTCTCTAATAATTTTATAGTATAAAGAAAAGGACTGAAACTCTGGCATGATCTCATTTTCTTAATCTTGTTAGCATAGATCTGATAATAAAAATGTGCTGAAAAATGCAGTTAGCCTTACCGATAACTCTGCTTCCAGTAGTCTTCCAGGGAAGTCCTTGAGAGATGGAGTTCCTCCCTCCAAACAGGAAACACGTTGCCAATTAGTTCTTTAAAAGGCAGTCCCTCAGGTCCCTGGTCAGTCATCCAAAAGAACCGAAGGCCGAAATCTGAAAGCTGTAAAACACAACCCTCCAAGGTTAAACATTAGGTTGGGATCGTGCTGCCCTGGAAGACTACTGGAAACAGTTACTGGTCAGATTAACTCTGTTTTTCCCCAGTCGTCTTCTAGGTCAGCCCTTGAGGGGATAACCAAGTACTCACCAGACTAGGGTGGGACAACGGCTTGGAGGACTTTCCTACCAAAAGCCTGGTCTAACTGGATATGAGATCGAGTCTGTAATGTTGAACAAATGTAGAGAACCTTGACCAAGTTGCTGCCCTGCAAATTTGCTCTGGGGTGGTTCCCGCCTTCTTCGCCCACAAGGCCATTGAAGCCCTTGTAGAATGAGCCCTCAGATTTTTTTGGAGGCGTTACTTGCATAGCTCCATAGCATTCCAAAATAGCTGACTTGATCCATCTGGCTAGCGTTTTCTTGGATGCTTGTTTACCTTTTTGCTTTCCTGCGTAAATGACAAATAGATCGTCTGAGGCTTTGTACTCATTTCTGATTTCGAGGTACTGCAATAGGCATCTTCTGACATATAGTAGACTTCGCTCTTGTTCTTCACTCTTAGCCGGTGAACTACAAAAAGGAAGGTAGTAATGTAGGAAGGTCCTGAGATTTGTGGAAAGTTGACATCACTTTCGGTGTAAATCCAGGATCCGTTTAACAAATGATTCGGTCGTCGTAAATTTTAAGGAAAAGCGCTCTGACCGATAGAGCCTGAAGCTCACCTATCCTATGTGCTGTAGTGATAGCCACAAGGAAGACCGCTTTGGGTGTCAGCAGGCGTAGAGATGTCTCTTGTAAAGGCTCAAAGGGGCTTTTGATGATCCCCCTAGGTACCACCACAGATCCCATGAGGGGCATTTCTGTGTCCGGGTGGTCTGTACTTGGCCAACGCTCTGCAAAAATCAAGAGACCAATGGGTCTTCTTGTAATGTCCATTCTAGATACACTGAGCACGCTGCTATCTGAAAACTCAGAGTACTGAGCGACAGACCCTTATCAGCACCCTGCAGTAGGAATTCAATTTATCCATATCTCGTCTATTATATTCCTTGCAACAGCTGTTAAATTTCTTCCATATTTTTCTGTAGATGGCCCTGGTGTTAGGCTTCCTGGCGCTCAGAAGCATAGCCAGCACTCTTTCCTAGAGCCCTTTTGGTTTTAGGAGGTCTTCTTCAGTAGTCAGGCCGCCCAATTGAACCTTTCTTGCTTGAGGCTTGTTGGGGTCCCTGAGAGGAAGTAACCAGGGCTCGTCTGCTAAGAGACTAAGTAGCTGAGAGAACCAGGATCTGTTGGGCCAATATGGTGATATTAGTTTTATCTGTTTCTGTAAGAACTTATCACTCGAGGAATTAGATGTACTGGGGAGGGGGGGGGGAACTTAAGAAATTTTGAAATCCCAAGGGTTCTAAAGTGTGTCTATCCCGCATGGATGGTCTTGTGAGTTTAGAGAGTAGAAAACCTTGACTTTGGCGTTCCTTCGGGATGCAAACAGGTCTGCTTTTGGCATTTCCCAGCGGGCTGTAATTTCTCTGAACACCTCTGGGTGTAGTCACCCCTCTTCCTGGGAGACCTCTTAACGGATGAGGAAGTCTGCCGCTTGATTGCATTCCGCCTTGAGGTGGCTCGCTACCAGCGACAGTAGATTCTTTTCTGGTTTGATATGTTGATTAAGGAGAGGCTTTGAGTGCTCCCGTTTGTTCATTACTCTCCTAGTAAGGCCCTGAATTTTTTCTTCTGGTAGGAAAGTTTTCTGTTCTGTGGAGCTGATTAGATATCCCAGAAATCCTAAGTTCTGGGTAGGACAGAGGTTTGATTTTTCAATATTTAGTATCCATCCTAACGACTTTAGCCATTGTTGGGCTTCCACCAGGTCTTTTGCCAACTTTACTTCCGATGGTCCCACGAAGAGCAGGTCGTCCAGGTAAGGGACCACTGTCATTGTCTTCAATCTCAGAGGGGCCAGGGCTTCTGCTAGGACTTTGGTAAATATTCTCGGTAAAGAGGCTAGCCCAAAAGGAAGAGCCTTGCCTTGAAAATTGTATTCTTTCCCCTCTATCTCCACCACCAACCTCGGGTATCTCTGGGAAACTTCTCGTATGGGAATGTGGAGGTAGGTATTCCTGAGATCCATGGTCGCCATGAAGGTCACTGGTTGAAGAATATTCTTTACTGAAAATACTGATTCCATGCTGAATTTTTTGCATCAGATCGCTTGATTAAGATTAGATTAGATTTATTACTAGTCAAAACTTCCCAGAAAGTTTTTTGATTACAAATACATGCAAGTAGAAACCCTTCTGCTTTCTTCTTCTGGGACTGGAGTAAGGACCTTCTGGTCTACCATCTCTCCCAGTAACAGGGAGAGGGCTTGCGCCTTCTCTGGATTCTTGGGAAGTTTTGTCAGTAGAAATCTCTCTGGTGGGAGACTGTTGAATTCCAGGGAGTAACCGCTTGCAATGATGTTTAGGACAAATCCGTTGGCTACCATTTTCTGCCATTGAGATAGAAAGATAGCCAACCTTCCCCTTACTGGTGTTCTGTAGTAACTGTTTTGGGGCTTGGTCAGCAGAGCCAAAGAGGACGTTACTCTTTGGCTTCCCCTAGTGACCCGACCAGTGCTGATTAGGGTGCTCCTTTTCCTCTTGAGGTCATTCTCTTCGTCCATGAAAAAAAACTTTTTTTGTGGAGGCTTGCATTTTTCGGTCAGAAGGTTTTCTTTCTGCCTGCTTTCCTTTCTAGGGCTTCATCCAACCCTGTTCCGAACAAAAGATCTCCAGAAAACGGAAAGTTAGACAATCTCATCTTGGATGCAGGGTCCCCTGACCAAGTCTTCATCCAAATAGCCCGTCTGGCTGCCACTGCTAGTCCCCCTGATCTGGATGCCAGTTTAAAGGAATCTGCGGATGCATCCCCTATGCAACCGACCACCTTGAAGAGAACTGGTAGGGACTTCAGGATATCTACCCTAGGAGTACTGTTTTTGATGTGGTCCTGGGATTTGGAAAAGCCAGAAGTCGAGATTCCTTGCCACGCACATGGTGGCTAGCGCAGGCTTCAGGCTGGCGATACTTGTTTCCCAAGCTCTCTTCAGGACAATGTCACCCCTTTTGTCCGTGCAATCCTTCAGAAGCCCCATGTCTTCAAAGGCCAATGAGGACTTTTAGATAGCAGAGCATCCAATTTAGGATTATTTGGTCCATACCGCCTGTGGGTCATCATCAAAAGGGAACCCTCTTTTTGTAGCTGGCTGCAAAAAAAATGTTTCTCAAGGTCTGCACATTCATTCCTTACCACCTCTGACATCACCTGGTGGACCGGGAACACTTTGGACCTCTTCTTTCTTAGACCCGGATACAATAAAATCATGCTTAGAGGCCTCTTTTTCTTCCTCTATTTGCAGTATTTCATATAGAGCCCCAAGTATGTCCTCTACATCCTTTAAGGACAATTTATACTTGGGGCCCCATCTTTCTTCTCCCTCTTCCTGGTTCGAATCTGAGGTTTTACATCTATGATAAATTTTTTGAGATCCTTAAGACCCCTTTCACACCAAGGCGCTTTTCGGGTGTTTTACCGCTAAAAATAGTGCCTGAAAAACTCCCCCCATCCACCCCAGTGTGAAAGCTCGAGTGCTTTCACACTGGGGCAGTGCGCTTGCAGGACGGTAAAAAAAGTCCCACAAGCCGCATCTTTGGAGCGGTGGGGGAGCAGTGTATGTACTGCTCCTCCACCGCCCCTGCACAATGGGGCAGCGCTAACCCCTTGTGGGCAGGGGTTTAAAAGCGCACCGCCCCAATAGCGACACCAAAACGCCGGTAAAAGAGACGCAAATTAGTGGTGTTTTACTGCTAACACTCGGGCGCCACTGGTGTGAAAGGGCTCAAAAGGTAGAAGTCGTTTGATCCCTCACGGACCCAAAGAATTTAGCATAGAGGGCATCTGATCATTTCTACACAAACTTGACATAACGGTTCTGTTTATTCCAAAGGGCATATTGGTGCCACATTTTGCACATAGCTACACAGGGGTAGCCATGGCAGTGAGAAATAAGCAAGCTCTGCCTCACCATGAATATAGTGTACACCTGGTGACACCAGTAACCCCCTGCTGAACCCCAGCTAGCTAGTGACCACCACCACCTAGCTGCTGACCCCACTATACTGGACACAAAAGGACACCCCCAGGTGCCTACCTGCGTCCTGCTGGTGCCTTAGTCTTCCGGAACCTGGGCAGATGGGATGTCATCTTCCTCCTGCATCCTGGTAGCGTCTATGGCATCCTCACTGTTCCCTGCAGCCTCAGCTGGCCATCCTTCCTCCCTGCACCTTTAAGGAGTCTGACCAGCTCCCAAGCACGCACCAATGATGTAATTTTGCCCCAGGAATGACGTGCCGCATCTTACGGGTCAAGCGGGCTCCAACCAAGGGTACACGCCTCCCCCACCGGAGCCAGCCAAGGAGACGCCACATCGCCGCCTCGCTCCACGTTTGGGCTCAGAGGGAGGATCCAGGACACCTCCTGTCCTCTGCGAAGGAGGGTTTCCTGCGGCTATGAACCAAACTTCCTTCACCTACAGATGCGGTAAGGGTACACTCACCCCCCGCAGCCCAGAGGCTCTCACTGCCTTCTCCCTGCTGCAGCCCTGAGACACATGCCCCAGTTCAGCCCTTCATAGCTTGAGCCTCCGGTGGCTCCAGATGGAGGAGACACTAAGACAGACCAGAGACCTGAGGCACTGCCTTTTAAAGAACTAATTCCTGTTTGGAGGGAGGAACTCCATCTCTCAAGGGCTGACCTGGAAGATGACTGGGGGAAGAACGCATATTCAGAACACATTAATTTTTCGGTGTGAACTTAAAACAGTTACAGGACAAATTGAAAAAAATACATACCTATTTTTAGGAGTATGCAAACAATCAGTCTGAATCTGTGTAACTCCATGAAGCTGAAGTGTGATCAGAGTTCGAAAGCCAGGCCAAGTATAACTATTCCAATATATTGTAAGGGATGTATCTCTAAAAGTAATATCAGACTGCTCAATTATTGTTTCTTTCCCATTAGTATCTTTGAAAGTAAGGGTCCAAATCAATCCAGACATTCTGCAAACAGATGAAAAAAAGACTTTGATGGCAACGAGAACTTCGAGCCGGTTCACACTGCTGCGAAGCGGGAACCCTGCGAAACCACTGCAGGTTCCCGCATCGTATGTCTCCCGGTGGCAGTTCACACTGCCATATGCGAACTGCGGGGAGTGTCAATAGAAAGCTAATGACACCCCCAAATCAGTTTGCATATCACACTGCTAATGGCAAACTTGCACAGGAATCGGATCACATGGTCTGAACACCCATGCGATCCGATTCTGCTGCTGTGGAAAAAAGGGTCCTGTGCGAGTTTGTTCCGAATGCAATGCGATTTCAGCCATACTATCCGTATTGCTGAGATCGCATTGCATAGAGATGGTATGTAATTCACACTGCAGTGCAGTGTGAATGACATTCGATCTGGCCGCAGGCAGCAGTGTGAACCGGCCCTTAATGTCAAAAATCAGTCAGTCATTCAAAGGAGAACCTTACTTCTGTCTAACAATTGATACAACATATTTAATTTCCGCACAAGACAATTGTTTTCAAAAATTGAGAAAAATATGAAATGTTTCTTCTTTGCAATGTGACAACCTAGAAGTGTTCTGCACACCATTGTTGTATGTAACACCATATCCATTGCACAGATTTTAGTAAACTTTTCTACAAATGCATACCATGCTCTGTTCTCAAAAACTAGTGTTTGTTTGACCATGTCCGTTCTCTAACGGATTTCTGAATGAGAGACTATGCCTTTATTATAACCATATGGTGCAATCTCAGGGTTGTAATGAGAAAGCTACGGTGTCCGTGTCCTTTAGAAAAGCGCAAAACATAGGTAATCAAATTAGTTTAACCACCTGCCCACCAAGGACGTCATATGACGTCCTCGGTTTTGAGTGGTGATATCTGAATGGTGCCTGCAGCTGCAGGCACCATTCAGATATAGTTTTTTTCAGCTGGCGATTCTGAACATGATAAAAGTGGTCTTAGCGGCGGATTCGCCGTGAGATCACTTATCAGCGGCGGGAGAGGTGCCCCCCCCTCCCGCCGCTTTCCCATCATCTCCGCCACTTACTGGACCCGCCACCAGAGGCGGAGATGATTCGATCCGCCCCCCCCCCCCCCAATGTCCGTAAGCCAACTGAGCGGCTGAAGCCGCTCACTCGGCTTCATAACACGGTGGGGCGGAAATGACGTCAGTAGTCACTTCCGCCCAATGGTCTTAAAGGGCCCCTTTTTTTTTTTGGGCTGTCATTTTTTTCAATTTTTTTTTTTTTTTTTGCATTTTAGTGTAAATATGAGATCTCAGGACGTTTTGGCCCCAGATCTCATATTTAAGAGGACCTGTCATGCTTTTTTCTATTACGGAATCTATTAAGGAATGTTTACATTTCTTGTAATAGGAATAAAAGTGATCATTTTTTTTTTTTAAAAAAAGAACAGTGTAAAAATAAAAAGTAAAAAGCAAAATAAATAATTAAAAAAAAAAAAAAAAAATTTAAAGCGCCCTGTCCCCACGAGCTCGCGCGCAGGAGCGAACACATACGTAAGTCCCGTCCACATATGAAAATGGTGTTCAAACCACACATGTGAGGTATCGCCGTGATCGTTAGAGCGAGAGCAATAATTCTAGTACTAGACCTCCTCTGTAACGCAAAACTGCTAACCTGTAGAATTTTTTAAACGTCGCCAATGGAGATTTTTAAGTTGCAAAGTTTGTCGCCATTCTGCGAGCGGACGCAATTTTGAAGCATGACATTCTGGGTATCATTTTACTCGGCGTAACATTATCTTTCACAATATGGAAAAAAATGGCCTAACTTTACTGTTTTCTTATATTTTAACTAAAAAAAACTGCATTTATTTTAAAAAAAGGGATTTTATTAAAACTTACCGTAAAATCCTTTTCTCCGAGTTCACTGACAGACGCAGCTCATCATGACGTGTGGGGTTTATGCTTGTCCCACTAGGAGTTAACTAGGCAGGGAAAAGAAACAGCTGGCCCCTCCCATGGGGGCACATGCTTGACATCTCGATACGATACTCCCCCAAATACATCCTTCTCTCCTACCGGGGGTACCCTCCCCGGTCGACAAAGAAAAGGGACGGATCAATTGAGGATCACCCTGTTCGTATTTGGG
>BLSH010334195.1:709731-723151 GCA_018402905.1 Glandirana rugosa | reverse complement strand
GTCTCTGCAGTAGCCATTCATTGAGGATCATCATAGAGCTGGGCCATAGCATCAAAGAACTGGGCAACAGAGTTGATTACAGGGTCTTTTTGTTCCAACAGATGGTGGGCCCATGACTGTGGTTCATCGGAGAGAAGAGAAATGATGAATCCCACTTTTACTGCTTCCAAAGAGAAAGTCCTTGGCTGTAGTGCAAAGTACAGGAGGCAGGCATTTTGGAATGACCTGAACTTTCGTCGGTCCCCTGAGAAGCGTTCAGGGACTGGTACCCGAGGCTCAGGAGGTGGTAGCACCACAGCAGGGGTAGCAGCGACCTGGCCAGTTTCAGAGGCAGGTGAAGCAGAAGGTGAAGCATTAGGGTTCTGGTTGGTAGGTGACGCAGCCAGGTTCTGCAGACGGCCTTCTAGCTGAAAGTAACCTTCTTGTAATCCCTTCACCGCCTGGGTGAGGGCAGCGATTTGTTGGCACAGAGTCTCTAGTGGGGAAGCACCTCTTTCAGCCTCCGACATTATGGCTGGATTATACTGTCAGGTACTGGTATAGGAGGCTGAGATGATGAGAGGGCTTCCCTTGCTGCTGAGTGCACTGCACCCCTGGAGTTGGTGACAGGAGGTGCAATGCCCAAAGAAGCACAGGTCGCCTGCAGATGGAGTTTGAGTGGTTACTCCAGGCTTAGTAGTACTCAGGATACCCAGCAGAGGGAGACTGAAGCTAGTCTGGAAGTGCAAGCGGAGCTGTGGAGGAGATAGGCAGAATCAAGGTCAAGGCCAGGCCGAGGGTCAAACACATGGAGCAGTCCGAATAGGCAGGAGAAGTCCGAGGAACAAGCCGGGATCAGAACCAGGAGAGAGTTAGAGCAGGTCAAGGCAAGCCGGGTCGGTAACAGAGAATCAGGCACAAGAACACAGGACTCAGGAACACAGGATACTGAGCTGAAGATAATCCAGCGATTTGTGACAGTTACTGGTCTCCTTTTATAGGCCGGTGCTTGCTGGTGATTGGTGCATTCTGCGCGCCTTACGGACGGACGTTCGTGCCAGACGAGCGCTCGTTGACGGGTGCCGTGTGTTACGGCGCCTGCGCGGGACCGTGCGGCCATCTTGGTTACTGGAACCTTTGCCAGTTCTTCCCTGACAATGTCCCAACAGGGGTGAACAGTTGATATCAGATTCAATGTTCTACAAATTCAATCTGAGTCTTAATCATGGCGGATAAAATATGTTTGAGCTGGATGAATACATCATTTTAGAAATTAATTAAGCCGTAAAACAAGGGTTTTGGTAAGAATTTTAAGATCATAATTGCTCAGAAATATTGGTCTATAGTTGGCAACATCTTTATTGGGCTTAGGTATTACACTGATAAAAGCTCTATTTTCCTCATGTGGGAGAGACTGGTCCTTACACAAAGAATTAAGATGCTGTGGATACAGCATCAGTCCCCCAGCTCCTCTACACCAAGAACTGAGCAATCAAAGACTGCTGATCACTCAGTTGTTGGTGTAGAGTGACTGATGCTGCATCCACATAGGCGAGTATGAATTTCATTTTTTTTTTTTAATTAACACACTTCCCTTTAATGTGTTTTAGCAGAGAATTTAGCCTTTGGGAAACCAGTATAATGGTGGAGTTCACTTTAGGTGTCGATCATTGTGGCCATTGTAGAGTACATGCATGCAGCTTCCCACCCAGCCCCCGAATATACTTACCAGAGCCCAATCACGATCCAGCTCTGTGTATGAGAGCAGCAGCTCTCTCCCTCCTCAGTGGACAAAGAGGAAGCAACAGGAGCCATTGGCTACGGCTACTGTCAATCACAGCCAGTGAGCAGAGAGAGGGGGGTAGGGCCAAGCCATGCTCGTGTGTCAATAGAAACCTTAGGTCTCATGGCAACCTTATCCTTGCGCAACAACAAAAAATGTTCCTTACAAGAAAATGCCTCCAACTCTGATAGCAAATGTGTTGGTGACATGAAAAAACACCTTGTGAGTGAGCTCAGCTAAAGAGTATCCTGGAATGGTTCAGAGGGAGGATTTTGAAGAGCTGCAAGTACCAGACCAAGATCCCACAGCATCACAAGAGAGCATCTAGGAGAAGAAAAAGGGGTAACTGCCTGCACAAAGGCCTTCTTCAGTGAGTGGGAGGCAAAAGAATTAGGATAGCCAAGGATGAAATATGGCCCTTGAGGGTACTCAAGGCCAGATCCTGATCCAACTGGAGAAAGCCAGGATACATCCAACGTTGTATTGTCTAGGATGAAACTTTCTCTGCTCACCCCATGCAAAGTAAGCTTTCCAGTCGCAATGGTATATTTTGTAAGAAGTCAACTTCCCAGCTTGGAGTTATGTCAGGATTACTGACTCCAATAAGTTTCTGTCCCTCGGGACCTAGGCTTTAAACAACCAGACTATCAAAGCCAGTGAACAAGAAGCTGGATGGTAGATTGAGTCTTGACACAGGTGGTCTATGCGATCTGGAATAGGCCAAGGGGAGTCTGTTGGGAGTACCAAACACTCCCGGACCTGTTTGATGTCACAAAAACCACTAGATTGCCTCCTTCCTTCTTGCTTGACTTCTTGCGGCTTCATGATGGCTGAAGTAGGCCACAGCAATGGCGTTGCCTGACCAAACCCATGTTGGTAGTCCCCGAAGCCAAGATATCCAGTGTTGAAGGGGCAGCCAAACAGGCTCAGAGTTAAAAAAGGTTTATTGTAGGTTTGGATTTTTCTGCCGACCAGGTTCCCTAAACTAACATTCTGACGACTCCTCCCTGTACAATAAAACTGCCATCTATCGTGAGAGTCTCCCAAGTAAACGGGGAGAAACTACTTCCGCGACTGCAATGCCTGGTGGAAATCCACCATGTCAGGTAGAGATGGGCAGAAGGAAGACAGACGCATGGGACTGTTCAGAGACCATTTGTCCCACACAAACAGGATGCCAAGTTGCAGCAGCCTGGAGTGGAATTGAGCATAAGGAACTGCCTTGAATGAGGCTACCAATAGATCCAGCACCCTCGTGCAAAGCATACAAAGGGGGAACATCTGCATAGAACTAACGAAGCCTGAGTGTGTAGGATCCTGATTTTTTCAGAAGGAACAAAGACCTGGGGCTCAGGACATGTCCAGAATTAGTCCCAAGTATTCCAGACTGTAGACTGTAAGTATTCCAGGTTGGCATTCAAACCCTGGACAGAACAATCCTTCAATAGCAGGTAGCCTACAACGTGAAAACCCTAAAAGTGAAGGAAAGCCAGAACAGGGGCCATAACTTTTGTGAATACCTGAGGAGCAGTTTATAGGTCAAATGGCAGGGCCACAAACTGACAGTCCCCCTCCACAATATTAAAAAAAAAAAAAATAGTGTGTGTGGGTGGGGGGGGGTTGGGGGCTTGCGATTGCAATGTGCAAATAGATGTCTGTTGTCCACCAAACACAGTAGATACCTCTGTTGCAGGGATGCAATGACTGACCAGACTGATTCCATATTCTGGATCAGAAGGAAGATGTTCAGGAACTTCAGGTCCAGGATAGGATGTATGCCACTCTTGGCTCTCAGAACTGTGAACAGGTTGGCGTAAAAACCCTGAAACCTCCCCTATACAGTAGAGCTGCACGATTAATCGTATTAAAATCGCGATCTCGATGCGCACCCCCCCCCCCCCCGCGATCTCCATCAGGCATTACCGCGATTTTTAGTGCAATTAATGGAGTCCGACTTGCGGGGCGACTCAGCACAACTTGACTGTAATAAAAGTCAATGCAAGTCATCTGAAGTCTTTTCTAAGTCGGAGCGACTTGAGTCTCTGCGGAGACTGCCAAGTCTGGGCAGAGAGCCAAGTTCTGAGTCATGCTGATAAAGACACTAGAAAGATACAAAGTAACTACTGCAAAGCAATGTTCTCCCGTGTATAGAAGATGTTCAGTTTAACCATTTAAAGACTAAATATTTTCTGATTTTGCTGCTTACAAATAAAAAGCCAGTATTTTGTGCTAGAAAATGACTTGGAACCCCCAAACATTATATATTTTTTTAGCAGAGACCCTAGAGAATAAGATGGCGGTTGTTGCAATATTTTATGTCACACTGTATTTGTGCAGCGGTCTTTCAAACGCAATTTTTTTGGAAAAATTACCCTTTCAAAAAACTAAACAGTGGTGTTAGCCCAGTCTTTTTGTATATGTAACATGTTACGCCGCGAGAATCGTGATCTTTATTCTAAGCAAAAAAATCGTGATTCTCATTTTGGCCAGAATCGTGCAGCTCTACTATACAGGCACAGTAACAACTACACACGAGGTAAGCAATAGCTGAAAAGAAAACCGATTTGAAGGTATGAAATCAGGAAGGCGGAAGAGAGAGAGAGAGAAACACCTGCATGTACCCACTAGAGACAACATCCCTGACCCACAGATTCAGAATGTTTCATATTCAAACATCAGATAAAGCCAACAGATGTCCTCACACTTTAAGAAGTGGGGGTAACTTGTCATTGAGAGGGATGTTTGGAGCCTGGCTTAGCAAAATTTGGAGTCCAGTGCTTGCTGTAAAAGGAGGTACTGGGCTTAGACTTAGAAATATCTAGGAGAGATGAATGGAACGCATTTTAAACCCAGATGAGGATTTGTTCACAATTTTTTTTTTTAGGTAGACAAAAGCGCACTCTCTCCACCAGTGACTTCCTTAATAAAAAGAATGTAGAGGTTTGCCATAGAGATATATCCTGCAAAATGCACACACTCCCAACTCTGGTTCAGCAGACCAGTATTTAGGCTAAAGACACCAGTGCATCTGAATAGACAGAAGGCCAAGTCTAAACATATGCTGGGGAGAATCACAAGACCCTCCATATCAATATCATAAGGCCTTTGGAAGAAGTTACAAGTGCTGAAGTACAGAAGGATCTATGGGAATAGAACCCAGGTCACAAGCCATAAATTTTACCAGACCATAAGGGCCTCACAGATCTCTATACTGGCAGCAGCAGGCTGTATGGCAGGTACCACTAGAGCAAAAGCAGCCTTAAAAAGGGATTCAATTTTTTTTGCCCAATGCATCCCTAAAGACCAGGACATACTCAACAGGAACGGTAAGGGATTTATTAGGGCATGCAATAGCAGAATCCACAGTTGAAACTATTTTTTAGAAAACTCCTCCATTGGATATTGCTGAAAAAAAAAGCATTTGGAGGTATAAAAACCTTTTGACAATGCAACCAGTCACCGTATAAAGGCTTACTCTATGGCCACGTACATAGGAAAAGTCTTGAGTAGCTTAAGGGTCTTCTTGGAGCCCATCTGGTAACTAATGGTCAGGAGAAATATGGAGGCTACAGGTTTTAAACAGGAGCGCACCTCATCTACCAGTACAAAAGTGGTTTCTCAGATTTTTGGAGAGTGTACAGCTGAAATGGCCTCTTCATGCAGAGATTCTTCTTGATCAGAAAGCTCTCTTCTGTTTTTTTCAGGAAATAAAACCTTCCCTCTGTCCTGCGGCAGTGTATGACAAGGAGGAGAAACTGAAGGAAGCCTCTTGTGGCCCCTTAGGCTAGGGATTTCTAACATGGTGGTGAAATTTCACATAAAATCCTCTAAAGAGATGGAACATTCCTCCCTGCTCAAACAGAAGGAATGGGAAGCACCTAACAGTATTGAGGAGGAAGGAAAGGCAAAAGGAAGATAAATGCCTTCACTGTCCAAAGTAGGGTCATTAGAGGGAGAAAGAAACACCCCCCCCCCGGTATGGACCCACTGTGGGAAGGTTTGTCTGAATGCCCCTTACATCCAACCTCCATCTGTTTATTATAAGCCCCTCAAGGTACTCAAAGTAGTGTGGCATGGGAAGGGTTAAAACTACCCTGAAATAGTAGTAATGCGCCTTCCTCAGGGCAAAAGGTGAGCTTCAAAATGCTGTTAATAGTGAGCACAGCAGCATTTAAAACCTCTTCAAATGGTTGTACCTCCTCTCAAAGTAATCAGGTGAGAGGCAGCGAGAGGGAGGCAATGTAAGCCTGGATGAGAGGCAGGAAAAAGAAAAAAACAGATGCGTCATGAGGGAAGACAGTGACAATCTTATATAAGGAGCTCAATTCTACTGTACAAAGGAGGCACTGAAACCAAAGACTTCCCTTTCTCTCAGTATAAAAAAAGGCAGTGATAACGGGCATTCCCGGTTTCCCCCATATAGGTAGGAAGGGACTGGCAATGGGAAACATAGGGGCGGATGTTTAAAAGGGAACAGGTCCCTTACTCACCAGTCTGTGAAAGAACACAGCCAGAGTTATTAAGGGGGAAGGTGTGATGCTGTCGTTTGAGAAGAGTATATTTTGGGGAATGAGTCACACTTGCACTGATCATCACTGCCCTGGACCTATATAGTACACTGTGATTAACTCCATGCACTGCACAACATGCTAAGCAGGAGCACCTAAAGCAGGATCCAGTGCCCGAAGAGACTCTACAGGCCGGCCCCCCATGTCTTCCATCATTTGGGGGGGTCAAGGTACCCAAGCCAAGGTGGTGCAAAAAATGTGTTAAAAAAAAAAAAGTTAGAGCATCCATGACCCAACGACATTAGTAAAAACAATTAGGAAAATTGTCAGTGGGAAAGGTTATATGGGGTTCCTTACAGTTCTGTTTGCCAGAACATAGCAATATATAATGAAATATGCATGTGTCCTGTATTGCATGATACAGAAAGGGGGATTTTGTTAGGGGTTTTTTTGTTAAAATGCCTGAAGTTAGAGTGGGGCAGGCAACCAGAGAGAACTTTTTCATATGTTGACATATACAGTAACCTTGACCATCAGATTTAAAGTGATTCTTTTTCCTACAATAAAAAGAGGATATACTTACCTGCTCTGTGCAATGATATTGCACAGTACAGCCCCTTACCTCCTCTTCTAGCATTCCCAGGTGACTCTTTCCACACCTTCTTCCTCCGGATGCGCCCTCAAGCTGGGCTGTGGGTATATAGACACACACAGTACAAGCTGGTCACACCCTCTGTTCCCACCTCACAGGATTTTATGGACCTTGCTTTTTGTACTGGTGCGCAGTCATGTTGGAACAGGAAGGGCCATCCCCAAAGTGTTCCAACAATGTTGGGAGCATAAAAATTGCCCAAAATGTCTTGGTATGCTGATGCCTTAAGTGTTCCCTTCACTGGAGCTAAGGGGCCAAGCCCAACCCCTGCAAAACAACCCCACACCATAATCCCCCCTTCACCAAATGATTTGGACCAGTGCACAAAGCAAGCTCCATAAAGACATGCATGAGCGAGTTTGGGATTGAGGAACTTGACTGGCCTGCACAGAGTCCTAACCTCAACCCGATAGAACACCTTTGGGGTGAATTAGAGCGGAGACTGCGAGCCAGGCCTTCTCGTCCACATCAGTGCCTGACCTCACAAATGCGCTCCTGGAAGAATGGTCAAACATTCCCATAGACACACTCCTAAACCTTGTGGACAGCCTTTCTCAGAAGAGTTGAAGCTGTTATAGCTGCAAAGGGTGGGCCACCTCAATTTGGAACCCTACGGACTAAAACTGGGATGCCATTATAATTCATGTGCGGGTAAAGCTGGAGTCCCAATGCTTTTGACAATATAGTGTATCGTTGACATTAACACTCATAAGTCCCTTTAAATGTGTTGTTTAGATCCCTAAAGTTCTGATAGGCCTTCTGTTTCCACCAGGAAATCTCCCTTTAGTCTTGCTGAAACTGGTATTAAAAAGATTTTATGAATGACGTGGATGTCTTCGTAAATGTGAATAATTTAGGTCCAGATCCTAATAGATTTTATCTAGTCTACTGCATAATATTACATGTAAGGCAAAAAGAATGGGTTGTTCATTAAATCACTTTTCACAAAATAGAATATATATTTCTATATTTAATATTATTATAATTATATATATGTTATTTAAAGCGCACATGAAGCACAAGATGTCTTAAAATTATACTTACTTGTCATTGGAAAGTTCGTAGAATTGCTTACTGACACAGCCAGCAGACATCAGAGATACAGGGTCTAAATATGATAACATTTTAAGGAGAATTGCAACAGGAATCCTTCAGGAGACAGAAAAGAAACAGATCACATTCATTGTTGGAGATCATTGAATACACAGGTTTGTTTACACATGAAACAAAAACAAACAATTGAGTACTGTCTGTGATCCTCCAATTTTTGGGATAAGCATTCGGGGGGGAAACCCCTTATTTAAAGCAGAACTTCACCCTTCCTGACAAATTCCCCCCCCCCCCTTCCACTTAACAGTTATCATGGGGTTTTCCTTTTGTTCATGAACCTTTTTGTCAGCATCCATTTCTTCTTGACCCCTCCTCTGTAATTCACCTAGGCGAATGACATCAGTGCACCCTGGTGCCTCTCGAGATATATGACATGGATATCCCATTCACCAAAGCAGGAGGGGGTGGGCCTAGCAACGCATCATGAGGTGGGCCTGTGCATCCCAATGACATCCCAGAAGAAGATGGCGGCATGGGACCCAGAGAAGGGGATCTCAGATTCAGGCTGCTCTGTGCAAAACCACTGCACAGAGCAGGTGTGTAAAATATGATTGTTATTTAACACCTTCTGGACCTCCCACACAGATATACTGCATCAGGGCAGCTCTCCTGTGCAAAATCACGTACCTGTACGCGATTTCATGCACTGGGTCTGTCAGTGACCCACTCCCACTGTGACTGGACACGGCGGGAGCCAATCAACGGGTCTGGCAAACCCGATGTTCTCCGGCACCCCATGATCATTCTCAGGAGAGGCAGAACAGTGGTCTTCCTATGTGAACAAGGCAGACCTCCATTCTGTGAGAGGGGAAGATAGAGATCTGTGTTCTTGCTTAGCAGAAACACAAAATCTCCGTCTTCCCCCAGTCAAAGCATCCCCCACACAGTTAGAAAGCACTCCCTAGGAGCACATTTAACCCTTTAATCACCCCTGATGTTAACCCCTTTCCTACCACTGTCAGCACAGTGACAGTGCACTTTTTTAGCACTGATCACTGTATTAGTGTCACTGGTCCCCAAAAAGTGTCACTTAGTGTCAGATTTGTCCACCGCAATGTTTCAGTCCTGCTAAAAATCGCTAAACAATAATAAAAACAAATAAAAATTCCATAAATATATCCCATAGTTTGTAGACGCTATAACTTTTGCGCAAACCTATCAATACACGCTTATTGGGATTTTTTTATACCAAAAACATGTAGCAGAATACATATTGGCCTAAACTGATGAAAACATTTTATATTTTACATTTGTTATGGGGTACGTTTTATAGCATAACGTAAAAAATATTGTTTTTTTTTTTTTTCAAAATCGTCTGTCTTTTTTGTCGCACAAAAAATTAAAAAAAAAAAAAAAAAAGCAGAGATGATCAAATATCCCCAAAAGAAAGCTCTATTTGTGGGAAAAATTGGCATCAATTTTATTTGGGTACAGCGTCGCATGACCGGGCAATTGTCAGTTAAATGAACGCAGTGCCGTATTGCAAAAAGGGACCTGGTCATGAAAGGTGGTAAACATTCCGGGGCTTTAGAGGTTAAAGAAAAAGGCTTTAATAACGCTTTAAACTGGGATAGTTAGAGAGATAAGGCAGAAAGAGGGCCATGGACTCAGAATGGAGGACGAGTCACAGAGGTGAAATAGGTCACACAACTGTTGGAGAGTGATTTAGAAAACAGAGGTCCACAATTAGTCCAGTGTCTTGTGTCAAATCTAATTATTCTTAGTTCAAAAGTTTTCCTTTCCTGAGTACCTCACCTCTAGCATATACACCTGAACAAATGGCGAATTATTGCTACAGGTACTCAGGATACATTGCTAGAGCTCTAACTGTTGAACAGATTCCATATAGCTTGTCATTGTGATCCTTCTCTACTTATCTTAACTGACTAATGTACTATTGTGTTGCCCAGAGTATTTAGTCAGCATGAATTCAGATCAGTGATTTAATTCTGGTTATACAAAAAGATGTAGGGAAAAATCAATATGAGTCATTAAGGATCATGAAGTAAATAAGTAAGACAGACATGAAAGCAGGATAATACAATATAGTCATGTCACCAATATATACATTAAGTTTACAGAACAGAGTAGGGTTTTCAACACTTTGAATGGCAGATAAGAATTTGAAGCCGGCCAGACATGCAGCAAATTTCAGCAGGTTCGTGATTAAGCAGCCAAAATTCGATTTGTGGCCTGTCTTGTCAGCACCCTCCTGCCCAACCTGTGCGCACGGCCAGCTTAAAGCCTAACTCCAGTTCTCTGTCACTCTAAAGTAGTTTGTTTGGACCAAGCTGGTTCTGTACAATTTGACACCTGTGATTGGTTCTCACAATGGTCACACGATCAACAGCCTGTTCCACTGTCTCCTGGTCAGAAGTCTTGACCGATACCTTTCGATGACAGCTCAGTTAGTGTGCTGGGAGAACACTTGGAACGTGCTTTCAGCACACAACCTCCTGTCCTTACAAATGCATATGTGTAGCAGCTGGCCGTTCAAGCCCACTTTTCTTGCCACTGCATATATGCGCTACACGGTCAGAGGGTAAAGAAGAGGTACTGGGGGACATGACTGTCTTTCCAAAATATCTAGAATAGAAGACAGCCAGAACAAGAAAACCGTTCAAGAAAAGAGGTGTAGCATGAGAGAATCCATGGATGCAGCAGTGGTAGTTGGTAGAGCAAGGCATAAGTCAAGGCAAGATACATCTGGAAACAGAAGATTTAGTGGAATTACTCATAGTTCCATTTTGTAAAGGATACAAAGTACAGACCCCAGTAGCACCCCAACTGTATTACAGAATGAAAAGAACACTAATATAATGGCTAAACACACAAAAATTAACCATTATAAAAGGGTATCTTTAAGGACTAATTGAAGACCTTTGAGTTGTGGTAAGGTATGTTTTAAACTCGTGTTACAGCAATGCACTTACAACAGTAAGTGCTTCCAATCATTTTTATAGCATCCCAATGCCCTAAACAGACATGTGTGGTTCCACATACCACAATAACCACCTACAGTATCTCTAATCAGACTCCTCCCATTAGGCTACCCGTCTTGAGCTCTCAACCACCCTTTAGTCTGTCAGAACTGGCTCTCCCAGTGTCATTTACCACATAGACAATGTTATAGCAGCCAGTCCTTCTGTCAACAGGGCAACAGATTTTTGGAACAGGAATGTGGCAATTTAAACATCACAGATCTTCTAACCTTTAACCCCCCTCCATAGGAAAATCTTCCCATTCCTACCTATCCCTTTGACCCGGTCACAGAGTTAAATTTGGGGAAATATCTCCACTGGGGACAGAGACAGCAATAAAAATCTGACTGTTCTGTATGCATGTTGTTCAGATGAAAGGTGTCCTGGATTATGCTTAATGAGCAAACTGCTAGCGTTATTAACCATACTGCTAAATGGGGTGGGAGATTAGCCCGCAGAGATCACCTTTCCTGGGAAGAAGGCAGCATGCAGGCAAGCTTTCTTAAAAATCTGGCAGGTTGCCAGTTTTATTAGGTAAAAGGATTGCCAATTATAAAACAAACAAAATAGCAAAACAAAACCTTGCCATCAGGCACTAAACTAATACACAGCAGGATATCTCTCTATATGATGTCGGAGCTTGTCCCCAACACCTCAAAACAAATGCAAACCTCTCCTCCAGTCTTGCAGTCTTCAGAGCAGCCAGCTCTCCAGTTGTAGCTCTCTCAGTTTTTAGCACAGGGACCCAGGGTGAGCTCCTGTGAGATCTCTTCCTGGTCATTATATCCAGCTGGAGAGGGGTTTGGGCAGACTAGAAACTCCGGGCAGGAACCAGTCCTGCCACGGTGGCTAACATCTGGACCGGATTCCATCTTGGTCCCTTCAAAATGAACGTATGTGGGGGGGACAAATAGCGCCTGTCCACTACTGCGCCTCGCATAACATTGCAATGGGTTGAGACTATCTGGAGCCCCTGGGCGGACTATGTATACGTGAAACTCTAGGAGACTTGTTTGCACCAGGCCCGTCTCTGAGGACCTCGCTTTTCTTCGGGGTTTTCCCTCTTCCTATTTTCCATTCTCTCTTTATTTTCTGGTCTCTTTCTCTTCTGTTAATTTTGAGACATCTGGTAAAAAGGACCCTCTCTTGTGCACTTATACAGCTGGAGTTCCTGTTACTATTTTGAGACTTATAATAACACAATGAAAAGTTTGCTATGTCTCTTGCTACTCTTTTATAAAGCTTTATGGCAATGCTTTCTGTATGTCTGTGTTTACCTCTTACTATTTTTGTAAACTTGCTCCAGGTTTCTGGCTGTTCTGAAGCTTTATACGATCTATCTTGACCTGGATTGTTAATCCTCTCAAAATATTGATATTAAAAATGATTGAAAGTGGCGTGGCCGAGATGTAGAGAGAGACGGACGTGCGGTACCTCAGCTCCGATCCTGACTGAATCATTTGATCCTATTTGGGGCTAAAATTGTTCCTTAACGGACTCCTCATACCAGTCGTGCTCACTGCGCTCACCTACGGATTCTACAGACACCCGGATGTCCCATGGCACACCGAGACTCACCAGGTCCCAGGCTGCTGTCTCCCTATCTGCTGCATCGGCGGCCATCTTGCCCACGCGGCCTACTACTATGGCGGCGGCAACCCAAACGGCTCCCTTGGTGGTGGACGGTCCAATGGGTGCTGAGATCCTGGCTGCCATCAATGCCACGAGGGTGGAACTGAATGGGAAAATGGACGGCCTTACTATGGATGTGAGCCTGATACGGCAGGATATGGACAAGTTCCGCTCCCGCATGGCGGAGGCCGGGAACCAAATCTCTAGCATGGAGGACGTGGTGCATGCGGACTCCACTGAAATCCAGGCCCTGCAACTACAAGTGAAGGCCCTGCAAGAGAAGTCCATTGATACCGAAAACAGACTCTGCCGGAATAACGTTCGGATCATCGGGTTGCCAGAACGCGCGGAGGGGCCTAGACCGGCGGAATTTTCAGAGACATTCCTGGCACAACTCCTGGATTTGCGGGATCTGCCGCCCACTTTTGTGGTGGAAAGGGCTCACAGGGTCCCCCCTGCGGTCCTTACAGAGACTTTTAAGGCGGCCAGATCCGGGGAGGCGCGCAAGACCGTTGGGCTACTAGGCTTGCAATAAGGCCGTCTCAGACAAAAGCCATAGTTACCTGAAGAGAACGTCCCGGAAGTGAACATCAACGTCCCGGACCTAAAGTCACCTCAGGCGTACGTGGTGCAGGAGGTACGATCTCTAAACCAAGGGCCGGAGGCGGTACGCCCTCGCCTTGAACAGGTATAGGACGGCATAGTCCGAGTGTAGGTATCATTCCGGCAGGTAAAAGGGTAAGTCAAGGTGGGAGCACCGTAACTACCGTCGGTC
>BLSH010334195.1:661486-690664 GCA_018402905.1 Glandirana rugosa | reverse complement strand
CCCTGGAGTGGGATATCTGATTAATCACAACATTGTCCAGGTGGCTAGTTGTTTAACTTAAAGTGAAAGTAAACCCTCCTATCATTTTACAAGGAAGCTGCCATCTTGCTCTCTGTTTAATCTGCAACTGCCATGATGCTGCACATGTAATCCGTTATGACACCAGCCATGGGATAGTTTGGTTGAGAGCACAACCAATGTGACAGCTAGCATTCCGGCATGCTGGGAATGTTAACTGTTTTCTGAGACTATTAAATCGATAGGTTTACTTCCGCTTTAATGTTTATAGTATATATTGGCTGTTCCTTAGTTATGTTAATTATATTTCTGTATACAGCTTCTATTGCATACGATAATGTGATCAGGCTCATCTGATCTGGTGTACGTTTTCAAATAAACAGATCCAGTACTCATACAAGCTATTGTCGGCAAGTCCTGCTATAATATCTGCTTCCCATGTCCAGACTGGAGGAAGTTGTATACTGATGGAAGTACTCAAGCTGGGTGCTGGACTGCTCTGTATCGGTTCCATCACAGATACATATATATACAGTATCTCCAATTACTACTTTTAGCAATTTTCTTGAGAGTGTGGGGGAGATTTACTAAAACTGGAGCACTCAGAATTTGGTGCAGCTATGCATGATAATCAATTAGCTTCTAACTTCAGCTCATTGAATTAATGTTGGCAATTACAGAGCTGCACCAGATTTTGCCCTCTTCAGTTTTAGTAAATCAACCCCTTTGTGTCTTTTCTGGTTTTGTTATTTTTAATTTATATAGGACATGCTGAGAAGAAAAGGGTAAAATCACCACACAAAATTAGTAAATATGCCTAGCAGCTAGGAGGCATGAGGACAAGTATTTTTTCACACATAGGCTTTGTATAACTGCACTGTGTTTTTGTATGTGTCCATTTTAGATAAAACATCTGTCTTTTGAATACTGTGTGCAATTCAAGCTACCGGTAATTTATGCATTTTGGTGCATCCAAAGACATGATGGTAGGGTTGATGTCCAAACAGATCCTAGTATGTGTGTGTATGTATGCGAGATAGGGACCTTCAATTTTAAGCTCCTACAGGTGAGGGACTGATGTGAATGTACTGTATGTAGAGCTCAGCCGAAACTGAACTCACTATATAAATACCTGTAATAAACAAATGCAAACTTAAAGAATATGAAGAATGACATATTGGTACTACAACAAATAATAAAGCAATATATCTGAATTTGTTCAGATTTCAAACCTGTAGCCAAAGATATAGTAGTATCTCTGCAACACTCTGTTGCTTACACCATGACACAGGTCATAAAGCTTTAGGGGTTATTCAGATGATCAAAATATTATTGTGATTGATGGTCACTGCTAGAAGACAGGCACATGGTAAGCAACTTGTCGAGTAAGAACTAAAATGGGATGTAGGAGGGATTGTCCTCTCTGCGGTGGTATCAGTTTACAGAAACAAGAAGTGTTTTGAACGTCGATCAATAGAAAGAGACAAAACACTAGGCAGAACAGATCAAAAATAAACACAGGCCGTCCAATTGTATTCTTAAAGAGAGACAATCACAAATTATTTACATTTAAAAATCTGAATATTAAGTCTTATGTTTAATCTATATTTATTTGTTTTGTATAGAAAGAAAATACAAAGCAAGTTGTTTCCATTACACAGTGATAGTGCACAGGACATAGGATCATAGATATTAGACAAATTAAAGATACAGGACACATTTCCTGTAAGAGGGGTATCAAAACAGTATAGGTGAATAAGGTAAAAATGCGCCCTCAATATCTGTAACTAACAGCATAATTAAATTCCGGTATATAAGCTCGGAGCAATAAAACCTACATGAAACACAAGTGTGTGAGGTCCTCAGAAATAATGAGATGCCATGTTGAAATGATTCTAATGCCGAGCTTGGTTTTCTGGGTGGTCAAACACACAATCCTGTACTGGTTCTTCAAGCATTTGAAGAACTATTAGTGATGGTAGAGAAGGAAGAAGCAGACAAGGGAAAAAAGAAAGAGGGAGAAAAAAAAAGGGGGGTTATTTGAAAGGGAAAAAAAAAGAAATGGAGCCACTCATCACCCACCAAGTCCCTCACACATTGTGATGGAAAGTGAGGATCACTGTTTGCTGACAGATACAGCTATTGTTAACTGAAGTATGGGACAAAGTCAGACAGGATGGATTGGATTTAAATCAAGTCAATTTAAATCACTAGTAAAAGGCTTGATTTAAATCAACTAGATTTAAATTATATATATTTTTTTTTTTTTTAAGTATTTTGCACTTTACAATACATAATACAAAGGGTATAAATTCAAAATGTATACAATTGTAAAGCTATCCCCATAAGGCACAAGTGTGCAAACATTAACAGTCATAGGTTTGCCTACAAGGAGAGCAAGGCAGATTTATTTGGATATTAGTACTGGAGGGGGGGAAGCTAAGGTGATAAGGAAAAAGGTATGTACCAGAAAGTGGTAACTCACATATTAGCAACAAGAGAATAATAAAATAAAATATAATAAGTAAAACCTAGATTAAGGCTAAACAAAAATAACAGGGGGATGGACGTTGGTCTGACTCATATATGAGTGAGTAGGAGCAAGTGTTGGAGGATAGTTGAGATCGGAAGGAGGTACATCTCAGTTTACTTTATACCATTCTTCCCATAGTTTCCAGTGTATAATCAAACTTCTTACTAGTACCACATTTACTTGCCAATAATGATTCATAAACATAGTGAGTCTGAGTAATCTGAAGCACTTCAGAGTCATTAGGTGGCTTATTAGATTTCAGTGTTTTGTTATCAAGGATCTTGCTACCAGTAGAATGTGTGTAACCACAGTGCGGAAGTCAGAAGGAAAATTCTCAATACCTATATTTAGCACTGCCATACTGGTGCTAGGGAGAATCAGGATTCCTGTAATGCTCGAGATACATCTGAATATGCTATGCCAGAAACTGGTGAGGGGCTTAAAAAGACCAAAACATATGTAATATGTTGCCTACTGCTCCGCAGTCTCTCCAGCATAGTGGGGAATCGGCTTGGCAGAATTTGGACATCCTATAGGGTGTGTAGTACCACCTTAGGGCTATTTTTTGGGATAGTACCCAGTGGTTTACGCACTTGGAAGCCCTGAAGATTGATTTGAATGTGCATTGCCATTAGTAAAATATAAAAAAGATTTACCTATGTCTGATTCCCATTTTTGATAGGGAATGGATTTATTGAATGCAAGTTAATGCTCAAAGAGGATGTAAAAAGGAGATATACCCTTAGTAGTCATGGGAGACCATGTATAGAATTGCCATACTGCATTTGGAAGATATATATGATGGGTTTTAATAGATCTTAGGAGGTGGGTAACTTGGTAGTATTTATAGCAATCTATGGGTAGTATGTTGAATTTTTCCTTGAAAGCACTAAATGGTCTGAGGGTGTCGTCATATAGGTTGGCAATCCAAGTGATCCCCCTGGAGTGCCAATCCATGCTGGTGATGTTTGGAATTGCGTCTACAAGGATAGTGATAGGTATAGGAATGTCTATCTTGTTGGAGGATAAGGGTGAGAGCTTACAGAGGTCTCTCCAACCCATAAGGTAGCCTTGTATTGTAAGTGGGAGATGTTGTAAAGAAAATGGTTTCCATACATCCAGGAATAAGAGAGAATGTAAACTCGAAGTTGGGCTTAGTGCCTGCTCAATGCTGCTGCAAAGGATATCAGGGGAGGGAGTTAGCCAGTTTTTAAGTTGGGTGAGAATAGAGGCACGAAAATAGTCCTGAATATCAATCAGTCCCATGCCCCCCGCTAACATGTGTTTGATCAGAAGAGCTCTGGAGCATCGTGGGCGTTTGGAGCACCAGATAAATTGTGTAAGAAGGGATCGTAAAGATCTGAGATGGCTACTACGAACTGGGATGGGAAGTGTTCAAAAGATATAGAGTATTTGCGGGAGTAAAAGCATTTTGAATGAGGCTAAGCGGCCAGACCAGGATAATTCCACTTTAGCTATTTTATCTATTAAAACGGTAGGTGACCAAATATGCCTTAAGCATTTCAGGAGGGACCGAGGCAGAGGACATTGCATCTAAGTAGACCGAGCTTAATGCTGGGGTGAGTGTCTTTTGGAAGGCTATGTAGTAGTCATTTGTCAGCCCATCAGGACCTGCTGATTGCCAGAAGGCAAAGTTTTATCGCTTTTATGATCTTAGGTTCAGTGATGGGTGCATTTGGGGACATCAATTGTGTTTGTGAGAGAGAAAGGAGCTTAAGGCCAGTCAAGAAGGTTTGTATGGCATCATTAGTAGGTTGTGGGAGGTTAGGGTCTTCTCTAAGGTTGTACAATGAGAAATAATATTCGGCAAAAGAGTTTGCCATGTCTTGTGGGTTGAGAATTTTTTTTATTTAAAAGGATGGATTAGGCAAGGGATTTTTGTTTGGGTTCTTTGTTCTTTAAGCCTCTGAGCAAGAAACTTGCCGGCTCGATTTCCAGATGAGTATTGTGTAAAATTGAGGGAGGTAATATGCCTATCGTATTGTTCAATGAGCATGAGCCTAAGATCAGAGCAAAGTTTGGAGAGTTTATTTGCTGCATTGGTGTCTGTAGAGTTTTTGTTCAGGGATTCAAGAACCCCGATTTCCCCAAGGAGACAATTTTCTGCGTCCTCTGCCTTTTTGCCCTTGAACACAGTTGTAAAATAATACCTCTAATAAAAAGTCTTATGGGCGCACCACAAAGTAGCAGGATTAGACACCGATTGTGCATTCAGTGAGAAGAACTAATTTAGATGGTTAGTGATGGTAGTCACATGGGCAAGCATCTGGAGTAAATGGGAATTAGCTCGCCACACATATGCAGGACTGGAGTGTGGCCCTCCATCACAGTTATAGAAACAGGTGCGTGGTCGGACCACGAGATGTCATGTATGATGTAGCATTGGCATGGGGCGTTCGGACCTGGAACTGGTGTCCATTCAGTAGTCCACCATTAGGTTATAGTCTCCACACATGACTAAGGCACCTGTTATGATTTTATTAACTTTGCGAAACAGTTTCTTTAGGAAGCAAAGTTGGTGGGAATTGGGTGCGTAGAGATTGAAAACCGTGTAGGGCTTGTTGCCGAGTTCCCCTATCAAGATTAGGTATCTTCCTTCTGGGTCTATCAGAACTTCTTGTAAGGTGAGGGCTACAGTCTCTGATAGCTATGAGCATGTCCTTTTGTTTTGTAGGCGCTGAGGCCATAAAAAAGGAAGGAGGCATTTTTTTGGTGGAGCAATAGTCCATCTCAGGTAGGTCAGACCAGTGGTGAGATAAGAAAGAAATAAGGAAAAAATGAAAAGATCAAACAGTATTCATATGACCAACGTGGTAAAAAGGTAGATTCTAACATGAATCTGGCGGCAGTATGACTGCCCATTACTCAGGAGGGGTAAATTCGTGCACTGTAAGTTCCAAGGTACTTCAGGAATCAAGTAGGTTGCTTATCACTTTATGAGCTGGGTGTTCAGGTAGTGCTCTTTTTGTTTTTCTTTTTATGTGATACCATTTGCCAGTCACCCTGAGTGTTCAGTTTGGAGGAGGAGCTCTCAGAGGCTTGCTCAGGTAGAATGTCCCAGGAGCGGAACAGCCTTGGACCATTGTCGAGGCTAGTGATCACTAACGAGTTGCCATCACGGGTGATGGTTAGTTTTGTTGGGTAACCCCAGTGGTACACAATATTGTGGCTGCGCAGCGCCTTTGTCACAGGCAGTAGGGATTTGCGTTTTGCATCATGTATTGTGAGAGGTCTGCATACAAGTCAATGCAGGAATATTTCTCCAGAAGTTGCGGGTTGCAGCAAAAAGCCATCATAAACTGCTCCTTCGCATGAAAAAAAATTTACTCGCATCAGCACATCTCTGGAATGTTTTCTGGCAGATGGGACGGCTTTGGTAGCGGATGGATTCGGTCAATGACCAGATCCGATTCAGGTACTGATGGTAAGAAGGCTTTCATGAGGTTACAGGCATATTCTTGTAATTGCGCAGGTTGTATGGCCTCAGGAATTCCACAGATTTTAACATTGTTCATGCGTGACCTATCCTCAAGGTCAGCTACTTTGGCTCTAAGCCAGGATAGGTCATCAGATTGATCATTGTGGGCATTTACTAGGGAGTTATATGAGAAGGCGTATTTACCCATTTTTTTTCAACATGATCAATTCTTCCTCCCAGCACCCCCACCTCAGCTTTAAAGTTGTGCACACATTCCATCATGTCCGCATGTAAGGAGCTGTGGAGGGAGACAAGAATGTCCTTTAAAGTAGTGTCTGAGATGGGCTGGTTTGCAGTAGGGAAAGCATTAAATGTATCCACGAGCTCTCTCGTGTCCTCCTTTGAGTCCTGACACATGCTCACCTTAATATGCTGGATGTCAGCTGTCATGCAAGGTTTAGACTTCACCGGGCTGTGGGAGAGCAGTGTGGAGGCATCAGGTGATTGCCAAGTGGAGGCGCCATGTGAGCCTGGACTTGGTGTAGCTGAGGGAGAGCCACTGGAGGAAGCAGGGGATCCGCTGCTGGAGCCATCTTGGCTTGTGCTTTGGGTCGCCGGGGTGATTAAATGCTGTAATTTCTTCAGCTGGGATGTAGAGACACTACCTGGGCGGCGGTTTGACGATGCGCGGCCTGCGCGAGATGAGAGGGGACTGACGGATTCGGGACCGCTGGTAGATCCCACCAGTCCTTTTGGCAGACGATCCTTTGAGGGATATACCCCGCCCTCCCCCTTCCTTTCATGCTATGCTCTCCCCCTTATGGGCCTCTTCATGAACCAGATTTTACAATGAAACATTGGTTGACCCTTTGAAAATAACTTTGATCGCTGCATGCTGCCTACTTTGACCGTATCTGTCCCCCCGATAGTGATACAATTTTTTCACTCTCCTTATTACTTCGGAGGGTGTCTGATTCAAGGCTTCCATCCAGAGAGAAACGTCCTTTTTTATAACACACCTTATGCCACAATCCGTTGTAAAGCTACCCCTGATGAAGGGCCTGTTGTCTTCCCGAAACATATATGTTGGGTAACCGAATTCCATCCTCGGACAACGAATAGATCAGCACTGTATCTTACAGTATCTTTTCAATGGCATTATTGGTGAAATGTATTTGTGATATTTTTAATGATATATGCGCATAACATTGTATCTGATACATTGTTCTTATGAATTTGATGCTCTTTTTTGATTTTCTTTGAACCAATAAATATATAATTTTTTGATACACATGTGGTTGGTCGGTATACCTATTTAAAGTCCCACCCAAGGGGGTATTCTTTTCATACACTGATATGCTTCTAGGATGAGGTAACCACCACTTTTTTCCTGTAGACTGTATGGTTTTATGGTATTTGCGTCAGCTGGGATGAGTCTTTCCTCTTGCGGGTCATCTTGGATGACAAGGTAGTCTGTCAGGTGGATGGCGGTGTGTGGGCTCGGTCAGGAGCACCCCGATTTGCTTAGATTCCCGTCACTGGAGCGGAGCTGAGGATTCAAACGTCCATACAGCAGTATGGTAGCCACGCCCCCTTAAATCATATTTTTAAAGAGCAACTCCCATCTCTGTCCCATAGCGGCTCCTCCTCTCCCCGCTGTTGACTCACCGTCAGTCCGATTTACTTTAATGGGACAGCTGGTGATGCGGCAGTGACACAACAAGGTGAGGGACGTGGCGGCAGCAGGTGAGTGGATGCCCGCTAACCATGATGGATCTGAAATGACAGATGCTCTTTAAATTTAAGGACTTATTCTTGCTAGTAGTTAGTATCTTTAATATTTGCAAACAGAGTGAAGGTTTCCTATTTAGAATAATATGTGGTCGGGTTGACGATGATGATGTTCGCCCATCGTCTTCGGAGAGGACCTTAACATCTAACAGGCTATTGGCTGCCCACGGTGTGTCCGCCAGTGGCTGTTAAGACTGATACGGGCACAGAATGGTCTTCCACATGCCAGGCAGACAAGTGTGGGCAACACTGTTGCAGCATTTGCAGCTCTGGCTTTACGGAGTGCTATGGTTGTCCTTCTGGATTCAGATGTCTGTCAGCCTTGGTGGATCAGCATGCGCCATGTCGATCGATCTTGTGCCAGGGTTTCCCAGGAGGTGGTGTCAAAATCCAGGGACTTGAATGAGGCTTTCAGAGTGTCTTTGTATCACTTCTCTTGTACCCCCCATAAACGCTTTCCTTGAGACAGCTCACTATAAAAAGGAGCTGTTTGGGGATGCGGTAGTCTGGCATCCTTACAATGTGGCCTGCCCAGCATGTCTGGGCTTTCATAAGCAGTGTCTGAACTGATGGCAGGCTTGCTCTGGAGAGGACTTCAGTGTCTGGCACCTTGTCCTGCCACCGGATCTTCAGAAGTCTGCATAGGCAGGATGTGTGGAGGTGTTTCAGTTGCCTAGCGTGCCTCCTGTATACAGTCCAAGTCTCACTGGCATACATCAGGGTAGTTAGCACTACTGCCCTGTAGACTTTGAGCTTTGTAGCAAGCCTTACTTAAGGGTGGTCCCACGCGTTGGTCCACAGTCTGCCGAATGTGGAGCTTGCCTTGGCTTTTCTGCAGTTGACCTCATTGTTGATCGTCATTGCGCGGGAGAGGGTGCTGCCAAGATATGTAAATTGGTCCACTGCTTGCCGCTTTTGTCCCTTCAATGTGATGGTGGGCACTTGATGTTGGGCTTTCTGAGCTGGCTGGTGCATCACTTCAATTTTCTTTGTGTTGATAAGGAGACCGAAATTGTCGCATGCTGCTGCAAATTTGACTATGCTGGCTTGCATTTCCTGCTCTGACCCAGCATTCAGGGCACAGTCAGCAGAAAGGAGCTCTCGTAGCACAGTCTCCTTTATCTTGGTGACAGCCTGGAGTCTTCGCAGGTTGAATAGTTTCCCATTGGTCCTGTAACTTAGGCTGACTCAGAAGGAACTGTTCTGAAAAAAAGAGTCTGATAGCATGGCTGAAAACATTATGCTGAACAGGGTCAGTGCCAACAGGCACCCTTGCTTGATGCCGTTTGTGAGGGAAAAGGCTTCTGAAGCTTCTCCATCGTCCAGGACATGAGCCATCATGCCGTCATGGAACTGACGTACCATTAGGATGAATCGGTCAGGGCACCCAAACTTTCACACAGACCTTCGCGACTGATAGTGTCAAAATCCTTTGAGCTATTCTGCTCTTGACACTTCTCCTGGAGCTGTCGGGCAGCGAAGATCATGTCCACAGTGCCACACTCTTTGCAGAAACTGCACTGTGTCTTGGGTAGTAGTTTCAGATGATATTCCTGCTAACAGGCGCTGTCATGATGGATCTGAAATGACAGATGTTCTTTAAATAGAAGGACTTATTCTTGCTGGTAGTTAGAAGCTTTAATATTTGCAAACAAAATTAAGGTTTCCTATTTAGAATATTAAGCGGTCAGGTTAGTAAAACAGCGATATCAGAATTGATTCAATCATACAGTTTGTAGTGTACATAGCTTTGCAAAACAATGGGACAAAGGAATATTCCTGAACTTTGTTTTATCTCATGGTTACTGTTAAATTGCGTGAATGCATAATGCAATGCATGTTAAGTCAGCTTACAGAGCTTGGGATTCATTGAATGAGTTTACCAAAAATGTAAATATTGCAGAATATACAGCCTCTTGCTACATAACCAAGCTCCATTTCATACGGAATAAACTAAACTATTAATAGTATTATAAATAGAAAACTATCTTTATATAGATTTTTACTCCAAAAGAATTTTATTAAAATAAAATTTGATAAAAATCAAAACAATACGATAGAAGTAAAAAATCATTGATTGATATCCACCCTGAAATCAGAAGAATGTCTGAAATTATTCTATACAGTCCATGTGATCTTGCAGGCCTCCATTTTGTCATTTTCCCAGGAGACCATTTTCTTCAAGTTATACAAAGAGTCTCTCACAATCTCACAAGCCCACTCCAATAGAGAGGAGGTGCCTGATTTATGCCAGTTTTTCGATTTAATGGTGCTTGCATAGGTTAGAAAGGATCTAAGTAAGCTTACAATCACACCTTCAGCAAACCCCATAAGATCCTGAATTTTATACTCAAGCCAATTTGGTCTCCGTTTGGGATGTACATATTTACTAACGTATACATTTTGCCATTTGGGGTAGTTTTGGGGAAAAGGTATCTCCCCTTGGTGAGACCAATGAATGTGGCATGGCTTGTCTCTGAAATGTGTTTCCCATGATCCTCAGCGCAGTGACAGCTCTCTCTGCACGCCCTCTCGGACTTTTGGCGGTGGCTTCCTATACTTGTATACCGACACCAGTGCAACAGCTGTATCAGGTCTCCTGGATCGCTTGAATACACAGTGGTGGCTATAAAGCCCTGCCTTCCGACACCTGTGACAGTCCCAGTGCTTTCGATCCACTGCTCCTCTATCCCAGGTACTGCTATTTGTACCTGCCTTGATTACAAGCTGCACTGCATCTAGCGCTTGTGAGTGCAACATAAAAGTTTTATTAAACAAGAGACCAAAATAAAAAATAACTACACAGCTTTGTGGGCCCCTCTCTTATTTCAGAGTGCTTGAGGAGGCACCCCAGCCTAGTTAGTTGAATAACTATTTAGATCCCGCCCACACCTCCGGGTTGTTTCTTTTATTATTTTTTTTCTTTTTGTTACAATTTCTTACATGGTATTTATACTTAGGATAGCATTACAACATGGTTCAATACTTGTATGTATAATTATATCTGTCAGATGGAGGCTTCATCTTTGCTTTTAGCCCTTCATAGTTGTTTAACACGACTTACTGAACATAGGCAGCTTTTGCTGAATACACACGGTTTTCTGTCTCTGGGACATCCCTGAGCACACAGTGCACCATCAGCAATCTCCTTTGAGAGAGTAGACTAGAGTCTAGACATATAGCGGAAAGGATACAGCCCTAGATTTGTACAGTAGAAGATTGACCTGAGGGTCATCCTCATATCAACATCAAAAAACTACAATTCAACTGTAATGTCTGCCTTCATTATGTAAAGCACTGGGCAAACTGTTGGATATTTAAATCCTGTATAATAATATTAATAAATTGTGTGGTTCTACACTGCCATTGCGGGACAGGCCTTCCAGGAGGGAACTCATCCATCGCTAGCCAGTCCAGGATGTCCAGGGGTTCTGTAGCCAGGAAATGAAGGGACTCCTGGAGAGGGGTTGTGTTATTCAGAAAAAAATTATCCCCATTTAGGTGGATTTGAAGGCTAAAAGGATAAACCAGGTGTACAAGCTGCCACATTCTGTGATCATATCCAGAAGAGGTTGTAGATGGCGGTGCATGGAGAGAACCCTGTGGACAAAAATCAGGTAGGCACATTGCTCTAGCTCTTCTTTTATAGTGAAAAAATGAACCCAGAATAGGACGTCTCGTGGTTGAGTACCCACTTTACCACGTGTTTACTCAATACAGTTCTGTGAGAAGTAGAGTGTTGCTCCAAAATAACATTAAGAATACCAATCACAGTAGCCTTCAAGTCCCCTTTGCCCTTTACTTTAGAGATTGCACATCGTTTTATATTGTTATGCATAGGACGGTTTTCAAGATCACTGATGGAGACGTAGGAGGGGATGAGATCCTGTTGGCGACCGCATTGGGTTTCCAGATGCGTTGTGCTAACAATTCTTGTTCTGTGCGTAAGGTAACCACCTTCATTTCTAGGCAGTCTATGGCGAAGGGAGGGCAGGTTTCCCTGTGAGCCCTCTACTGTAGGGCTCTGAAGGTGGCAAGCCAGAGAGGCTGGACGTGGTAGGGGATGGTGGCCACAAGGCTTAATCTAGTGTAGGAGCGGGTCCTACCTTCTGACTGCAGGAAACTGCACTGGGTGTCATGCTGTCCCTGGCTGCCGCTCTGGTGTGGGGAGCCACAGGGACGAAGAAGCACAGGTGAATAGACCCCCTGTGCAGGGCCGCATTTTGACAGGTAGATCAGCTGAGCTGCTCCCATTGACGGTAGGTGTGGGTGCAGGGCTCAGGGTTAAAGTGTTAGTGCATTGCGTTTGTTTGGCCATGCCATCTGAATATTCAGTCTTAAATGAGTAAAACTGGAGCATTACTCAAATTTAGGTTTATTTACCCCCACTTGAGCCTGATATTTCAGCCTATCAGAGTTACAGTAAGTTTGACAGCTTCTGCCCCATTAACTATTTGACCTCACACACACACACACACTGTACACTAGTTGAAAATGTGTGAAGTCAGGCAGTTGACAGGGTAGTTATCACTAGGTTTTTGGTTAAACTCAGACACCAACATTCAAGCTGATCTGCCAGACTCAGAATTGGGGAAAAAAAAAAAAAAAAAAAACAGAGTTAGACTTACCGGTAACTCTTTCAGGAGTCTTCTTGAACAGCCCTTGAGAGATGGAGCTCCTCCTACTGGACAGGAAACAGGCATCTGGTCAGTTTATCCAAGAACCGAAGGACGGAGCTGAAAGATAGTTAAACTTACACAAAATCACCGTATACATAAAAAGGGTGGGGACGTGCTGTCCTGGAAGACTCCTGGAGACCGTTACCGGTAAGTCTAACTCCGGTTTTCCCCTAGTTGTCTTTCAGGACAGCCCTTGAAAGGATGAACAAGTACTCACTCTGTTTTTGGGGGGGGGCACAGAATGGAGGAATTCCTTCCAAACGCTTGATCTTGACTACCCAAAATGTCCAATCGATCATGTCGAATGAACATAGACATACTTGACCACGTGACAGCCTTGCATATTTGCACTGGGGTAGCGCCGGCTCTTTCCACCCAGGATGTGGTTAATGCCCTTGTAGAGTGTGCATTCAAACCTTGTGGAGGGTTCATGCGTAACGTTTTGTACCCCTCTGAGATGGCCATCTTTATCCACCTAGCTATGGTTCCTTTAAAGGCATGTCTACGTTTTCGGTTTCCTGAGAAGAGGATAAACAGAGCCTCCGACGTCCTGAAGCCCTTTGTAGCTTCCATATAGCTTATAAGACATCTTCTAATATCCAGCAGGTGTAGCTGTTCCTCCTTGCTATTAGCAGGTCTATTACAGAAGGAGGGTAGAACTATGTCCTGGCTCCTATGAAAGGTTGAAGCGACCTTGGGGATAAATGCTTGGTCAGTCTTGAGAATGATCCTATCCTCCAATATCTGTAGGAAAGGCTCTCTGATTGACAAAGCCTGTAGCTCGCTGATCCTGCGAGCAGAGGTCACTGCGATAAGAAAAAGGGTAATCTGTTTTCAGGAGGCCTCTGATAGCGGCTCAAAAGGCTCTCTAATTACTTTCAATACAGTAGACAAGTCCCATGTTGGAGTTTTACGACAAGGTAACGGTTGTAGCCTAGAGACTGCTTTACAGAATCTACTTATGAGTGGGTACTGTTGCAGGGAACGCTGCAAGTAGACTGAAAGAGCTGCAATCTGTAACTCAATTGTGCTTAAGGACAGGCCCTTATCAATGCTTTCCTGCAAGAACTCCAGAATCGGAGAGCCACACTCTTCCTCCCCTGCTTCGGTTAACCAAAAATTAAACTTCCTCCAGACCTTTTGGTAAATGGCTCTTGTAACTGGTTTACGGCTTTGTAACAGTTTTTATCGCTCTGTCAGAGAGACCCTTAGACTTCAGGATCTCTGCTTCAGATACCATGCTGCTAAATTTAGCATGGCTGGACGACTAGTCCCTGGGATAGTAGGTTCCGACTGGGAGGCAACATCCAGGGTGGTTAATCCGCTAATGATAGTAGCAGTGAAAAACATTCTCTTTTTGGCCAATATGGCCCTATCAGGATTAGAGCCGTATGTTGCGTCCTGAATATTGGCAGGACTCTGGGGATTAAATATAGGGGCGGGAAAGCGCAGCATAGGTTGAAATTCCATGCGGTCTGAAGGGCATCAACTGCCACTGGTTGATCCCTTGGGTTTAGCAAGAAAAAAACTCTTTGTATTTGATCTGTTGGCAAATAAGTCGATCTCTGGAAGTCCCCACTTGGCTATTTGCGCAAATACTATTGGATCTAGAGACCATTCCTCTTGGGATATTAACCACTTCAGCCCCGCAAGGATTTCCCATGTTAGGACCAGAGCACTTTTTGCGATTCGGCACTGCGTCGCTTTAACTGACAATTGCACGGTCGTGCGACGTTGTACCCAAACAAAATTTGCGTCCTTTTTTTCCCACAAATAGAGCTTTCTTTTGGTGATATTGGATTACCTCTGCGTCATTTTTGATCACCGCCAAAAAAAAAAAAAAAAAGACAATTTTGCAAAAAAAAAAAAAATATTATTTCTTACTTTTTGCTAAAATACATATCCAAAAAAAAGAATATATAAAAAAACAAAAATGTATTCATTGGTTTTGGCCGATTTATATTCTTCCTCATATTTGTGGTAAAAAAAAAAAAAAAATCACAATCGGCATTTATTGATTGGTTTGCGCAAAAAGTTGCAACGTTTACAGACCATGAGAATTAATTTCTTTTTTTTTTTTTTTTTTTTTTAAAGGGTAATGAGAATTAATTTCTGGCATTTTTAAATTTTTTTTTTTTACTAGTAATGCCGGTGGTCTGCATTTTTTATCGGGACTGCGATATTGCAGCGGACATTTTTGACAAATTTTTTGGGACCAATGACATTTATACAGCCATCAGAAATTTAAATATCCACTGATTACTCTGTAAATGTCATTGGCAGGGAAGGGGTTAACCTGCAAGGGGCAGGGAAAGGGTTAACAGTGTTCCCTAGGCATGTTCTAACTGAGGGGACTGGGCTGGCAGGGGCACCAAAGATCTAACTGATCCCGAGTACAGGGATCAGTAGATCTCTGACATGCTGCCTGTCTGAACGGGAAACTGCGGTGTTTACATCAGTGGTTCCCCATTTTGGCTGTCACAGGGTATCGCGAGTCACCGGCGGACAGAGTCCGCCCGACCCGCGGCCCCGCTGAGGGAGCGTGCGGCGGGCACGAGTGCTCGCCCCCTAGCCATCATGCAGTAAAGTGACGACTATAACCGGTGATTCGCGGGACAGAGCCACGCTGTCGCTGCTTAAAGTCATATGGCGGTCAGCGAGTGGTTAACTGTCTGCTGTTAGACTAGACTGTTTTGTACCCCTTTGAGGTGGATTGTCGAGTGGGATTCCAGATTCTGTATTGCCCAGGAAAAAATTCTGTGCTATACTCACCAAGATGGGACTCCTGGTCCCTCCTTGCTTGTTCAGGTAAGCTACCAAGGTTATATTGTCCGACCTGATTTGTAAGTGCTGACCTCGGAGTTGTTTTTGAAATGCTGCGATTCCTCCACAGCTTTGAGTTCCTTGTAGATGGATGAGTGCTGTCTCTCTAGTTGAGTCCAGGTTCCCTGGGCCCAGTGTCACTCCAAATGGGCCCCCCCCCAACTGCAAATGCTGGTGTCTGTTGTCAGTATGCGGGAGATTGGGAAGGTACACAGTAAACCTTCTTGAAGATTGGCTTGGTCTCTCCAACACCACAGGATTTGTTTTGTTTTGGCTGGGAGGTATACTTTGTCCTCTGAGTCCTTCCTTCCCCGAATTTTGAAGGAGGAAGGATTGAAGTGGTCTCTGGTGAAACCTGGCCCATCTGACTGCTGGGATGGAGGCAGTCATGAGACCCAGGGCAGACATTATCTCTCCCGTGGTGACTGGGAGATTTGTCTGCATCTGTGTCATTCTTTGTCCGATACGATTGATCTTTTCTTGCGGTAGTACAATCTTCTGTTCCTTGAAACGGATAGTGTAACCCAGGAGAAGGATTTCCTGAGAGGGAGAGAGAGTCGACTTTTCCGTATTGACGATCCACCCTAACTGGAATAACCACTGTTGTGCCACCTTTAGGTCTTCCAGTAGCTTATTTTTGTTGGTGCTATGAACAGCAAGTCATCCAGGTATGGCATAATTATTATGGATTGCAGTCTTAAGGGAGCAAGGGCTAAGCCAGAATTTTGGTAAAGATCATCGGGGCTGAGGAGAGGCCGAAGGGTAAGGCTCGGCTTTGAAAGTGATAGATCCTTCCCCCCATCTGTACTGCCATCCGGAGGAATTTTTGTGAACTTTCCCTGATGGGGGATGTGCAGATAGGCATCCTTTAAGTCTATCATTGCCATGAAACAATCTTTCTGGAGTAAATTTCTGACTGAATACAGGCGGTCCCCAGGTTACAAACATGATGGGGTCTGTAGGTTTGTTCTTAAGTTGAATTTGTTTGTAAGACAGAACAGGTACATTTTTTAAGTGTAGCTTCAGCCAAAAGAATAATTTTTAAGCTTTTTGGATAACATAGGGAAGGGTTAACACCCCGTAATGTTTGTTTTGCTGTCTATGTTTCTGTTCAGAAAACTTTCACCTCACTTCCTGTCCCAATGATAATTGGATTTTGAAAATTTTGGGTTGTTGTGGAAGCAAGAATTGGTGATAAAGCATCAATGGAGACACCTTTTTCCCATAATAACTCTTATAGGAGTGATTTTCCCTTCCTATGGGGAGATTTCCTCTCACTTCCTGTTGTCTACCTCCGTTTGTAGGTAGGAGTCGTTTGTAAGTCGGATGTTTGTAACTAGGGGACCTACTGTAGGTTGATTCCATCCGGAATCATTTGTACCGTATGACTGCGTTTAATGGTTTTAGGTTGAGGATCAGGAGGTACTTGCCTGAAGGTTCCTATACCAAAACCGCATGTGAATAGAAACCCTGCCCCTCTTCCTGTTTTGGGACTGGTAATAGGACTTTTGGTCTACCATTTCCCCTATAATTTGTGGCAACGCCTTGGGTAATCAGTACTCTTGTGGGAGGCCTTTCGCTGAACTCCAAGGCATAAACCTCTTTCGACTACTCCCCTGACAAAAATTGTTGGAGGTTCATTTTTGCCACTGTGTCCAATTTTCCTCTCACTTGGTACCTGGCATCACCGATTGTAGCCCTCTGTCTTGGGATTTTGACCAGGAGGGTTAAACAGCACGTTTGCCCTTGGCCTCCCTTTTTGGCCGGAGCAGTGCTTCTTTGGTCTTCCCTTATCCTATGAATTTCTCCAATCTTCCTTAGTTTGTCCCCTGCAGGGACGAAAGAATTTTCTGGGAAAGGACTTTTTCTTAACCGGAAAGGTCTTCTTCCTATCGGCCGTACTCTCCAAAGCTTCCTCCAGCTTAGAGCCGAAGAGAAATTTGCCCCAAAAAGGAACACTACATAGGCATAGTTTGGAGGCTGTATACCAGGGCCAGGTTTTGAGCCAAAGGGATCTCCTGGCTGCTACTGATAGAGAAGCTGCTCTGGCTGACAGCTTTACTGATTCGGCTGAGGCGTCCGCAATAAAGCCTACTGCCTTGAAGAGCATGGGGAAGGATTTTAACAAGTCTTCCCTGGGGGTACCTGCCTTTAGGTGCTCTTGCAGTTGTTTTAACCCAAATTCTAAATTTCTAGCTACGCAAGTCATAGCTAGTGATGGTCTTAGGTTGGCCATAGAGGTATCCCATGATCTTTTCAGGATTATGTTGCCTCTCTTATCCATAGAGTCTCCCAACTGCCCCATATCTTCAAAGACCAGGTCTGAGTGTTTCGACACTTTCACTAAGGGAGCATCCAGTTTTGGGCACTGGTTCCAGACTGAATCTGGGTCGTCATCAAATAGGAACCTTCTTTTTAGGCTACTTGAGGAGATGGGCCTCTTTTTTGGTTCTGACCATTCCCTAAGAAAGAGTCTGTCATGACTTGGTGCACTGGGAATACCTTGGGCTTCTTTTTGTTCAGCCCCTGGTACATTTTACTGTGCCTTGAGAGTAAAGTCTCTTCCTTCTTAATCTTTAAGGCATCATAGATTGCTCCAAGCAGTACATCTACTTCCTCCTGGGAAAGCTTGAGCCTGGTAGGTACTGAGGCATTTTCCTGACCCTCCTCCTGAAGATTGGGCAGAATCCGGGTCAGTAATCCTAAGGGGATTCTCCCTACTCTCTGAGGGCTCTCCTGAGCCTGAAGCTGCTGGAGAAGGGGAGGTGGGCACCTGTTTGGGCTGACTGGTGGCCGTGCTTGGGACCTGCACCTCTGTAATTAATTTCAGGAATGACTGGAAAGTAGATTGCACTTAATCTTTGAAGGAGCAGGGGAATTTTGAAAATGGAGCATCTTCCTTGCTTTTTAACACAGATGTGATGCAAGCAGGGCATAAGGTTTTAGTGTAACTAGATGAAAGCCTTGCACCGCAGGCAGGGCAATTTTTCTTGTCTGTTTTTGTAGACGATCTCTCTGATCTAGAAGATTTTCTCCTAAGCGGGGACAAGAAAAGGGCGAGAAGAGGGAAGCTTTTAATAAGAGGCCCGGCTAGTTTAGTCCTCCTGCCCACAAGAGCTAATACATGAAGTCCCCCCCCCCCTCCCCAGGGACTTCCTAGCTCCCCCTGACGAAAAAATAAATGCACAGGAAAAAAAGGCTCTGGCCACTGCCAGACTACCTGTGATGAGCCGGCGTTTGCCTCTCCCGAAGCGTGGGATGCCTCCGTGCTCTTGGATAGCAGCCGCTAGCGGGGCACTTTTAACCCCCAAGAAGGGGTTAAAAGTGCCCGTGTTGCGGCATTTCGGAAGACCCATCCAATCAGGGGAGCCTGAGCCACACAAGGATCAGAACGGGATCCCTCCCAGAGCAGAGTGGCTTTCTCCCTCACATACAGCACAGCCCCATCCACCATTTTGGTGGTGTTCTAGGGGGTACTGCACGGCACCTCTGGCTTCTCCATAATACCATTAACCTCCCTCTGGCCCCCCGGCCTCCATAAAGAGTGACTCCACATCTCAGCAATAAAAACCTGCACGTGGGCCAAGACTGCCAGACGCAATCTGCAGTCTCATTATAGCCCATCACTAGACAATACATCTGCCCACATAATGGCCGGCAATCCTTCGAGGCGGCCTTGTCAGACCTCCCCGTATCTCCTTCATGGCAAGATTCCCCTCAGTCTGAGCTGGATGGAGGGGCCATTGGCCCACTAGCCCAAAGAGACTCCCTATCACCTTCCTCTACAGTTTCTCTTATCAACCACACCATTGACGAGATGCTCATGTCACCCTCCACAGCACCTGTCCCACGTTCCACCACTCTCCAGGGAAAAGATCCACAAGCATCTCAGCATCAGGACATGTCCCTATAACTTAAGAAAACTTCTGAAATCAAATCTGACTTACAAATGCTAGGTTCTCGCATTGATAATGTGAAGATTAAAATGCATGCCACCGTTAATCGGGTAAACCAAGACTCAAATCTGATCCAAGAATTGCATAACCGTTTGGAAGGAGCTATGGCAAAAATCGATGATCTCGAAAATAGGTCAAGGAGGCTTAACTTCAGAGTCATGGGTCTTACTGGTGTCTTTGAAGCTGTCCATTCCCTGATCAAGACCCTCATTCCAGACATTTGTCCACACAAAATGGAACTGGATCGGGCCCCATAGGGCACTCGGTGTCCCCCCCCCCCGCTCCGATGGCCTTCCACGGGACACAGCGGTAAAACCCCACTACTACAGCACCAAAGAGGAAGTGATGAAAAGATCCTGCTCTACCCCTCAAATTCAAGTCTTGGGTCATACGGTACAAATCTTTGCGGACATCTCCCCTTTCACCATCCAAAAACGGAGATCCCTTAAACCTCTCCTCACAGTAATATCTCAGAAAAACATAAAATATTGGTGGCAATGTTCTTTCGGATTAAAATTCGACTATCACAAGTCATACAGATTTTCCACATTCCAGGAAGGGGAATCTCTCCTACAGCAACTGGGGATCATTTCCAAAGATCCACCCTCGCCGATGCAAACATCCTTCTCAAGCTTGTCCAAGAGACCGCCCCCTTCAAGCCCACTCACCACCCTCTGGCAAAAACCCAAACCTAAGAAGGCCAAATAAGGCATCCCCCCATGTGAAGGATCTAAGGTACTTCATTTTCCTTCATCTCCAACACTGGAGACAGGTTCACATGGACCGCCATTTTGTCATGGTAAGCAGAGGGCCAGTCTCCTGGTTTGCATTAAAGTTTGTTTAGAAATGTATTGTATACTTAGTTTAATGCTGACACTTGGATACCAAACAACCTACCAAGGGTCCTATTGTGCCCGAGGGTTCCTTCTGTTAGCTGTTTTTATTTAAGTTTTTGCTCTCATATTTACAGGGGACAAAGTGTTTGGAGTGGCAGTTAGGCACCCACCACCTGCTCATGGAGAATGGGCATTTTAGTTCTCCGGAACAGGGTGCCCCCACTTTTAGTGGGAACCACATTGTCTGACAGTTGGAGTATGTTCTCTATACTCCCTCCATGTTCTTCTCTTTCTTTGCCTCATTTTTCTATTTACCTACTGCTTTTTCTTTCGCTTAGGTTTATTCCTTTTTCTATGGTGACAGGACCGCATTCATTACCCCTTTGGCTCCAATGAAGCTCTACCAGACTCAGCCCTCCCACATCCGTCCCAACTACTCATACTGGGTCTCAGGTAGGTGATCGGGCATTGCCACGTGCACACCTCTCTGCTCCATGGCTGACCCAATTACATCCAGGCTCCCTCTCCGTATAGCCTCTCACAATATTCAGAGCCTAAACTCCCCCATGAAACGCAAAAAGACGTTTCAACAGTACACTGCTCAAAATATAGACATTGTCTTTGTGCAGGAAACCCATTTTCCCAAATCATTCTCCCCCTCCTTTATTCATCGCAAATTCCACAAATTCTACCTGGTTAGTACAACCAACAAAACTAAAGGGGTAGGCATTTTCTTCTCTCATAATGTCCACTTTTCATGCATTACTGAATTGAAGGACCCAGGGAGCAGATTTCTACTACTTAAAAGTTGACAACCAACTCTACACATATCTTATTATGCCCAGAACAAAGGCCAATCCAAATTTTTTAATCCCTTTTCCAAGCCACTAACACTTTAGCGGAAGAGACAGTAATATACAGTGGTGATACGAATACGGCTTTTGATGTGGGCTTAGATAAAACCCGCCCCCCAGGTTGGAACCAGATTCGCCCCTCAAGGCAGAGTCTCAAAGTAGCTAGACAAATTTCTAATCAGGGGCTGGTGGATGTATGGAGGGAAATGAATCCCTTTACCCGGGACTACACGCACTTCTCCAGCCCTCTTAATACGTTAGCCAGAATAGACCATTTCTTCATTCACACCAACCAAATACATGGCCAAATTGGATGTGACACTTATTATGACATATATCTTTTAATAGGCTCTATATCCCCTTGAACCTACAGACGTTAGACTGAGACGCATCTCCCAGTCTTGCAGGCACATATCTTTTGACGCCATCTTCCTCCTCCGAGCTCCATTACAGCTACTTATATGCACCTTAAGCGATCATATAGATAAGACAAGTGACCTTACCAGTCTGTTTTTCACTAAAACGCAAACCTTGATAAAGCCTCTTCAAGGAACCCAGTATCTCGGGTGCTCACGGCATTAAGCAATCTCTCCTGGTACTTGCATCAAAAGGTAATCTGACAGTGAATATGCGTTAATACCAGTATAAGAATGTATGAAGCCATTGATGTTGGCAAATGATTATGAATATATTATTGTTTCTCATTTTTGAGAATGAGAACATTTTGTGACATGTCTATTCTATATTTTATAAAATTGTCTCTATCCCCAAAAGGGATTATACATCCTAATTTGGTTCGTGTTTCCCCTGAAGCAGCCTCACCAGGCGAAACGCGTTGGGAGAAGAATCTAATACCTTACATCTTCATGCCTCCATTGTTTTCATCTTATCTGTTCATTGGGTATTTTATGTATCACATGATATATTGATAAAGGGAGAGCATTGATTTTTGATGTAATGTACATTTATATGCCTATGGGATAATTTCAGATTATGATGTTTGATCCTTGTATAGCCCTATTGGGCGAGCATTTTTAATATGCATTAATAAATGTTATATTTTATGGACATTTACGTCTAGACGTGTTCTTTCAGAGGTGGGGTTTGACCTGTACCATTAAAGTCCCATTTTCACTCCTCGGGGTTCTCTTACCCCTTTTTGTACTATTTAGCTTTCCTAGGGATGCGGTACTGGTCTTAAGTATTAGTCTGTGCTTAATTATTTTTTTTCTCCTGAATGACGTCAATGGCATTTCCCCATCCTCCCTATGGGCAGCTCACAAATCCTCAATCAGAGGGAAGCTAATTCAAATGGCCTCCAGGATCCGTAAAGCCAGAACTGTAGACAGAGCACTTAGAAAAGGAATTCTTAATGGCTAGCAAACAGAAGAATACCCCTTCTCCACCTCCCTATGTAAATTAGATGCGGCACGCACTGCCTTAAACCTAGCCCTCACGGCAATTGTGGAGAAACACCTTAGATGGGAAGGAGGGCGATTTTACCTTCAGAGAGATAAAATAGGCTCCATGTTGGCACACAGACTAGCCCCAAAACTTAAAGTCCACTTCCTACCCAAAAGCAGAATGCATGACGGCTCTCTTTCGCAAAACCCCCCAAAAATTCTAGAAGCCTTACAAGACTTCTATAAGAAGCTTTACTATGGAGGAGGTGAGACCCCATCTGCTGAAAAGCTACACAAGTTTCTGCATTCCCTACCAATCCCCACACTCAAAAAACTTCATAAGGAGGAACTTGAGGAACCCATCTCCCCAGAAGAGATTATTAAAGGCATTAAATCCCTAAGGAACGGCTCAGCCTCAGGTCCCGACGGATTTGCTGTCCCTTACTACAAATACTTTGCAGACATTTTAGCCCCCTACATGGCCCGGTTCTTTAACCACCTATGCTCAGGCGAATCACTAAACACTGATTTGAACTCTGCCTTCATCACAATCATACCCAAACCGGATAAAGACCCCAGTGCTGTCGAGAACTACCACCCTATATCTTTAATTAATAACGACCTAAAAATTCTGGCAAAAATATTAGCAAACCAGATCTCCAACTTCATAGGTCAATATGTGCAAAGGGACCAAGTAGGATTCATACAAGGGAGGCAGGGTCCGGACCAGATCAGGAGGGTGATTGACATCACTTACCTCTTGAGGTCGAGCTGGAATAACGGTGCATATCAGGAGGGGTTCCTTCTCTCACTAGACATGACAAAGGCCTTTGATACGGTCTCATGGTCCTACAGCACTGGGGTTTTGGTCAATCTTTTTTAAATGCAATAGGAGCTCTATACTCCAACCCAGAAGCGAAAAATCAAACTTCATGGCTTCCACACCACTCACTTTCCTATTAGGACTGGCACAAGGCAGGGCTGGCCAGTATCTCCGCTGATCTTTGCCCTGGTCGCATAGGTCCTGGCAATCGCCCTTAGATCCAACCCTGACATACCATGGGGTGAAATGTGGCACACAAACCCACAAATGCCGATGACATCATGCTTTTTGTCACGGAACCTCATATCTCTCTACCAAATATTTGCAGGACCCTGGAGTTTGGCAAGATCTCGGGGTTACACGTGAATTACTCCAAATCTTTGGCCCTAATTGTAAATCTGACGGAACATCTGGTTAGTACACTCAAAAACAACTTTTGATTCAGCTGGGTTGACAAAATACTCCCTTACCTAGGGGTCCACATAACGCCTTCCGTTAACAAACTATACGCAGTGAACTATCCTCCTATGTTCCAAAAATTGGGACGTGAAATGCAGACGTGACAAATTAGGGCTCATCTGGCTAGGCGGGGTCAATTCTATTAAGATGAATTTGCTACCGAGGCTTATATACCTTTTTCGGTCACTCCCCATACCAATCCCCAGAGGATTTCAAGAAATTCCAAGCCAAAATCATACGCTTCATTTGGTGTAACAAAGGTCATAGGTTAAACAGAGAGACCATGTTACGGACCAATGATCAGGGAGGTCTGAATCTTCCAAACTTACTCTGGTACTATCAAGCTGCCCAACTTTCCCAGCCCTCGATCATTTACTCAAAAAGCGTACACCTCAACTGGGTTAGAAAGACAAGCAATCCCTAAACACACTATTGATTTTCTGTTGTGGTGTCCTCCCAAAGCGAGACCCCCGTACTGGCCCCCACCCCATCTCACTCCCTGGCCCTTTGGGATGGCATCAAAACCAATACCAATCTGACTTCCTCATGGCGGCCACTCTCCCACTTATTCCACAATCCGCTTTTTCCTCCTCAGGTGGACATTATGGCCTTCCGTTGGTGGCTGGACAAAGGCCTGTACAGAATTGGCCACTTTGTCAACTCCATGGGTCCACTCTGTTGCACATTGTCACAGGCATGTCTAATTTACTCATGCAGAGAGGTTCAGGCTTCAACAAATTGCCCACTTCATTAGATCATTATGGAAAGACAAATCTTCCCACTTATCGCAAACAGCCTACGAAATCTGGTGTGGTCAGGCCATGGAGCAGAGGGGAGGCATATCCGTGATCTACCGATCCCTAGCCTCCTCCTCTGATAAAGCACAATATATGAGGGATTAGGAGGGAGAGCTGGGTTTGGATTGGAACCTAGAAGTTTGGCACAGGGCCTTCTCTGTGGCCTCAAAGGGCATCTTCAATATTGCCCTGGTGGAGGGAAAACTGAAGGTTCTGGCACGTTGGTACCTGGTCTCCTATAGACTTGCCAAACTTTACCCAAACACCACCACCTTGTGTTTCTGTCAATGTGGTCTCACTGGTACAATGCTTCATACTTGGTGGGAATGCCCCAAGATCAGGAGTCTATGGAAGAAAAGTTTTTCATTCGATTAGGAAAATTACGGGACTCCCAATCCCAAAAACCCCTCAAATTGCCCTGCTAAATTTTCTGGGTTCTGAGATCCCAAAACTGACCAAACGCCTCATAACCTTTATCCTGATCAGCACTAAATTATCAATTGCTAGAGCTTGGAAGCATCCCTACGTCTCCTTTAACTCCTAAGTTAAAAAAAAGAAAATTTCCTGGATCATGATGCAAAATAAGACGGCAAGCATTCTTATGGACTCAATGGAGAGAAATGACACAATGTGGGAACCGTGGCTTGCACATGTTTCCCAAGCATAGTCCATCATTCCTCTACATGGGTCATCTCAACAGGTGGTGAATCCATCCCTTATCACCGGTAGCTCAGTTCTCCCCTCCCCCATCTCCTTTACTCTCTTTCCTCTCCCTTATACTTTTCTTTTCTCCTTTTCTTTACTTCTCTGCCTTCTACATCTCTCTTAAAGCTTCTCTTCAGGTTACAGTACTTGCTTGATCTCTAGGGTTATCATACATTGTTTGTTATCTCTACACAGTTCCTGTTGATAATACCTTCCACCACCGTCTTAGATGGCATAATTTCCCACTAAGGTAATCTTTTCCAGGTCTCGGAGCCCTCTCTCCTCATGCCATAGTTCTTGAGAAATCCTTCTGTCTCTCACGCAAGGACACTCACGATCTGATACATCTCCGTTACCTGCCTGCTCTAGTTGGCTCCCGAGATGGTTGGTATCCCCAGAAGGTATTTCTAATACCACAACATTGGACAATATACTGAGCAATTTTAAGGCACCATTGGCTAATCGGCTAATACAGGATTGGGAGGCTCTACTTGGATTACTGGCTTGGTGGTCACTATGGATCCCCCGGGGCTGCTTACTGGAGGGAGGGGTGGGGGTATGCCTCTCACCACGGCACAGTATGATCCCATTTGGGGTGCTGCGGGGGAAGGATTAAGATTGCTCCCTTTTGAGCGTCCCCCCCCCCCCCCACCGGGGGCAGTCACTGGGCAGTTACATTGGATGGAGGGTTTGGTAATTCCCAAAGTTTATGTTGTAATATGTATTGGATACACTCTACCTGGATTTTCCTGCAATGTACTGTCATTTTTATGATGCTCAAACAATAATAATTTATTGAAAATAGACAAACAGAATTGCATAAACCAAACAATTACAGTGCAGTGTACCTTATAAAATTTGCGAAGGCCATATTACTCCAGTACTGTCGTATTTATTGGTTAACCTGTCTCAGAAGCCAAAAATGTACCAGGAAAGTGGGAAGTGGAAGGTAAGGGGCAGCTCAGTAGCTGCTCTTTGGTCAATACTGACAACTCACCTAAAAACAACAATCAAGGTGGAGGATTACAATTAGCTTTTGTTTTGATTTGTTAAAGTGGTTCTGAAGAGTGAAAGTTTTTAACCTTAATGCATTCTGGCATTTTGCATAGCCAGAACGCATGTTTCAATTTAGAGCGATTCACTCATTTTCTGCATGTTGCATATGGGGCAGCCCATTCACTTAAATGAGCTGCCCTATGTGCGTTTGTCATGGCAAAGAAGGTCAGGAACCAGATTTTCGCAACAATTGTGACAATCGCACCACATTTGGGATGAAATTTAGCACGATTTGGAATCGGTGCGATTCTGCCCGTAAGTGTGAACGGGGACTACACTTTAAAGCGGTAGTAAAGTCTGTGTCAGGGATCCAGACGAGCGTTGCGATCGCGCACGCTTGTGCTCACGCTCGCACAGAGTCAAACGAAGGTTCCCACGACCGTTCGGAGGCGTGCACATGTACGCATGCGCGGGGATGTTGTCAGGGCACCAATAGCAGGAGGACTCTAGGACCCAGAATCCGTCAGAGCAGGAGGGCGCTAGGACACAGCATCTCTGTCAGCACATCACATGGGCCTTTATAAGGAAGTCAGACTTGGGCTTAAGTGCTGTCTGATCTGCAGCTTGCCAGTACCTGTACCTGCTTGCCCGTTATCTGCTACCTGATCCGTTACCTGATCGACCCGGCTTCTTTGGACCCCCCTGCCTTCTCTTACCCTGACCCAGCTTGTTTTGGACCCCGCTTACCTCTGCCTGCCTGATACCCATTGCCGAACCCAGCTTGCCTCTGACCATTCCCCGCCTACCGATTCTGCTGCTCTGTTTATCTGTGATTGATCTGGCTTGTCTGACCATCCTCCTGCCTGTTTCATCAGTCAGCTGTCTGCTGTCCTGTGCTCTGCATCCAGCTCCTGTGATCGCTGTCTGCTGCTGCCGTTCCTGTTTCCAGCTGTCTGCTGTTCCAGTGTTACCGGCTCCACTCCAGCATCCAGTCTCCTGATGTTTGCCAGAGGCACTCCTACCTCGCTGTACTCACGAGACCATTGTTCCCATTCCAGTGGGCTCTGAGTCAGAGCTGTATGAGAGGTCTCCTCCTACAAGAGACAGGCTCCACTCTCTCAGGTACGTGGTTCATTACAGTATCAGACAGCCATGTCTGAGCCTGCTAGAGGAACCACTTCCATGGGAGGAGCTCTGCCAGCATCTCTCGGCACTTACTCAAGCCATCAGGTCCCTACAAGAAGGCTATACCAGATTAGAGGCTCAAGTCCAGACCTCAGCTACTACCCCTTAAGCCAGCACTGGTCCTTCCGTGGTCCTGCTGCCTCCTGAACCCAGGGTCCCCACGCCTGAAAGATTCTCCAGGGATTGGACCAAGTTTCAGGCCTTCGTTAACGCCTGTCAGCTGTTCTTTGCTCTGCAGCCACGGACTTTCTCCCTAGAAGTGACCAAGGTGGGATATGTCATCGCCCTGCTTCAGGGGGAACCACAGTCCTGGGCACATAGACTTTTGGAAGGAAACCATGCACAAGTACAGATCCTGACAGCCTTCTTTGATGCCATGGCTCAACTGTATGATGATCCGCAGCGTACCACCACTGCAGAAGCTGCCCTGTATGTGCTCCAGCAAGACCGAAGAGCGGCTGAGGACTAGGTTACTGACTTCAGACGCTGGAGCGCAGACACCCAGTGGAATGCTGCAGCTCTGCAACATCAGTTTCGGATGGGGCTCTCTGATGGACTGAAGGATGAGCTTGCCAGAGTGGGAACCCCCAACATCCTGGAAGGACTGATCACTCTATCCATCCAGATTGATCGGCATCTCCGGGAGCGTCGTGCTTAAAGAGCCACACAACAGCACAGGCCTACCTGGATGATGCCCAGAGTTCCTTCTCACGCCTCTTCTGTTCCAGCACCAACCATGCCAGCTTCCAGCGCCCCAGAACCCGAACCTATGCAATTGGGACTGATGTGACCTATGCTGATACCTGAAGAGCGACTCCGATGTTGGCAGAACAACCTATGCCTGTACTGTGGAGAGTCGGGTCATTATGTCCGCAGCTGCCCTGCCAAGACCCGTAAGTCCTTACCACTTGCTTCTACCAGCCTGTCTACTGTGTCTGCCACCGCCACTCACATCGCTCTACCTCTTTCGTTTCAGCTGCCGGGAAGAACCCTACAAGTCAACGCCATTATTGACTCCGGTGCATGCAGCTGTTTTATTGACCTGCAGTTCGCCCATCAACACTGCATTCCCCTGCAACCCAAGACGCACGGCCTTTCAGTCTACCTTACTGATGGGTCCCATATCAAGTCTGGACTAGTTACCCAAGAAACTCCTTTGTTGCCTGTCAGCTCTGCTCATCATGAGGAACCGTTAAGCTTGGATGCCATTTCTTCCCCGCTTTTCCCAGTCATTCTGGGCCTTCCATGGCTCCAAGCCCATGATCCACACATAAGTTGGACTACTGGAGAAGTCTAGTTTTCTTCACCTTATTGCCAGAGACATTGTACTTCCAGCACCCCGGTCACCCCTTCGTCATTACTGTGCCTCAACACAGACCCAGAGATCCGGCGGTCAGTACCGGAGCCTTACCATCTTTTTTTGGATGTGTTCAGCAAACAGGGGGCGGACACGCTTCCTTCTCACCGCCCTTATGACTGTCCGATTGATCTTCTCCCAGGGGCCGCAATTCCGTTCGGACACATCTTTCCGCTAACAGAACGGGAGCAAGAAGCACTAAAGGACTATATTGATGAAAACCTTAAGGAGGGGATTCATTCGCCCTTCCAAGTCCCCACCTGGAGCAGGGATATTCTTTGTTACCAAAAAGGATCAATCACTCAGGCCTTGTGTAGCCTATAGGGAGGCTATTCTGGACTGCAGGAAAAGACAAGGTCAGACCCAATTCCTGATTAAATGGAAGGGTTATGGACCAGAAGACAACTCCTGGGAACCTGAATCAAATATTCATGCTAAAAGACTGATTAAAGCCTTTTTCCAGTCTCACCCAGAGAGAAAAACATAGATCGTCATCCGGAGGCTGCCCCTTGGGGGGGGCAAAG
>BLSH010334195.1:571815-590434 GCA_018402905.1 Glandirana rugosa | reverse complement strand
CGTAGTGTCCTGTGTCATATGTCGAGTCGTAGTGTCCTGGATGCTGAGCTGTATACTGTGTCCTGTGATGCTGAGCTGTATACTGTGTCCTGTGATGCTGAGCTGTATACCCCTGACACAATATGTGGAATACAGGGGACGGAGTGGGTGGATTCTATAAGGGGCGGGGCTTATTAAAAGTAGGAGGGGGTCACAGGTAAGGGCGGGGCCTGGCGCCCCCCCATCCAAAAACTTCACCAGCCGCCACTGCTCCTCACCCCCAAGTTCAGGCTACACAAGGGCACCAGGCAGGGATGCCCTCTTTCCCCCTTGCTGTTCAATCTAGCCCTGGAACCGCTCTCTAGGTACCTCAATGGCCCCTTTACACGGCGTTAAATTACGAGAAATTGAACTACGCACCTCCTTGTTTGCAGATGACGTACTTCTATTCACCTCCAAACCAGCCACTGACATACACACCATCAAAAACATCTTCGACTTCTTTAGGTTATGCTCAGGCCTCCGCATCAACTACCATAAGAGTGAGATACTTCCATTGGGATCTTCCTCCACCCCCTCATGGACCCCAGCCTCCTCCTTTGCATTAGCACACTCCCACATAACATACCTAGGCATAAATATAGGCAATGACAGCTGGATGGATCTGCCCCTTTCGCTCATGGGGAGATGCTACCTAATAAAAATGGTTACCTTCGCCCGCATCCTATACCCCCTCCAGACAATCCCTTTGCTACTTAAGCATAAGGATGGTCAAACACTAAACAAAAGCATCTCATGCTTCATTTGGTAGGGGAAGCGCCCCCGTATCTCTCTCCAAAAATTGCATCTCCCCAGGCGCGAAGGGGGTGCAAACCTCCCCAATATCAGACTGTACAATATAGCTTGTCTGCTAAGATTTAGCCTGGACTAGATAACCAAATCCTCATGTCACTCAAACTTCCAAATAGAATCGAACATGGCCTACCCCCACTCCAGCTCTAATCCACTCCAAATGGAAAACTTTAACACCAGACATACAACACAACCTCTTGATCAGGGACACTGCAATCGTCTGGAGGGAACACAGGAAACTTCTTAAACTCCCCCCTCACATGTCCAAATTCCTCCCAATCAGAGGTAACCCAAGCTTTCCACTAGGAGAGGCCTATGAAGCTTTTAGTTACTGGGAATCCAAAGGCCTGGCAAATTTTTCCTCTCTATACGATGGGGCCACTGGCTCTCCTCGGGACTTCTACAGCATTACTAAACAATATTCCCTACAGAAAAATCATGTTTTTCATTTTTGGCAGTGCACCAGTTATGTACAATCCACCTGCATGGAAAAAACTAAGAGATTCCGAGACAGCATTATAGATACCCTCATCCACAGTAAATCTTACAAGATTTCAGATATCTACAAACCACTGCTAACGTCGACTTCCTCCACTCTCGAAGCCTCATCTGTGGCCAACTGGAGCAGAGACTTCCCTGACCCAAACTTGTTTGGAAAAATTCTAAAAGGGTACCTCCCCACCCTGAAGCTCACCCCGAATGAGATATAGCGTGAGACCCAAATGAAGATTATGCACCAGCCTCTGATCCCTTTCCTTGCAAGCAAGCCCTCAAGCTGCATATTGTCTTTGTCAGCAACATAGACCATCTCTCGCACATCGCCTCTGGAAATGTACCTATATCGTCACTTTCTGGGAGCGCATTCTGACATTTCTACATACTGTTATGGGCATCTCCCTACTGAAGGACCCCCTACTTCTCCTCTTCAGCTACTGGTACTCGACGCAAGACTCTCTACACCTGGAGATCATAACCTGGCTTCTCACCACCCTCCTTATAGCTAGAAGAGCCATACTGAAAAACTGGCTCTCTCCCACTGCCCCCTCTGTAAACCAGGTCAAAAAAGTCCTGATGGCATTGTACACCAAGGAAACAGTCCTAACAGATTTTAATCTCCCTAAGGCTGCCGTTTCTTTTCACCGAAAATGGAAGCAATTAGTAACGCATATGCTGCCAACAAAGATGGCCATGTGCCAAAAGACCTCCTTTAACTATTTTTTGCACAATACTCAGCAGCCCAGCTTCAATGTTCCAAGCGGAACCAACGTTATCTCCCACTAGATCTGGTACGACCCCCCCTAAGTCTCCTGCACTCTGACTATTTGAGAAACGAAACACCATTTCAGTCAGAATCTGTCCACAATCATAAACACCTTGATCTGTCGGGTATAGCTTCCCCCCCCTTCCCCCCAACTTTGTGCGATCCATCAGGCTGTCCGTGTAGTTGACTGTCTTTGTTTTCTAGAGCCATACCGTTTTGCTATGCCTTTTACTGCTACTAACTGTTCAATTTTTGACTGAAAAATACGCCAAATCTCTCAGAGTCGTTATCACAACTCTAAGTCTCGCAGTATTCTGTTTTTGTATGTACATCTTACACAATAAAGTCTCTTCGAAAAAAAAAAATAAAAAAATAAAAGTGGATATAAGCAGCAGCTTCTTCCCTCAACAGTGGCCTTACATGTTTCTTAGGGACCACCATACTGGCTTCCATCTCCTCTTGTTCTCACTTTACTGCTTCGAGTAAGATAGTATTGAGCTTCAACGCCACATTAGCCATCATGCATTCCTGCAAAGCCCGTTTATAGGGACCAGCTCAAATACCCAAAATTAACTGATCCCACGTCACTTGAGTGTGCCTATAGTGGCCAGGCCTTGTTGGTGTTTTTCTTCCAGCCATTTCCACAACTCCTGAATTGCCACCACAAACTGGGGTATAATCTCATTGTCCTGTGGTTCAGTAAAGGCGCCCCCAAGCTCAGTGCATGGCCGCCCAACACCACAGTTAGCGAGAAGACAGGGTGCTTCAACTACAGTCCATAGTCCCTTCGCATGCGTTACTGGAATAAGCTCTTTAGGTAGCTGGATGCTGCAGCAATAACCAGCTGAATACTGGAGCCCATACAATATGTCGATATGCGTTAGCACACCAATAACTATCAATTTCATCCAAACATTTTTTTTATTTGAGAAAGATCACATCACAAAGCAGTGTAGTGCAACGTATTGAAGCCACGCAGGACCCCTTTGTCAGGGATGGCATGCCTGATGAAGGGGTACTGCGTGGCTCCGAAACGTTGCACTACACTGCTTTATGATGTGATCTTTCGCAAATAAACCACCATTTGGACGAAATTGATGATCCTTGGTGTGCTGGCGAGGGTGCTTTGACTGGCTCCCAGTACTTGCCTGAGGCAAGCACCAAAAGGTACTTTTATAGAGTAGCGTCATCAATTTGCACAGGGCTTTACACATATATTGTACAGTGACAGCAGTCCTTGCCCTCAACAAGATTACAATCTAAGGTCTTTTAAAGGGTCATACACACAAGCCAAATATCGGGAGGTATCGGCTGGTTCAATAGAAACCAGCTGACATTTGGCCCATGTGTACTGCAGCTGGTCCGGCTTCTGTTGAAGGGGCATGACCAAAAAAGGTCTGCCGATCGGCATCCGACCAGCGCTCTCAGTCAATGGCTGAGAACGCTGACCGGTGTGTTCTTGCGGGGGGATGGGGGCTGTTCCCTGCTGGTGTGTACCAGACTAAGCTCTCATTCACATATACACGTACCAGGGCCAATTAAACAGGAGTCAATTAACCTACCAACATGTCTTTGGAGAGTGGCAATAGCATGAAAACAGTCTCACTTCCTCCAAAGCATAATTAGACGATTCGCAAAGGCTTTTAAAAACAGCAGCTTGGCTGAGGTTTGCCTGTCACAGGCATGCAGAGAAACAAGGAATCCTTTCCCACTGGAGGTACAAGATAACCCTGAGGATCTGGGAAAGGATACAGATCTGCCCCATGTTACTCAAAATGGAGAGAGAAATAAAACTTTGGGTTGGACTGAACTGAGAAAAATACGGAAGCTGCCATTGTTGGTCACCTTTTGAAGGTAAGACTATTTTTGGCTTCAGAATTTTTGGTCCGGGAATAAATATGCAACTGCAAACATGCAGTCCGTGAAGTCTGAATTCCTAATCTGGGCACTTGGTCTAGAATTACATATTTCCCCCAGTACATAAAGCAACAAATACTCCTTCATGGAAAAAAATAAGGCAATGAACTCACTGGATTGGCAGTCTCTCCAAAGTCTGAGCATCACATGACATAGATGACGCTGGTCTAGGTCTGTATTTTGGTTCATGCTTCTGTTCATTGTGTTGCTGGAGAATCCAACCCCGTCCCGTCGCCATTACAATTACTATTTCAACAACTTCCAGCTAAAATAGAAACATGTTTCAATTATTTAAACAGATAAAACAATAAAAAAAGCATCATCAACATTTAAAAGAGACATTTAGTAACTTTTAGTAAAGTTGTTATTTTATGCCCCCCCCCCCCCAGAGCACTTGTACGCCTCTGGCTGAGCCACACGCCTCTGGATAGATGGGGCTGCCACGAGCATAGACTGGATAGAACAATGACTTGTGCCACAACAAACTGCACAGTAGGCACAAGACCCAGGAGAGTCGTTTTTCATGTAAAGGCTTCCTGGCTCTGGGCAGGGCCACAGTGAAGATCTCTAGAATGCAGCTCAAGTTAAAGGGGTTGTAAAGGTACATTTTTTTATGTATATCTGCTATATGTGGTACAAACATCTTGAATCCATACATTTCCCCCAAAATGTTTATTTTCCATCTTTTTAACATACCGATTGTCAGCTCTTCCTCCTTCACATTCCCACAGCTTCCTGTTCTTGGAGTGCGCTCCCTGCCGCTACATCATCGGTGTTTGTGAACTACAATTCCAATTCCCGTCATGGATAGCGTCATCAAGCATGCGCATTGCTGCTTTTCCCCTGCCTGCTTGATCGAGAACAAGCCTAGTTCGATACCTAGTACAGCCTCCTGTTCACAGACACCTCCAGGTAAATACGCCCATTCCCGGCTCCCCAGCACGCCCATCTTCTATTTTAGAAATGTTTCTTTGTTGTGCTTCTCTCACTCACTGTCCCAAGCTGAGAGAATGGAGCAGATAAACTGCAGACTCAGAGCTGCTGTCACTCAAACACATGGGGCGGAGGAAAGACGGGGCTGAGCTCCAGATTCCCATGCCAATCAATCGGTATGGGAGGCGGAGCTACAGCGTCATACGCATCCGCGGCTTCCGTGCCTGTGAGCACAGCCAGCGTCTCCCCGCAGGGATGTAGTCCCAGTGCTGGGAGCGAGCGCACAGGTGACCCATTAAGAATGCCGTTGTAGAGGGGAAGTGGGGAAAACAGACCCCAAAAAAACACATTTAAAGATGAAAATGAAGGAAAAGGTCAGTGAATACATACTACACTACACCAAAAAGATAAAACAAAACAAAAAAAACTCAAAAGGTTTAGTAATCACTTTAAAGAGTTTGTCTACCCAAAAAAGTGTTTTTTACCTACAGGTAAGCCTTGTAAATGGATAGAAATCTGTCTAAAAGACCGGATTCAGAGGAGTAGTGGTTAATGATTCTTACTCGGAATGGTCTAAGGTTATTAGTGGTGTACCCCATGGTTCAGTGTTGGGACCCTTACTTTTCAATATATTTATAAATGATATAGGGTCTGGGATTAAAAGTACCATTTTAGTGTTTGCAGATGACACCAAGCTATGCAGTGGAATAACGTCCTTACAGGACGTCTCCAACTTACAAGCAGACCTCAATGCACTGTCTAATTGGGCGACTATGTGGCAAATGAGGTTTAATGTTGATAAATGTAAAGTTATGCATTTAGGGGCAAGGGATATGCATGCATCTTACATACTAGGGGGAGTACAACTGGGGGAATCCATTGTGGAGAAGGATCTGGAGGTTTTGATAGATCATAAGCTTATTAATGGCATGCAATGCCAAGCTGCAGTTTCCAAAGCAAGCAAAATCCTTTCTTGTGTTAAGAGAGGTATGGACTCCAGAGATAGAGACATTATTTTGCCCCTGTACAAATCATTAGTAAGACCTCATCTGGAATATGCAGCTCAGTTTTGGGCGCCAGTTCTCAAAAAGGATATAGGGGAACTGGAGAAAGTGCAGAGAAGGGCAACCAAACTAATAAGAGGCATGCAGGAGCTCAGCTATGAGGAAAGACTAGAGGAACTGAATTTATTCTCTCTTGAGAAGAGGAGATTAAGAGGTGATATGATCAACATGTACAAGTATATAAGTGGTCCATATAGTGAACTTGGTGTTGAGTTATTTACTTTAAGGTCACCACAAAAGGACAAGGGGGCACTCTTTATGTCTAGAGGAAAAAAGATTTCATCTCCAAATACGGAAAGGTTTCTTCAGTTAGAGCTGTGAAAATGTGGAATGGACTCCCTCCAGAGGTGGTTTTGGCCAGCACGGTTGACTGCTTTAAAAAAAGGCCTGGATTCTTTCCTTAATGTAAATAATATAACTGGGTACTAACATATTTAGGTAAAGTTGGGGTGAATCCGATTGCCTCTCGGGGGAGCAGGAAATAATTTTTTCCCCCACTATAGCAAATGGAATCATGCTTTGCTGGGGTTTTTTGCCTTCCTCTGGATCAACTGTGGGTGAAGGAATGTATGGTTATATATCATTTTTCTATTTTTTTTTTTTTTTTGAACTAGATGTCTTTTTTTTCAACCTGACTAACTATAACTATGTAACATAAAAATAAGCCTAACCCTTGTTCAGTAAGTATATAAAAGACTAAATTAGCATTTTTACACTTGTCTACAATTATATAAGGACAACTCTAACAAAACAATGGAATACTTAGTTAAAATACCAAATAAAGAAATCACTGAAAAGATCTGCATATACTGTTGTAATCCACCCACCTCAGCAGGTAGCATAATAGGAAAGTCTTTGTAGCTCTGCCCTTCCTTCTCTTCACTTTTTAGACCAGGGGTCTCCAAACTTTCTAAACAAAAAGGGCCAGTTTACTGTCCTTTAGGCTTTAGGGGGGCCAGCAAAGGGCCGCATCTTGTCCCCAGGCCACAGTTTGTAGTCTTCTACTTTAGAGCAGCCCCAATCCTCTTCTTCTGGGGCCCCCCACTGGCGATCCAAGCCCCCACTGGCACCCCCACCCCTGGATTTGATTGACAGCAGAGAGCCAATGGCTCCTGCTGCTATCAATCTGTCCAATGAGGAGAGGATGGAGCCGCTGCGCTCATGCACATCGCTGGATCGGATTAGGCTCATGTAAGAAAAAGGGCGTCTGGTGGGGAGCTGCAGCACAGAAGGTTTTACAACCACTTTAAGAATGAATGTGGTACAGAGCGTGTGCGTTTATGCTGCACTAATGCACATGCTACCTTAACGCAATGATGTGAACTGAGCCGGATAGCACCTGTGACACCGATAGGAGTTTGCTTGGCTCTATAGAGCCACCTGAGTACCTTTTCTAACAGCCCACAAGCTTTTGGAACAGGTACCCACACTGCAAATCTGATTTCAATTTGCACCGGTAAAAAGCAAGAACTCCCACTACAGATCTAGTTTGGATTTTCAAGGCCACAACGCATTTTAGGAAATTATACCAATTGAGTTGAAAAATGGTTACATAAAGCATTGAATTGTGGTTTTATATATTTCCAAGACATTGTACGGTTTACTTTTTTGTAAGAACATTTTTGAAATGTCACATTCCATTAAGTTCTATTGGCTGCAGCGCATGCGATGTGGTGGAGCATCAAACCACGCAGCGCTAAAAAAAAAAAAAAAAAATGGCATGCAGTCATTTTTTCTAACTGGCCTGAGAGGAGACAAGTCCTTTTGCCTTATCCTGCTTTGGGACCCAAATCTAATTTGTGTTTTTTTCTTTTAATAAAGAAAAAAAAAAAAACACAACACACAACCACCTCACAAACCGTTACACAAATCCAAAAATACAGTCTGAAGTAAAGGTTATAGGGTGAACATTGTTGTAAATGGTAGACACACAGTATATCCAACGCCGACAGTAAGCAGAAGGCTTCAAAATGATTTATAAAATACATTAGGTGTATAAATATGATGTTCCCACTATTTGAGGGGTATAGGGTGACCTTCATCTACATGGATTGACTATGTGGCCATAAGTAAAAATACAAGGGTCAGAAGTTCACATCCTGACAGATTTATTAGGCACAAATCTCCCCGAAGAGGTCAACCTTTTTATTAGATAGGTATGAGAAGACACTTCCAGGCCTGTTAATATATGACCTCCGAATTACCTCTGACCTCTATACATTAACCTTTTAATATTTATTAAAGACGGTATAGTGAGCCACAGCACCTGGGTAATCTCCGATTAAAGCAGAAGAGCTAAATGAAAGGGCCCTTTCACACTGATCAGTTTTAGACCAGTTTTTCAGTTTAAAAAGTAAGGGCTCATGTACACAGGACGTTTAACGTTTTTAGACATTTTTACATTATTTTATTAATAATTATTTTACATAAAAAATGCACAATAACGCCAATTTAAAAATGCGGCTAAACATGCGTTTTTATTGCTGATGTTTTTAAAACCTCCTGTGTGCATGAGGCCTAAAGGTTATGCATTTTCGCAATGGAGCAGTGTGAAAGCAGCCAAAGGCCCCTTTCACATGACGCGGATCTTCTCAGCAGACTCCGCTAGGTTAGCGGGAGATCGCTCCATTGATCCCCGCTAAGCCGGCCGATGACAGGTCCGTCTCTGCTCACTGTGCTGAGACGGACCTGTCAGAGCCCGCTGTTCTCCATGAGAAGATCAGATGAAAACAAGCAGCGTGTTCGCTTTCATCCGATCCGATCAGCTGGACGGATGGCAAACGCATAGCCATCCGTCTGTTTTGAGCAGATCTTGTCAGATGGGATGGCAGACGGATGTCAGCAGACACCTCTCCGCTGACATTCGCCTGCCCATACAAGTTAATGGGTGGCCCAGTCGGATACACCTGAAAAATGGACAGACGGATCCGAGCGGGCCGATTGTGTGTAAGGAGACAAAAATGCAACTGACCATTGTGAAGAGTTCTTTTAACTGAAAAACTGGTCAGTGTGAAAAGGCCCTTAGGCTCGATTCACATCTAGGCATTTTGCTTTTCAGCATTTTTTCAGTGCTTTTTGTGTTTTTTTTACCACGTTTTTGATGCATTTTGCGTTTCTTTTTTCTTTTTATTTTTTGGGGGGGGGATTTTGTTGCTAGGCAGATTTAAAAAATGCAAACTGCAGCAAAAACGCATCAAAAACGAAGCACTTGCATTTTTCTTGCACTTCTTTTTGTGGGAAAAAAGTCCCAGACTCTTTCCAAAAACGCAAAGGCACAAAAATGCATTGATGTGATCGTGTTCCATAGGAACCCATGTTAAAAAATTCCTTGCATTTCTGCAAGATGCATCAAAAAACGCATTTGTGTGAATGGAGACTAACAATCTACAAAAATGCATTATAAAGGCTCCATGCCCACTGGGCATTTGCCTAGCTCTCCTGAGCACCTTTCTCCTGGCAGGAGAAAAGCCATATTTCTGAAAATGCATTTAGGACCGTGTAGATATGTTTTTTTTTTTTTTTGCAAAAAAAAAATTAAAATATAAAAGTCAGCAGCTACAAATGCTGTAGTTGCTGACTTTTAATAAAATAAACACTTAGAAGCCCAGGGATCCAGCATGGTCATCACCGGGGCTGATACTTCCCCAGTCTTCAGGTCCTTGGAGGCGCCACGCTGACTATGGGAAGCCAGCTGTGACTTCCTGATGGCCCACAGCCGGCTTCCCACTGTGCATATACGAGACACGTTGCACTTTGTGAATGGTACCAAGAGTTTGCAGGTGGGGGGGGGGGGGCAACACCCAAGTGGGAGCAAGTACCTGTCAAAACTAGGCACCCCACATACCAAATGTACTTCCTGGTATATGGGGTGCCTAGGCACTTTTGTGCTTACAGCCTCATAGCTGTACAGTTGTATGCAAAAGTTTAGGAACCCCTGACAAATTTCCATGATTGTCATTTATAAATATTTGGGTGTTTGGATCAGCAATTTCATTTTGATCTATCAAATAACTGAAGGACACTGTAATATTTCAGTAGTGAAATTAGGTTTATTGGATTAACAGAAAATGTGCAATATGCATCAAAACGAAATTAGACAGGTGCATAAATTTGGGCACCCCAACAGAAAAATCACATCAAGATTTAGTAGAGCCTCCTTTAGCAGAAATAACAGCCTCTAGACACTTCCTGTAGCCTGTAATGAGTGTCTGGATTCTGGATGAATGTACTTGAATGTACTTTGGACCATTCCTCCTTACAAAAGATCTCCAGTTCAGTTAGCTTTGATGGTTGCCGAGCATGGACAGCCCGCTTCAAATCACCCCACAGATGTTCAATGATATTCAGGTCTGGGGACTGGGATGGCCATTCCAGAACATTGTACTTGTTCCTCTGCATAAATGCCAAGTAGATTTTGAGCAGTGTTTTGGGTCGTTGTCTTGTTGAAATATCCAGCCCCGGCGTAACTTCAACTTTGTGACTGATTCCTCAACATTATTCTCAAGAATCTGCTGATATTGAGTGGAATCCATGCGACCCTCAACTTTAACCAGATTCGCAGTACCGGCATTGGCCACACAGCCACACAGCATGATGGAACCTCCACCAAATTTTACTGTGGGTAGCAAGTGTTTTTCTTGGAATGCTGTGATCTTTTGCCACCATGCATAACGCCCCTGGTTATGACCAAAATGAAGCTGGCTTGTCCAAATGTGCGTTTGCATACCTCAAGCGACTCCGTGTGCAGAAAAGGCTTCTTTCACATCACTCTCCCATACAGCTTCTCCCTGAGCAAAGTGGGCTGAATTGTTGAACGATGCACAGTGACACCATCTGCAGCAAGTTGATGTTGTAGGTCTTTGGAGGTGGTCTGTGGGCGGTTTTTGACCGTGCTCACCATCCTTCGCCTTTGCCTCTCCAATATTTTATGTGGCCTGCCACTTCTGGCCTTAACAAGAACTGTGCCTGTGGTCTTCCATTTCCTCACTATGTTCCGCGCAGTGGACACTGACAGCTTAGATCTCTGCCATAACTTTTTGTAGCCTTCCCCTAAACCATAATGTAGAACAATCTTTGTTTTCAGGTCATTTGAGAGTTGTTTTGAGGCCCCCATGTTGCCACTCTTCAGAGGAGAGTCAAAGAACAACAACTTGCAATTGGCCACCTTAAATACCTTTTCTCATGATTGGATGCGCCTGTCTATCAAGTTCAAGGCTTAACTACTTCCCGACCGCGCACCGTGTTTTCACGGCGGCAGTCGAGATGCTGAGCGCGAATCGCCGTAAACAAGTGGCGATCTGCAATCAGCCACCAGGGGGTACGCGCGCACCCGCCGCACTCCTGGGAAGTGTGCCCGCGGCTCGGGCGGACCCGATGTCCGCCGGCGAGCCGCGATGAGCGGCTACAGGGAAAGAACGGGGAACCGCCGATGTAAACAGGGCGGTTCCCCGCTCTGTTAGTAGGACATGTCCGCTGCAATATCGCAGTACCGCTAAAAATCGCAGATCGCCGCCATTACTAGTAAAAAATTAAAAAAAAAAAACCCCAGAAATTAATTCTCACCATCCGTAAAACGCGGCCACTTTTGCGCAAACCAATCAATAAACGCCGATTGAGATTTTTTTAATCACAAATGTGAGGAATTTTATAAATCGGCCAAAAACGGTGAAAAAAATGTTTTTATATTTTTTTTTGGATTTGAATTTTAGCAAAAAGTAAGAAATTTGTGTTTTTTTGCAAAATGGTCGCTCTTCTTTTGTTTATAGCGGTTATCAGAAATGACGCAGTGGCGATCAAATACCACCAAAAGAAAGCTCTATTTGTGGGGAAAAAAGGACGCAAATTTTGTTTGGGTGCAACTTCGCACGACTGCGCAATTGTCAGTTAAAGGGACGCAGCGCCGAATCGCAAAAAGTGCTCTGGTCCTAAAGCTGGAAAACCTTCCGGTTGGTAAGTGGTTAATGAGCTCACCAAACCAATTGTGTGTTCTAATTAATCAGTGCTAAGTAGTTACAGGTATTCAAATCAACAACATGACAAGGGTGCACAAATTTATACGCCTGTCTAATTTTGTTTTGATGCATATTGCACATTTTCTGTTAATCCAATAAACCTCATTTCACTACTGAAATATTACTGCGTCCTTCAGTTATTTGATAGATCAAAATGAAATTGCTGAACCAAACACCCAAATATTTATAAATGACAATCATGGAAATTGTCAAGGATTCCTAAACTTTTGCATACGACTGTATATCTGAAATATGATATTGTTGGATGTGTGTGGAGAGGTTTCTACTAAAAATATGCGTAATTGGAGGGTATCAAAAAAAAAAAAAGCCCCTAACAGCAGCTGTAAAAACATCCTATGCACATGAGCCCTAATAGCTGTTGTACTTTTTATAACATTGATGTATTTTCGTGTGCTCACTGGAGGGGTACTTATTAGTCCTATTATTCACATTATTGCTATACATTTGAACCAAGGATGATACCCTCCACTGACATAAGCAGTTGTATGAAATATGCTATATATTTTATTGGTAGAAATAACAATTTTTGTACTTTTATAACATTGATGTATTTTCGTGTGCTCATTGGAGGGGTACTTAAAGTCCTATTTACATAATTGCTATACAGTGTTGCTTAATATTCTTCTTTCTAGAGGATCTTAGATGAGCAAGTAAAACCATGCTTCAACCAAGACAGCCACCTCCATACTGTACAGTCACACCGTGCAGAAAAATCATGGTAAGTCTGTACTGGGGAAGCATCAGCTGCAGGGAGCCTACAGGCAATACTAGTGATTAGTCCTTTTGCACAGCTTCCAAAGTATAGTTCCTCTTTAATCACTTGCCGACCGCCGATCGGCAATCGACGGCGGCAAAGTGGCTCTGTAACGCGGATCGCCGTCATACGACGGCGGGCGCGTGATCGCGCCTAGTGAGCGCGCGCCGCCGGAGGCGTGCGCTCATTGTGTTCGGGGAGGGCCAGGGAGCGGGTGCGGCGGCTTCGATTGCCGCCGGCTACCCGCGATGGCCCCCCCGGAGTGAAGGAACGGAGGTCCGTGTATGTAAACACGGACCTCCGTTCTGTGAAGGGGGAAGGGCTGTGATCACAGCCTTCCTGTATACGAAGGCTGTGACCACTTCCCTTCCCCTGCTAGGACAGTCCCCCCACAGTTAGAACACGCCCAGGGAACATAGTTAACCCTTAGAGCGCCCCCTGCAGGTTAACCCCTTCACTGCCAATGGCATTTACACAGTAATCAGTGCATTTTAATAGCATATATGAGGAAGAATATAAATCGGCCAAAAACTGTGAAAAAAAAAGGTTTATATTTTTTTTTTTTTGGATTTGTATTTTAGCAAAAAGTAAGAAATGTGGGTTTTTTTGCAAAATTGTCGCTCTTCTTTTGTTTATAGCGGCGATCAGAAATGACGCAGAGGGGATCAAATACCACCAAAAGAAAGCTCTATTTGGGGGAAAAAAAAGGACGCAAATTTCGTTTGGGTACAACGTCGCACGACCACGCAATTGTCAGTTAAAGCGACGCAGCACCGAATCGCAAAAAGGGCTCCGGTCCTAAAGCTGGAAATCCTTCCGGGGCTGAAGTGGTTAATGATCTTTTAAGAGTTTGTTTTAGAGAGAGTAACATTTTTAGAAGGGACCACTCCAAGGAGGGTAAACAGGAAGTTTAGCTCTTGGCAAAGGTGGTCAATGGTGACCAAGAACAGAGGGGAAATCTTGCACAATGAGGGGACGGATAGCAATTAAGGCCCCTCAGCTGAGAATTGGCCTACTGATCCCCACTAAGCCGGCGGATGCAGAGCGGACATGGACACAGCCCGCTTTCCTCTATGGGTGGTCGAATGGAAATGGAACCGTTTGCATCCGACTGTCATCGGATCCAATCCACCAGATGGATGGGGAACGAACCTCCCATCCATCTGTTTTTAGCGGATATGATCAGATCGGATGTTGGCGGGTGTCAACGGATGGTCCAATCGAATCCACCTAAAAAACTGAAATGCGGACCCGATCGGTCCAGCTGGGTGAAAGGGGCCTAAAAGGAGAAGAATGGCAGTATACAAATCAATCGATGAATGGACTTGTGTACAACTAGGATGCCCATACATGGATCAAAATTTCAATCCATGTATGGCCAGCTAAATTCTGATGGGCCCCCTCTCCTAAACACATAAATTAATGGAGCCTGCTTCGTTTGCACAATATTTGGGCCATCATCTAAACAACTGGAATGAGCATAACTACAATCCAACAAGGTGATTTCTAAGACCCCATACACACTATCCAACTTTTGTCAGATTTCCTTCGGATTTACCAAAACCATGTAGTGCAAGGGCCTTCCTGATTACACACAAATTGAAACTCCTAAAGGTTTGACCTCATATTATATGGTTTTGGTAAATCTGAAGGAAAAAAAATCTACAGAAAATTGGACAGTGTGTAAGTTACTTTAAAATGTTTTTTTTTTTTCAGTTACAGCAAACAAAGACCCTATCACCAGGCCATTCAGTTCAACAATATTTTCCCATAGGATTATCTGTGCATTTAACACATTTTATGCATGTTCGTTAATTACCTGTAAAAAAAAACTCCCTTGTGTAGACATAAGATGGGAGTCTACTGCTGGGTGCTACCACCTTGAATGTGATGTCAGCAGACCTAGAGCTGCCACTTTAATGACATTCTATAGCAGTGGTCCCCAAACTGTGGCCCTTTGTTTGCCTTTTATTGGCTTTTGGGAAACTGCTCCTCTCACTGATATGAGACATTATCCACTCACCAACACCAATGTTGACACACCATTCTTTACACTGACTTCCGCCCACCGTTATAAATTATGAAACACTATTCGTCCCACTGACACCGACCATGAGGCACCATTCCTCCCACTGACACAAACCATGGGGCACCATTCCTCCCACTGACACCGACCATGGGGCACCAATCCACCCACTGACACCGACCATGGGGCACCAATCCACCCACTGACACCGACTATGGGGCACTATTTTTCCCACTGACACCGACCATGGGGCACTATTCTTCCCACTGACACCGACCATGGGGCACTATTCTTCCCACTGACAGCAATGAAGAAGGAGAAGCGTTCCCCCTGCTACTGGTCACAGGTGCTATATCATTTTTTTATAACCACTTCCCATCAAGCCTGAGACATTGTTTAGCTATTGAAACACGTCCTCACTTGATTTTTGACATGTACACTGTGGTTTCTACAATAAACTATTTTCAGAGCAGCAAGTGTGGTGCAGATCACTTTTATGGACCAAGACATTGTTTACTCCCAATGACACCAGGTAATTTTGAACCCCCACAAGTCACAGTCCAGCCCCCTAAAGTCTAAAAGGATACTTAACTGGCCCTTTATGTAGGATTGGAAACCACTGCTCTATAGTATACCCCTTTGTTCCTCCGCAACAGCTACATTAAAGCGGTTGTATACCCCCAATGTGATTTTTACCTACAGGTAAGCCTATAATAAGGTTTAGGAGATATTCACTCTGCATGCAGCAGTCTGACATCACGGCGCATGCACTCTGATGATCCGGCGAGGCTGCCGGAAAATCAGAGCTCGCTGCCAGAACTAAGAGCGCACGCGCAGGAGTGACGTCTTGTGGCTCTGGCCACTCACAGCGCCGGAGCGGCATACCCAGAAGAAAGAAGATGGACATCGTGTCAGGCTGCGGGGGCCTCGTTCTAAGGTATTTCATAATGTGCAAGTATGCATACTAACACATAATGCTATTGTCTTGCAGGTTTTTTTTTTTTTTTGGTGCAGGTTTACTACCGCTTTAAAGGTTTGGTAAGGTAGTGAGGAAAGGGGCAGAGGAGCTGGGCCATCACAGACCGTAATTAGACAATCCCAAACAGGAGAAAGCTATGACTGGCAAGGAGGTAGGGATTGTGTTAAAGAATTGACTCTCCCTGGAGCAGTTAATTTTTCTAGCAAGTTCAAAGGGCAGTGGCGGCCGCTCATGCAGGGCGCAGGGGTGCCGCCCCGTAATCCATATTCCTCCCGGCCCCTAATCTACATGCAGGGCATGGCGCGCATGGATTTCAATTTTTTTGGGGGGGGGGTTTCGAAGCTCATTTCACAGCTTCAGACGACGTCCTATGACGAAACGCGTTAGCCGGGGCTTGTGGTATGCCAACACGTCACGTCTGGTTCCAGGGAGGCTGTCTGTGGAACGCACGCTTGATACACAGACAAGGTAACCGGAATGTTCTGCACAACGAACGCCGGCTTTTAACCGGGCAGTTACCTGAGCTACTGAATACTGTGTATGCTGAAATTGATGCTTTTAGCGAACTTGTAATTTAATAAAAACAACCTGAAAATTGGATTACGCTATGTGTGTTGTATCCATCCTTCCTTACATGCCTTAAAACCCTCGCCAAAAGGGAGATCTGCATTGGGACTTCAGGATACGGTCGCTGGATATTTGCATATGCAGGGTTGCTTGCCTTTGGCGAGTAGGGAACTTGAGGGGGAGCATGAGTGGAAGCACTAAAGTCACTTTCTGGATTGATGCACTGGAGTCACTTTTTGGAACTGTCACAATCAACTGATAAATATAGAGACATTAAGGGACGAGATCATTTCTTAAAAGACCTGAAGAGACAAACTTTTTTTGCACAATTAATTTTGCACATATATTTTTATATCTAACAGTTGAATTTTTGGTGTATTCTGTTGGTGGGAGTAGCACCCACAGGTGTTTTGATAACTTTTGCACATTCATTTATTGATTTATTATTAGTACAATGACACAGTGATTTTATGAATTCTGGCACAAGTTTTTAATATTTATGTTTGAATACTCTGAATATACGACACTTTATGTCCTCACATATTAAATAGCATAGAAGATTATGCACATAGGGGCTGAGTTTATACACACCTTTTGCTTCGAAATTCAGACAGTGCCAATTCCCTCAATATTATACCTTGATTCATTAGAGCCTGAGGCTCTAATTGGCTTCAAAAAGGGTGAGCTCAGGGCGCAGAGCCCACCCAGTTGTGTGACATTAGCAAATTAATCGACCGCCAGGATTCTGGAGGAGACGCAAGAAAATTAAGCACCAACTGCCACTGGTCAAGAGAATACAAATCATTAAAATTATAAACCTACCTGCACCTTGTGTTTTTCACATGCATAGGATGTGTATTGATAATTTAGGCTCATGGTACCATGTGCTGGCCTGTATGCAAAGTCTATATTAGACTAAATCATCACATTTCTTTATCAGAAGTTTCAAACAAGAGGCTTGGCACTGCACAGATTAATGCATGACCTGTAGTCTGAGAACAGACACTTCCTGTGAAGAAACGACATATCCCACAATCCCTGGGTCTCTCAGACCAATTCTGGTGCAGGTTAGAGCTAACTAGGTCTTGATAGACAGAAGCAGGCAGAACATTTAGGCTCAATGCACACTAAGGTTTTTTAAGCTTCTAGAAGCTATTATGAGCATTTTCTGCTACTAGAAGCTAATATTGTTATCCTATGTGTCCATGCACACTATTTTATGCTAGAAGTGTTTTTCAAGCCTCAGCGTTTAGGAGCAGAAAACAATTGTTTTGTTAAGTTTTTGGGAGCCCTTTCCCAGCAGAAAAAAATGCTAATCGCTTCTACAATGCACCCAACAGATTTTTTCAAGCGTTTTTTTTCTGCATGTACTGTAAAAATGCTAATACTGTAAACCGCTTACGCTCCTAAGATCTACTAAAAACACTACTACAAGCCAATACAAAAACTGTATTATCAGCATTTTTCACCCAGCGTTTGTTTTCTAGCGTTTTTTGAGCTTATAAAAAATGCTAGTGTGCATGGAACCCCACAGACAAGACTTTAAAGTCAAGTATAAACAAACAACAGCGCCAGCAGTAACAAATAAGTGAGAATAAATAAATCAATAATTAAATAGTAAATAAATAAAAGTTCACATAGTGTTTCTCTTTAAAATCTTTACGTGTAAGCCAAAATCCTACTTACAAAAAGTAAAAAAAAAATTCCAGGCAAACCATACAGAAATTGCAGGGAGGCAGATCCACGCGGCGTGCGTTCCACAGTGGGGTGGAAGTGACATCAATAGTTACGAGAAACTGGAAGTTAAGTCATCGCGTTTTGCCCCTCCTCCAGGGCATCATCACGGACAGAATGTCGAAACATGGAATTTTTTAACTTTTTGTAAGTAGGATTTTGGCTTGCGCCTAATTAAAGCTTTTAAAAAGAGATTCACTATGAGTTTCCCTATGTTTGTATCGAGCCTGGCAGAAATCTGCAGGTGTTGTGCATAGCGGCCTCTGAGAGAATATCCGTGGATACACACTATACTGTACACTACCGGAGAAATGCCGCTTGTTTGACCCCCCAGACTGCAAAGCTGGGAGTCCACGATTTCTGGCAAGTAGGGTAACAAGTGGGGCATGTGGCACAACTGCAGTATGTTTACTACAGCACTTTGGAGCACCGAGCACTTGGGAACGTATTATATATATATATATATATTATATATATATTATGCAAGGGTTCACGAGCCACGAGGTTTCACGACATCATTT
>BLSH010334195.1:546772-560825 GCA_018402905.1 Glandirana rugosa | reverse complement strand
AAGGGGTGTTAAGAACCCTTTTAATTCTGTAGTTGGGGTGTTTGCTTTCCAAAATGGGGTCATTTTGGGGGCAATTCCATTGTTCTGGTGCTCCAGGGCCTTCAAAAGTGTATAGGTCGTTAGGAAATTAGATCTGAAAATTCTGCTTCTAGAATGCATGACGGTGCTCCCTGCATGTTGGACCTCTCTATGTGGCCAGGCTGTGAAAAAGTCTCACACATGTGGTATCGCCATACTCGGGGACAGTAGCAGAATGTATTTTGGGGTGTAGTTGGAAGTATGCATATGCTGTGTGTGAGAAATAACTTGTTGTGACAAGTTTGTGCAAAAAACAATAATAATGTCTTAATTTTCCCAAGAATTGTGGGGAAAAAAGTACAACTTCAAAAAACTCGCCATGCCTCTTAATACCTTGGAATGTCTACTTTTCAAAATGGGGTAATTTGGGGGGTATTTGTACTTTCCTAACATTTCAGTGCCTCAAGAAATGAGATAGGCCATCAGTGCATCAGGTGTGATCAATTTTCAATGATTTGCACCGTAGTTTGTAGACTCTATAACGTTCACACAGACCAAATATACACTTATTTGGGTTACTTTTACCAAAGATAGGTAGCAGTATAGGTTTTGGCCCAAATTTATGAACAAAAATTACTTATTTGCAAAATTTTATCACAGAAACTAAAAAAAAGTGGGTTTTTTTTCAAAATTTTCGCACCTTTTTCAATTATGTTGCAAAAAATAAAAAACCCAGAGGTTCTTAACCTCCTCCCATCCGCGCCATAGCCGATTGACGGCTACAGCGCGGCTCTAAAATGCCGGGAGGCCGTCGATAGACGTCCTCCCGGTCGCGTGCACCCTGCGCGCCCGTGAGGGCGCACATCGGGTAAAATCTGTGATCGCCGTGTCCCTTGGATACAGCTGATCACAGATCGTGGTAAATGGCCAATCACAGCGGCCATTGACCACCTGTGTCACCCCATCAGTGCCCACCTGTGTCACCCCATCAGTGCCCATCTGCACCGTATAATCAGTGCACATCCGTGCCAGTCATCAGTGCCCATCTGTACTGCATAATTAGTCCACATCTGTGTCATCAGTGCACATCTGTCACCAGTGCCCACCTGTGCCAGTCATCAACAAAAATGGCCAAAAGATCCTTTTCCGCCGAGGAGGCATACCAAATTGTAACTGCGGCCGACGAGAGCAACGGAGAGCTCTCTACTTCAGGTTCCTCTTTAGATTCTGAGTCTGATGTCAAGTATGAGCCCATCCTCAGCAGTGAAACACTGACTGATGACTCAGAGGAGGAAGATAGTCCACCTGCTAGACGAAGGCGTTTTGGTGAGGAGGAAGTAGCGTCCACCAGCACCGCACGGCCATCCACCAGCACCGCAGTACCTCAACCCCAAAGGGTTAGGACCCATGCTGCCCTTCCCTATTCCCTTCAAAATCCATTGTGGCTTCCTTCTGTCCAGGTGGACATGGACAATTTTTCACCAATGGATTTTTTCTAATTATTTTTTACAGAGGACATGCTTGCCTCAGTTGTGGCCCAGTGCAACTTATATGCACAACAATTTATTAGAGACAATCCCACATCATATTATTCACGCCCCTTTGAGTGGAGAGAGCTTACAATGGAGGAGTTCAAGAGTTTTTTGGGCCTCACATTTTGTATGGGACTCAACAAAAAGAATGAATTACGATCCTATTGGTCAACCCACCCCATCGACCACATGCCAGTCTTCTCCATGATAATGTCCCGAACAAGATACCTAATGATAATGAGGTTCCTGCACTTCAATGACAACACACAGTGCCTTCCCCGAAATGGCCCCAATTTCGATAAGCTTTATAAAATTCGGCCAATACTTAATTTTTCTGAGAAATTCCCCCAGGTGTTTACCCCAGACCAACATATCTGTGTAGTCGAGTCACTCGTAAAATTTACCGGCAGGCTGGGAATAAAGCAGTTTATTCCAAGCAAGAGGAACCGCTATGGAGTCAAAGTGTACAAACTTTGTGACAGAGCCACAGGGTACACTTATGCCTTCATAGTGTATGAAAGAAAGGGCTCCCAGCTGCATCCCCCTAACTGCCCCGACTATTTTGGATCGAGTGAAAAAATTGTTTGGCAGCTTATTTATCCACTTCTAGAAAAAGGCTACCATTTATAAGTAGACAACTTCTACACCAGTCTGCCTCTGTTCCGACACCTTCACCTGAAGAACACGCCAGCATGTGGCACTGTCAGAACGAACAGGAAACATTTTCCTCAGTGGCTCGCCAATATGAGGTTAAGAAGAGGGGAGACGGCGAGCCTGCGAAATGAGGAGATTGTGGCAGTGAAGTGGAGTGACAGAAGGGATGTCTACCTACTGTCATCAATTCATAACAATACCTTTGTGGAGATCCCCAGAAGGAATGGCCCAATCCAGAAGCTGAAATGTGTACATAAGTACAATTTATTCATGGGGTGAGTCGACTACAACGACCAAATGCTGGAACCATACCTTGTCACAAGACGGACATATCACTGGTACAAAAAAGTAGCAATTTATTTTTTCCAACTGGCCATATACAATTCCTACGTATGTTACCGAAAGTCCACCGAAAGCCCCCAACCTGTCCTTATGTACCAGAAGATAATCACCGCCCTACTATTCCCGAATGGCTCGCCAGAAAATATTCGATCCGATTCCCTTAGTCGACTCTCCGAACGCCATTTTATTGATAAGATCCCTCCCAGACCAACAGGCCAAAGACGCCAGAAAAAATGTAAGGTGTGTATCAGTAGAGGAATCAGAAGAGACACCGCGTATTATTGCTCCCAGTGCCCTTCCCAATCAGGCCTATGCATAGGTGACTGCTTCCGCCGCTATCATACTCTAACACATTTTTAGTGATTATTAATCCCCAGTTCCTGCCATGTACATTCACACCCCTTATGCCACTGCTTGCTCTTGAACTGACCCTGGCTTGTTATAGGACCACGACTTTGCCTGCCACTTTTGTACATATCTCTGCCTGCCCCGGAACTGACCCTGGCTTGTTATTCAACCATGCTTCTGCCTACCTATTCTGTACATACCTCTGCCTGATCTGGAACTGACCCTGGACTGTTTGACCATGTTTTTTGCCTGCCTCTTGGACTGATCTTGTACCCTGCTGCTGGAGTAGTGGGATTCACAACGCAGGGGTCTCACATATGTGAGGGGCTCCAGAATGTTATTTCTGTAAGAAGAAAACATTGTTTTTGTTTTCTCTCTCACAGATTAGGGTCTGGAGACTCGGAGGCTTCATAGAGATTGGGTGGGAGAAGCCTCTACCCCTGTCCCCATTCTGTCCTGACCGAGGCCCTACTTCTGCCTGCTGCCTGTAGGACTTACTGCCATCATGCCTCTGCCTGCCGCATGAACTGACCACACCTCTGCTGCTACCTGTACTATGTACCATGTTCCAACCTACTACCAGGACCAATCATTTGGCACTGTTGATAATATCTCTGCCTGCACTGACGCTAGACTGTATATGGACAGTATCCCTGCATGCCGCCTGTACTGACTATGGACAGTATTCCTGCCTGTTGCCTGGACAATTGCATTCGCTGTCGGTTGCCTTAACAATTGTGTTCGCTGTCGCTGACCAAGTCCCTGCCTGCTGCCTGGACCAGTGCTATCCTGTGGACAACTGTGCTACTAAACCCACAGGTAATCTTTTGTTTACCATTTGGTGTGTCCCTAGAACACCAGATGGTGTTCCTTGCATAATGTTCCTCTGTATGTGTCCAGGCTGTGTAAGAGTCTCACACATTTGGTATCGCCATACTCAGGAGGAGTAGCCAAATGTATTTTGAGGTGTCATTTTTGCTATGTACATGCTATGTGTTGGAAATATCTTATAAATGGGCAACTTTGTGTAAAAAAAACAATGCGTTTTCATTTTTTTCCACGTTTTACAAAAACTTCTGGAAAAAAAATGAACCATTCAAAAGACTCATCATGCCTCATAGATTATATGTTGGGGTGTTAGCTTTCCAAAATGGGGTCATTTTGTGGGCATTTCCATTGTCCTGGTGCTCTAGGACTTTCAAAAGTGTAATAGGTAGTCAACAAGTTAGATGTGTAATTTATGCTCCTAGAACACCTGACGGTGCTCCCTGCATGTTGGGCCTCTGTATGTGGCCAGGCTGTGGAAATGTCCACCACATGTGGTATTGCCATATTCAGGAGAAGTAGTAGAATGTGTTTTTTGTAATTTGTGGTATGCATATGCCATGTAAGAGAAATAACCCATTACAATGACAATTTTGTGAAAAAAAAAAATCTTAATTCTGCAAAGAATTATGAGAAAAAAATGACAAGTTAAAAAAAAAACTCACCATGCCTCTTACTAAATACCTTGGAATGTCTATTTTCCAAAAAGGGGTCATTTGGGGGGTATTTGTACTTTTCTGGCCTGTTAGGGTCCCAAGAAATTAGATAGGCGGTCGGTACATCGGGTGTGATCAATTTTCAATGATTAGCACCATAGCTTGTAGACTCTATAACTTTCACACAGACCAAATAATATCCATTAATTTGGGTTATTTTTACCAAAAATATGCAACAGTATAAATTGTGGCCAAAATTTATGAAGAAACATTACTAATTTGCTAAATTTTATAACAAAAAGAAAAATTTGTTTTTTTTTTTCAATATTTTCGGTCTTTTTTAATTTATAGCGCAAACATAAAAAGCCCGAGCGGTGATTAACCACTTGCCGACCGCCGATCGGCATCTGACGGCGGCAAAGTGGCTCGTTCCCGCAAATCGCCGTCATACGACGGCGGCTGCGGGAACGTGTATAGTGAGCGCGCGCGCGCCGCCGGAGGCGCGCCCGCGCGCTCACTGTGTCCAGGGGGGGCCAGGGAGCGGGTGCGGCGGCTTCGATTGCCGCCGGCCACCCGCGATGCCCCCCCCCGGAGCGAATGAGCGGAGGTCCGTGTATGTAAACACGGACCTCCGCTCTGTGTGAGGGGGAAGGGCTGTGATCACAGCCTTCCTTTACGTGAAGGCTGTGATAACTTCCCTTCCCCAGATAGGCAGTCCCCCATACAGTTAGAACACGCCCAGGGAACATAGTTAACCCTTAGCGCGCCCCCTGCAGGTTAACCCCTTCACTGCCAATGGCATTTACACAGTAATCAGTGCATTTTTATAGCACTGATCGCTGTATAAATGCCAATGGTCCCAAAAAAGTGTCAAAACGTTCCGCCATGTCCGCTGCAATATCGCAGTACCGCAAAAAATCGCAGATCGCCGCCATTTTTAGTAAAAAATAAAAAAAATTAAAAACCCCAAAAATGAATTCTCATCATCCGTAAACGCGACCACTTTTGCGCAAACCAATCAATAAACGCCGATTGCGATTTTTTTTATCGCAAATATGAGGAAGAATATAAATCGGCCAAAAACGGTGAAAAAAAATGTTTTTTATACTTTTTTTTTGGATTTGTATTTTAGGAAAAAGTAAGAAATTTGGGTTTTTTTGCAAAATTGTCGCTCTTCTTTTGTTTATAGCGGCGATCAGAAATGACGCAGCGGTGATCAAATACCACCAAAAGAAAGCTCTGTTTGTGGGAAAAAAAGGACGCAAATTTCGTTTGGGTACAACGTCGCACGACCGCGCAATTGTCAGTTAAAGCGACGCAGCGCCGAATCGCAAAAAGGGCTCCGGTCCTAAAGCTGGAAATCCTTCCGGGGCTGAAGTGGTTAAATACCACCAAAAGAAAGCTCTATTTGTGTGAAAAAAAGACGCAAATTTCACATGGGTACAGTGTTGCATGACTGAGTAATTGTCATTCAAAGTGTGAGAGCGCTGAAAGCTGAAAATTGGTCTGGGCAGGAAGGGGGTAAAAACGTCCGGTATTGAAGTGGTTAAAATATAAGTTTACCTTTGGGAACATGTTACATTCAATTTTAGGGTGGAACATGTAATATGTTCCCAATGCTGCAGCGGCTGCTCTCCCCCGAGGAAGTGAGGAAACTAGTAGGAGGGACTTGAGCGGCTGACGAACAAGGAAGCAGGAAGGGATGTGTAAAGTGTGATGGACGGAACGAACGCTGACAGCTGGGGCTGCAGAGCAGGTTGACAGGTGACACTATCGTCCTAGCACTGATGACAGATTGTTTACCAAGTTTGCACTTTATTGTATTAGAATACTGGTGATAGATAGCACAGTAGACCCCCAAGGGGTGGGGTTTAAGTTTTTATGTTTAATTTAGCGCCGCACAAATGTTGATATAACCTCCCTCCCTGTGGCAGTGGTACAAGGAGTTTTCCGGTACTAGCTGTCACTTTTTTACCACTTCAGCCCCGGAAGGATTTCCCAGTTTAGGACCAGAGCACTTTTTGCGATTCGGCACTGCGTTGCTTTAACTGACAATTGCACGGTCGTGCGACGTTGTACCCAAACAAAATTTGGGTCCTTTTTTCCCCACATATAGAGCTTTCTTTTGGTGGTATTTGATCACCTCTGAGTCATTTATGATCACCGCTATAATAAAAAAAAAATCCAAATCCAAAAAAAAGATTTATATTAAAAAAACATTTTTTTTTCCCCATCGGTTTTGGCCAATTTATATTCTTCCTCATATTTTTGGTTAATAAAAAAAAAAAAAAAAAAAAAACCCCGCAATCAGCGTTTATTGATTGGTTTGCGCAAAAGTTGCCGCGTTTACGAATGATGAGAATTCATTAATGGGGTTTTTATTTTTTTTTAAATATTTTTCTAGTAATGGCGGCGATCTGCGATTTTTAGCGGTACTGCGATATTGCGGCAGACATTTAGGACCATTTTGACACTTTTTGGGGACCATTAGCATTTATACAGCGATCAGTGCTATGAAAATGCATGGATTACTGTGTAAATGCCATTGGCAGTGAAGGGGTTAACCTGCAGGGGCGCTCTAAGGGTTAACTGTGTTCTAACTGTATGGGGGCTGGGCTGGGAGGGAAGTGATCACGGCTCCCATATACAGGGAGCCTGTGATCACATCCCTTCCCCCTCTGTCAAAACAGAGAACCGTGTTTACATACACAGACCTCCATTCTTTCACTGCAGGGAAGCCATCGCGAGTAGCCGGCAGTGATTAAGTCCGCCCTACCCGCTCCCTGCCCCCCCCAGAACACAGTGAGCGCGCGAGCGTGCCTCCAGCGGCACGCGCACACTCACTATACTCGTTCTCGCGGCTGCTGTCAAGCTACGGTTGGCAAGTGGTTAAAATCAGCGCTGTGTATGAGGTACAAGCTTCGACATCCTTTGCGGCTGTCGGCTTGTAGTTCTCAATGAACTAGCACGGCACTGTGGAGCGCCATGGTAGTTTGTCAATTTCTTCCTGTCAAGGCCCATACACACGGTACAATTATCAGCCAGCAATGGTCGTATGACAGCCTGTCATCCGATAATCTGACCGTTAGTACGCTCCATTCGACAGCCAATTTTTAATTATTGTCCAACAGAAGTTGTCTGTGAGGACTAGAAAACTATTGTCTGCCGACAAGGTGTTGGCCAGTTTTCGGCTCGTGTGTCAAACAAGAGTTGGAAGTGCAAACACGCATGCTCGGAATCCAGGAAGTGTTCGGTCGTGTAAACCTGCGTCCGTAATTCACCTGAACTTAATCTTTATACACTCGTAACACGTCACTACATTCGCATTTGTCGGATAATAACTTGACTACCGTCAGTACGCTAGACAAAACCACCGACAGCCAATTTTGGGAAAAGTTGGACGTGCGGTCGTACAACAAATCGCATCGTGTGTACGGGGCTTCAGTGTATGTGCCTGCCTGTAAGGGCCAGTTCACACCTAGGCGACTTCAATGCAGTGCAATGGAACTGTTCTAATAGGAGCGAGTCGCTTCGCTCCGACTTAGAAAAAAAGTTCCTGCACTATTTTTGGGGGGACCTCAGCGCGACTTGCATTGACTTCTATGATAGAAGTCTCCTGCAAGCCGCGCTGAAGTCGCTTCGAGCGGGGCGACTCGATTCGCCCTGCAAGTCGCGCCGCTTCTAAGGGACGTATGAGTACACAGATATACTGACAGATCTGAAGGAGACCTGCATGGCACCAGGGATCTGCTGATCGCTGGTGCAATGTTTTCCAGGCTCCAAAAGAAAAATTAAATAAATAAATGCATTTTTTTACCTGCAAAAAAATGTACATTTATTATTTTTTTTTCTAAAAAGGTGAACTTAGCCTTTAAGCTGCTATAGCTTAGACAAAGCCTCAAGTGGGTGGCTCTCTACCTGACAGCATCTCATGATTGGCTGATCCTTCTCTCACAGGGCCAACCAACAACCCTACGTCATAGAAGCCAGTGAAGATACAGCCAACCATAGTATTTCATTCACACCATCCAGCACTCTATAACACGTATGTTTTGGTGCGGGGCGGTGAGATGCATCATGAGGTTTACTCTCTTTTTCAACTCTGAAGTGTCACAAAATAATTCATTCAACTCCATGCACCACGATGTGCTGTGATGCGGTTTGGCGAGGTGCTGTGCATCACGCTGCATAAAAATGCAGACAGGTTATCCTTTTAACGCAGCACTATGGTGGTAAGAGGGCACATAGAGAACAATTGTCTGTGCCTGCTCTGATCTATGGAAAACAACCCAGCTCAGCAAACAAGGTGTGACCAAGCCCTGCCTCTCCACCTTCCCTTCAACCACACCATGAGGGCTTGTTTACACCTGCTGTTTGAAGCGTGATCCACATTTGGATCACTCTTCAGAAAGAAATGGGCAGGCATGGAAGAGGCATTATATTGCCTCCTCGCTGCCTGTTTTAGCCCCTTAACCACATACATTTACTGCGGCAGGGCGGCCCTTAACCACTTCAGCCCCGGAAGAATTTACCCCCTTCCTGACCAGAGCACTTTTTGCGATTCGGCACTGTGTTGCTTTAACTGACAATTGCGTGGTCGTGCGACTTTCTACCCAAACAAAATTGACATCCTTTTTTTCCCACAAATAGAGCTTTCTTTTGGTGGTATTTGATCCCCTCTGCTGTGTTTATTTTTTGCGATATAAACTAAAAAAAAAAAAAAAAGCAATATTTTTTACTTTTTGCTATAATACATATCCAAAAAATATAAATAAGAGAACAAATGTATTCATCAGTTTAGGGCAATATGTATTCTGTTACATATTTTTGGTAGAAAAAAAAACGCAATAGGCGTATATTGATTGGTTTGTGCAAAAGTTGCCGCGTTTACAAACTATGAGAATTAATTTCTGACATTTTCACTATTTTTTTTTTTACTTGTAATGGTGGTGATCTGCAATTTTTATCGGGACTGCGATATTGCCGCGGACAGATCGGACATTTTGACACTTTTTTGGGACCAATGACCCTTATACAGCGATCAGATCTAAAAATAGCCACCGATTACTGTATAAATGTCACTTGCAGGAAAGGGTTAACCTGTAGGGGGCGATCTAGGGGTTAACGGTGTTCCCTAGGCGTGTTCTAACTGTGTGGGGACTGGGCTGGCAGGGGCATAACAGAGCTAACTGATCCCGATTACAGGGATCAGTAGATCTCGGTCATGCCGCCTGACAGAACGGGGAACCGCCATGTTTACATTGGCAGTTCCCCGTTCTTCCTGTGTAGTAGGCGATCGCGAGTCGTCGGCGGACATCGAGTCCGCCCAACCCACGGCCACACTCAGGGAGCACGCGGCAGGCACGAATACACGCCGCCGGCTGTGTTAAGTGGACCTTCCACAGATAGACAGTGCAGGGAGGGAAGGATATATGTATACAAGGTAAAACAGCCTTTTTACACAATGCAGAGAATTTACCCCTTAACTTCCACAATGAGTATAACAAGCATGCTATGCTGCATATACAGACTGATTTTACTGTTGTGGGTTTAGTAACACTTTATGTGCAAAATCACGTACCTCTACATGATTCCAGTTCTTGGCTCTGGAGCACACGCCACTGGATCCTCGCTCAGGCTGTGACTGGACACAGTGGGAGCCAATCATCCCTAGAGAGGCAGAACGGCAGTCTACCTATGTAAACAAGGCAGACCGCTGTTCTGTCAGAGAGAGAGAGATCTTGTGTTTCTGCTAATCAGCAACACTGATGTGTCTCTCTTCCTCCAGTCAGTCCCTCCCCCGCCAGTTAGAAATGACTCCCTAGGAGCACACTTAACCCTTTGATCTCTGATGTTAACCCCTTCCCTATCAGTGTCATTTATACAGTGATCAATGCATTTTTTTTTTTTTTAGCACTGATCACTGTATTGGTGTCACTGGTCCCCAAAAAGTGTCACTTAGTGTTAGATTTGTCCACCGCAATGTTATGGTCCTGAAAAAAAAATAAATGAGATAAAAATCGCTGCCATTACCAGTAAACACTATAAAAAAATAAAAAGTCCTTAAATCTATCCAGTAATTTGTAGACACTATAACTTTTGCGCAAACCAATCAATATACGCTTGTTGGGATTATTTGTACCAACAACATGTAGCAGAATACATTTGATTTTTTTCTTTTTTTTTTTTGGATATGTATTATAGCAGAAAGTAAAAAATATTGCTTTTTTTTTTTTTCAAAATTGACACTTTTTTTGTTTATAGCTCAAAAAATAAAAAATGCAGGAGGTGCGTCAAATGCCACCAAAAGAAAGCTCTATTTGTGATGAAAAAAAAAAAAGACATCAATTTCATATGGGCACAGCGTCGCACGACCGCGCAGTTGTCAGTTTAAGCGATGTAGTGCCGTGCCGCAAAACCTTCCGGGGCTGAAGTGGTTAAATACCGGACAAGAATGCGCATTGTGTTCAGACGCAGGGCCGCTCCATTCACTTGCCAGGGGGGTACAAACCCTACTGCGGCTGCAAAGCATCCCCGGCCTCAATATGAGTGCCTCTACAGCAAACGGGGGGGGGAGCGGTAAAAATGCAGGGTTCTACCGCCCCTCAATTGCAAGTGGGCTAAAGAAGCGGGATTACAGCAGCAGTCCAATCTTCACCATTCAGATTGACATTATTCATTAGGTCCCTATTGCACTTGTGCGACTTGAAGTCTCATGACAAGTCGTACGCCATGATTTCCAATGAGTAGCGTTCATATCTGTGCAACTTCAAGTCGACGCAACTTCAAAGTAGTCCATGCGCTACTTTGGTCCGACTTTGATGCGACTAGACCTCAGGATTACACAGGCATTGATCAAAGCCGTGCGACTTTCAGATCATACAAGTGTGAAAGGGGCCTTAAATGATATCCATGACATTGTTGGCTTTATATGCAATATTAAACAATATTTTTTTTTTAACACACACACATGAGAAATGGACAATTAATCAGAAGCCTCCATACAGCCATCAATGCATATAAACACAGCACCTTCCTCCTCTCCTGTAAACCCGGAAGAGCCGATCACATGATCTCTCCTTCACCCCCCCACCTCACACCGCCACCTAGTGGTCAGTCCGATCAGCCTCATGAACGGGGCACGCAGTGCTCGGCATAATTCTATTACAAACAAGACTCACTCAGACAACAGGAAAAGTTCTGCTATCAAGACGCACAGACCCGGCCCGGCTTCCCTCACCTGAATGTTTACCGCTCTGTTCCCCAGTAACCACTGGAGACCACGGATGAAGAGGGAGGAGCGCCTCTATATCACCTTGTCTCTTTGCTGCCGCTTGCTGGCCGCACGCTGTAACACCAAGCCCCTGCTGTCAGCCATGAACAAGAGTCCTATGGCATGCCGGTGTTCTGTCGATGAGTGTCTTCTATCGAATGTTCTGCGCATGCTCGGACACTATTCGCCATAGGGCACTCATCGACAGAACACTTGTGGTTTCTCAGCTGGACATCCACACACTGCTTCAATTATCTCTTAATACTTAATAAACTATTATTTCTGGAGCCTGTACTTTATTACTGATTGCTAGCTCTACCACTAAATCTGCCTTTTTTTTCTTCTTATTCTTTTTTGTCTATTTGTTGGTTGTTGTTTATGGGAGGCCAGCGATCACTTTTAGCTGCTGTCCCCTCCATAGCAATCTTTTTTTTTTTTTTTTTTTTTACAAGTCTTTCCTTAACCACTTCAGCCCCGGAAAGATTTACCCCCTTCCTGACCAGGCCATTTTTTTGCCATACAGCACTGCGTCGCTTTAACTGACAATTGCGCGGTCGTGCGGCGCTGTACCCAAACAAAACTGATGTCCCTTTTTTCCCACAGATAGAGCTTTCTTCTGGTGGAATGTGATCACGGTTTTTATTTTTTGCAAAAAAAAAGAACAACAATTTTGAAGATAAAAAAAACAATATTTTTTTACTTACTGCTATAAAACATTCCCAATAAAAAAAATGGAAAAATCGAATTCCTTCATCAACTGAGAGCCAGTTCACACTGCCACGTCTTGTCAGAACTCTGTCCAGACGCAGCTCAAAGAATTGGCCACTAAGTTCCCCTCTGAACAATATTATTGGTCCATGGTGATATCTGCTGGATCCTTTTTTTGTCTGGATTTTGTTCTGAGCTGTTCCTGGATTCCTGTGGAGTGACTATCCTACAGGGTTGCCAACCGTCAGTAAATTTACTGACAGTTTGTAAAAATCAGTGATTTTTACAACTGTCTATAAATATCAGGGTCTGATAATTTGTCATGCTGTGATGATTTTTTAAGTGTAAACCGGGCAAATTACTTGATATGGGTATTGGCAGTGTTTCCATGTTGTGTTTAAATATCAATTGTTTTTCATAGGAGTTCTGTTATTTTGCAAGGTGCCAGTAAAAAATGTGCTCTGCCAGTAAATTTTCCATGTTTTGCCAGTAAAAAAACGCTGTGAGAGGTTGGCAACACTGCTATCCTATGATTCCACGCTGTGGGTGTCTAACCGCGGAGCCTGGTTGATGTCCTGGATGGTTGACCATAACCTGGTTTATGCTCATATACCCAGAAGTATCTGGCAAGGGTACCCTATCTATAAATGGTGGAGGTTCACTTTGCACGCTGGTGGATTTTGAGATCGCAGTTCACAATTCAACACACATGGATTGATTTATAAAGACTGTATACCTTCATGGACTAGTTTATTCATGAGTTTTCTATATATGTTTATATACACGTTGTTTGGAAACATGTTGCACATTGGGTGACATTTGCCTATACTACTAAGCACCCTATGATTATCACAAGTATTTTTTATACATCACTTTAAACAGTGGGTTTACATTCAAGGTTTAATAGCGCTGCACTATTTGGAGTATAATTTGTGTTCAGTTTATGTTAACCTCTTCCTTACTGGGCACTTAAACCCCCCTCCTGCCCAAACCAATTTTTGGCTTTCAGCGCTGTCGCATTTTGAATGAGAATTGCGCGGTCATGTGACGTTGAACCCAAACTAAATTTATATCATTTTTTTCCCACAAATAGTTTTTTTTTTTTGTGGTATTTGATCCCCTCTGCGTCAATTCTGATCGCCGCTATAAACAAACAAAGAGAGATGATTTTGAAAAAAACACAATATTTTTTCCTTTTTGCTATAATAAATATCCCAAAAAAATATTAAAAAATAAAAATGATTCAACAGTTTTGGCCGATATATATTCTTCTACATATTTTTGGTAAAAAAAAATCGCAATCGGCGTATATTGATTGGTTTGCACAAAAGTTATCATGCGGCTAACGCTAAAAAAAAATGGTTTTTATACATCTTCTTATATATAGCCGGTTTTGACAACTTAGTAAAAATAAAAAATTATAAAAAAACCCTATAAATAATATCGTTTTTCCTTTTTTATAACACAAAAAAAGTTTTAGTAGAGAGAAACAAACAAATATCGCCGCTAGTCTTAACTGCGTCTCCCCTAGTTTATGGTGTTTTTTTTTTTTGATAAACACCCTTTTTTTACTATATTTAAATCAAACCCAAGTTGCAGTGTACTGGCGCGTTAAGAGTAAGTTTTACGCTGTCGCGACTTTCGGTTTTTAACCAAACCCGTCCTCCCCCCAAATTCACGGGTCATTCCTTCTCCAA
>BLSH010334195.1:520616-546762 GCA_018402905.1 Glandirana rugosa | reverse complement strand
AGAACAATATTTTTTACTTTTTGCTAAAGTACAAATCCATTAAAAAAAATTATTCATCAGTTTTGGCCGATATATATTCTTCTACATATTTTTGGTAAAAAAAAAATTGCATTAGGCGTATATTGATTGGTTTGCACAAAAGTTATCGCATCTACAAACTATGGGAATTGATTTATGGCGTTTTTATTATTTTTTTTTTTTTTTACTAGTAATGGAGGCGATCTGCAACTTTTATCGGGACTGCGATATTGCGGCGGTTATGTCTGACTTTTTTGACACTTTTTTGGGACCAATGACATTTATACAGCGATCAGAAATTTAAATGTACACTGATTACTGTATGAATGTCATTGGCAGTGAAGGGGTTAACCTGCCGGGGGCAGTGAAGGAGTTAACAATGTTCCCTGGCTGTGTTCTAACTGTGGGGGGGGGCGGGGCTGGTTGGGACATAACAGATCTAACTGATCCCAGTGACAGGGATCAGTAGATCTGGTATGTCCCCTGTCACAGAACGGAGAACCGCCGTGTTTACAACGGCAGTTCCCTGTTCTGCAGGTCTGACAGGGGATCGCGGGTCTCGGGCGGACATCGAGTCCGCCCGACCCGCGGGCACGGCCACGCAGCGTGCGGCGGGTGCGTGCACGCAGCGTGCGGCGGGTGTGTGCACGCGCCGCCGCCGGCTGTGAGTGCGCGCCAGGAGCGCGCACATGGCCAGGACGTCCATGGACGTTCACCCGGCATTTCACATCCGCGCTGGAGCCATACTTTGGCTATAGCGCGGATCTGGACGGGTTAAAGCTGGTCATGCTGGCTGCTTGTGTTACTTATTTTTATTGGTAGCGCGGTATTTTACTCACTATATGAGGAAGAATATATATTAGCCAAAACTGATGAATAAATTCGTTTTTTTATATATTTTTTGGATATGTATTATAGCAAAAAGTAAAAAATATTGTTTTTTTTTTCAAAATTGTCGCTCTTTTTTTGTTTATAGCGGTGATCAGAAAGAGGTGATCAAATACCACCAAAATAAAGCTCTATTTGTGGGGAAAAAAGAAGGCAATTTTGTTTGGGTACAACATCGCACGACCGTGCAATTGTGAGTTAAAGCGACAAAGTGCCGAATCGCAAAAAAGTGCTCTGGTCCTACAAATAGGTCAAAAAAGCTCAAAAAACACACAAAAACGTTTGCTCCGGGTTTTTGTTTTATTTATACGGTGGTTAAAGTGGAGGTTCAGTCATTTTTCAATTTATTAAAAGTCAGCAGCTACAAAAAGTATAGCCGTTGACTTTTAATTAACAGCCACTCACTTGTCCCATGGTCCAGTAATGCGGCCACCCGAAACCTCGCTCCTCTCCCCCTCCTCTCCGCGGTGCTGTCATTGCTACTGTAGGCGCCCAGCCGTGACAGTTTGCGGCTACACAGCCTGGCACGCACTGCGCTTGCGCGAGTCGCGCTGCGCTCTCCTAGTGACCAGGCAATCTTCTGGGACCTGTGTCATGTTCCAGAAGATTGCAGAGAGGGAGGGCCCGCCTAGGGAAGACTGAAAGACGGAAAGACGAAGTGGGAAAGGGAGTACCAGTCAAAACCAGGTACCCACTCCCCCCCCCCCAAAAAAAAAATGATATGCCAAATGGGGCATGTAAGGGGGTGAGGAGTGCTTAAAGCGGAAGTTCCACTTTTGGGTGGAACTCCGCTTTAAGAAAATACTATCTAGGAAAAATTGTGAGAAAAAAGCTTATGCTCAAAAAAGGTTGAAAGATCTTAATAAAAACACGAGAGAGCACAAAAAAAGAACAAGCTTCTTCAAGCTTTTATAGGCAGAAACAAAAGCTCAAATGCCTTTTTGAGCAGCAGTGTGCATGAGCCCTAGCTCAAAAAATGACGGAGGGATGGTGCGGCTCTCATTCTAGGTGGACATCATATGATGCGGCTCTTTAACCGTGTGATCGCCTGAGTCCAATCACAGACAGTCACATGTAAATACAGGAACTAAGTGACGGTAATCAGCTCTCATTGCCTCACACCGGCAGAGTATGTGGCGAGGAGAGCCGAACATCGGCATCGGCATCTCCTCACAGGGAACATCAGAACAGGTAAACAGCGCACTGATCATCAGTGCCCTGATTAGCAAAAAGAGCAGTCAGTGTCCACCAGTGTCAGCAATCTATGTCCTACAGTGCCAGCAATCAGTTCCCACCAATGCCAGCAATTAGTGCCCACCAGTGCCAGCAATCAGTGCACATTAGTGATGCCAGTTAGTGCTGGCTTTGAGTGCCCATCAGTTCCGCCTATCTCTGCTGCCCACCAATGCCCATCAGTGCTGCCCATCAATGCCCATCAGTGCTGCCCATCAGTGCCACCCATCAATGCCCATCAGTGCCAGCCATCAGTTCTGCCTATCCGTGCCACCTATTAGTGCCCACCAGTGACGCTTATCAGTGCACATCAGTGCCACCTATCAGTGCCACCTATTAGTGCCCACCAGTGCCACCCATCAGTGCTCATTGGTGCCACCTATCATTGCCCATAACTGCGGCATATTGGTGCCTCCTCATCACTGCCACCTAATCAGTGCCCATAAGTGCTGCCTCATCAGTGCCCATAAGTGCCACCTCATCAGTGCCCATCAGTGCCCATCAGTGCAGCCTCATCAGCGCACATCAATGAGGGAGAAAAATTACTTATTTACAAAATTTTCTGACAGAAACTAAGAAAACTTTTTTTTTTAGTAAAAAATAAAAAAACCCAGTGGTGATCAAATACCACCAAAAGAAAGCTCTATTTGTGGGAACAAAGTGATAAAAAATTTTGGTTGGGTACAGCGTCGCATGACCACATAATTGTCATTCAAAGTGCGACAGAACTGAAAGGCGAAAAATGGCCTGGGCAGGAAAGGGGTGAAAGTGCCCTATATTGAGGTGGTTAAGCTTCTTTGAGCTCCTTTGAGCGGCAGTGTGCATGAGCCCTTAAGCTTCTTTTAGCTTTTTTGAGCATTTTCACAAACCCTCCCCTCAGTTCATGTTTTGTGTGTTTTCAAGCTTATTTAAGCTTTTTCAGCAGTATAGCTGCTGACTTTTAATAATCGGACACTCACCTGTCCCAGGCTCCAGCGATGCAGCCGCCCGCAGCTTCGCTCTTCTCCCCCCCCCCCCCCCCTCCGTGCATCACAAGTGTGGGCGCCCGGCTTTGGCTCCAAAGCCGGGTGTGCACTGCGCATGCGCAAGCCACGCTGAGTGATGTGAGTGGCCAGTGTATCTTCTGGGACCTGTGACATGTCCCAGAAGATCGCAGAGAAAAGGGGGGGTGAACTTCCTTCCGGCTCCATGGAGCAAGGAGAGGAAGTGGGACCTGGGTCCCGCCCCCCCCCCCCTAAAAAAAAATTAACATGCTAATTTTGTAATGTCAGGGGTCACCTTCCCTTAAAGCGGAAGTTCCACTTTTGAGTGGAACGCCGCTTTAAGGCCTGATTCACAGCCTGCATTTTTAGTGCTTTTTGGATTTTGCAGATTTGCACTACAGAACGCGTTCCATAGGAAGCCATGTTAAATGGACTGTAGTGCAAATCATCAAAATGCAAAAAGCACTAAAAATGCATAGGTGTGAATCAGGTCTGAGAGCTGAACTTAAGGCCTCATACACACGGGCGTATCTTTAACAATAAACAAAACGTCGGGCCCGACGTCAAGGAAAAAAAATAGGCGTTTTTCGGCATTAGTGAGCGTTAGTGAGCGTTGGCGTCAATAGGAGTTTTTAAAAAAAATCATCCCTCTGCTATTTTTCAACCTAAAAACGGCGGCGTCAAAAAACGCCGGTACAATATTAGTTGGCGTTAGTTCGCGTTTTGCGGCGTCGGCGTCAAAAAATGCCAAAACGTTACAGCCTCAGAACGCGATGGCTGTGGGTTCTAGTTTCAGCTCACTAACACCGACGCCGTCTACAGCTCAAAAATGCCGACGTTTTTATTGGGCCATTGACTAACATGGAGAGCTACAAAAAACGCCAGAAAACGCCGGCGTCAAAAAACGTCCGTGTGTATGAGGCCCAAGAGATCACACAGACAGCTACATCTTGGACTACACACACATGGCAGTATGATTGCAAATAGTTTTCTGTGTTCAGATGCATCTAAATGCTGCCACTGTGTGCAGCAACACTCTCTGCTATGGCCGCATACAAACTGGTCCATTAGCTGTGGCCAGTTTGTGAGTGGCCAAGACTCAGCAGATGCACACTGACTGCGTCCAGGGTCGGTGGGAAGTTCTATATGCATATAAATTCTCAAATGAGCATTTACATGCGAACAGTGATACAGATTTGTACAGAATACAGATCTGACAGCTACAAATGACAGTTACTGTTGTTCGCACATACAGCGTTTGCCGGCGGCGTTTAGAACCGCTATTGAGAATTTAGTGATTCTCGCCAGCAGCTGCCTCTTTTCAGCCATGTGAATGCATGCATGTGGAGGTAATTAAGCATAAAAAAATGTGGTGTTTTCTCACTACCAGGGGGTGCAGGTGGGACAAACAGCCAACCAGAGAAGTGAATGGTTGTGCACTCCTGTGCATGTATAAGCACTAACCAGTGTCGGCCTGTCCATATGGTGCGCAGGGGCAGCAACCCCCTAATCCATGCGCCCGGCCCCTAATCTACATGCAAGGTGCCAGATGCATGGATTCCAATGTTTTTTTTTTTTTTTAGAAGTATATGATTAGAGCCTGAGGCTCTAATAGGCTTTAAAAAAGGGTGGGCTCAGGGTGCAAAGCACTGCGCCCCGAGCCCACCCAATTGTGTGACAATAGCGAATTAATGTTTGCTATTGTCTTCCTGATTTACCCGTCACCCGATTGGCTGAGAGGAGAAGCAATCCTATTGGCTGCCGAGGAGGAGAAGGGAGGAAACGCAGGGGAAGCCGGCAAAGCTGAAGAGGAGGAAATGCAGTGAGAGCCACCTGAAGGAAGTGCTGCGCATAACCTAGATGAGGTAAGTGCGGGGCTGGTGTGACCGACCAGTCGACCCCGGGGGGCGGATGCCTGTGACCCACCCAACCAATCGACTGGGGGGGCGTGGCGGCGGGAGGATTGTTTGCCGCCCCCCAAAAAAATATACCAACAGCCACCACAGGCACCAGCGTTTTTCTGCATTAGCAGTTACTTGTGCATGTGCGTATCACATAAGTATCCAAATGCAACATTTCCACATTCAGGAACTATACACACATAGGTAGGTAAACGATAAAGTGGAAAAGTTTCGGCAATCACGTTTATTCACATCGTATTTTATGCCTAATTATGTCTATGTGCATAACCCTGCATGAGCATTTTCTTTTGTTGTAAAGGAAGGAAGTATCTTGTGTACTTACACATCTGGGGACATGACATCAATTCACCCCTGTGCAAGGCGATTGCTGATACAGCCTATGGGGATTGCTCCACATTACAATGTAATTATGGAAAATGCAATACACTTGATTACAATCTTTTGCTTTTCAAAAGCAATCACTATAGATGTGTATAAACAGCCAACATAATTTGAGCAAAGAAACCAATCAGATACATTTCCAGGAAAGAATATCTCATCTGAAAGCCAGGATGATCCCTGGAGATCAGGTAGGTTTAGCAACTATGTTATAATGACACCTCTGTGAAAATATGTCAAAGTAATGCTGATAACATATCTCCAGTGGCTGGATTTCTAAACAGGCTGCCTGTGTGACCTCATGGAAATGGCTCCGTCTGTAGTCACATGCAGTAATGTCACTCTGTCCCTGGCCCAAACACCACTAAATCTCGATCGCTAGAGAGGAGATATCTAGCTGCCTCAGCTAAAGAGGGATGGATTCCATAGGGGCATGCAGCCTCTTAAGCCTCGAACACGCGGTTCGACGATCGTACGACCGAACGGACCAAATCGGATGTTGGCTGTTGTATCTAGCATACTGACATGCACTACACAATCGTACGACCAAGCCGAACGTAGTGTCGTGTTATGAACGTATAAAGAGAAAGTTCAGGTGCATGTAATTAGCATCCGGCCGTTCCTGACTTCGGAGCATGCGGGTTTTGCACAATACAACTTGTTGGACCAACTTCTCTGTACACGCGATACAACGGTCGTAAGACCGCTTGTTGGTACTACCAAGTTTTCTAGTCTGCTCATACAACTCCTGTTGTACGACCGTCGTACGTCGGCTGTTCTAATCGTGCATACTAACGATGAATTTCGCATACAACGGTCGTTCGTACAACCTGTTGTATACGACCGTCGAACCGTGTGTACGAGGCATAAGCCATCTTCCTGCTGAAGATTTCAACAAATTGTCAACGGCAGAATCGCTAGCGGCAAAATTGGCAGCTGAAATGGTCGCTCAACTGTTTCAGACTGTCCATGTGTGTACAAAGATCAGATTAGTGCATCTGTCAGGCATTTGGTCTATGAGGCGAATAGCAAACCTTCATTTTCAAACAAGAATAATGTGGAATAGAGTGGATTAAGCCGACAACTTCTGCACATTATTTAAAGTGGAACCAAAGCTTCCATACTTACCTGTGCAATAGTTCTGAGCTGGCATCTTCTTCTGAGTTCCTGTCTTTGGCCTCTTCATTAGCCGGTGGGCAAACCAATCAATAAACGGCGATCACAGATTTTTTTAACACAAATATGAGGAAGAATATATATCGGCCAAAACTGATGAATAATTTTTTTTTAATATATTTTTTTGGATATCTACTTTAGCAAAAACTAAAAAATATTGTTTTTTTTCTCAAAATTGTAGCTCTTTTTTTGTTTATAGCGGTGATCAGAAATGATGCAGAGGTGATAAAATACCACCACAAGAAAGCTCTATTTGTGGGAAAAAAACGGACGTCAATTTCGTTTGGGTACAACATTGCACAACCGCGCAATTGTCAGTTAAAGCGACTAAGTGCCGAATCGCAAAAAGTGCTCTGGTTCTACAGTGGAAAATCCTTCCGGTCCTTAAGTGAGTATTTTAAGTTTATTAAAAGTCAGAAGCTACAAAAAGTGTAGATGCTGACTTTTAATAAACAGACACTTACCTGTCTCCTAGTCCAGTGATATGGCCAGCACGAGCCTCGGATCTCTCCCCCTCCCCTCCGCAGCGCCGTCATTGGTACTGTGGGCACCCGACCATGACAGGAAGCGGCTTCACGGCTGGACGTGCACTGCGCTTTGTGATTGGTCCCAAAGTCTTCTAGGACCTGTCCTGTGTCCCAGAAGAGTTCGGGAGGTAGGGAGAAGGAGACCTTCCACTTCCGATCTCCTCAGGCGACCGGAAGTACCTGTAAAAATCGGGTATCCGCACCTCCCCCCCCCCCTCCTCCCCAAAAGCTCTGTTTCGCCATCAGGAGCTGGGGAGGAGGTCTTAAAGCCGAAGTTCCACTTTTGAGTGGAACTCCGCTTTAACACTGTGTATATACTATATAGTCACATGGGCTACACAGATAAGAAAAAGGAGGAATTGAACATCTTACAAGGGTACTGAAACTGGATCATGCTCAGTAGATGTGGCACCAGCTGGTCTACACAATCTCACGCTGCAGCAGAGACACAGACAAGGAGAGAGGGACAGTGAACAGTGGAATATAGAAAAGAAATGCCTAGTGGATGAGTATGAACGTAATGTAATATAGCATGTACTGACAGTTTTTGATGATTTAGGTTTAATAACACTTTAAATGCACCTTCTAAAGCTGGCCAATTTAAAGGAATCAGCGCTGCTGAGTTCAATTGTTGTCTAAGGAGTCGGGCCAAAAATTGCCAGCCAAACAGCACCTGGAAAAACCTGGAGCCAGTCAAATGCAGGCACTGTTAGTGTATTCTGACAGTCGGCACTCCTGGCTATCAGAATACAGTGGGGGAGAGAGATTTGTCCATTCATGCCCTTTTTGTGGATGAAGGAATCTGCTAGATTTCTTTTGTTCAGCCTGAGCCAAGTTACGTCACACGCGGGCATCGCAGCCGGCCTGTGCATCTCGGTCGGGGCACATAAAACAGGGAAACAGCTAGGATACGCTTAGGAGACTCGTTGGGCTGCTCTGCCAGCGCACTTTAGATGCCTGGAGCAGGTGGAGATACTTTGTTTACTTGACCAGGCACAGTATGCATGTACACACCCAAGGGGACACGGACAGAGGCCCATATGGTGGCCTAGATGTTGGCTTATTTACAATAGGATTATTTGTGTGTCTTGTACAGAGGAAAGGCTCTGCGTGTTGCAGTACAGGTGTAATCATTTTGGACTGTCTGTGCCCCTGAGTTAAAGTATTACTAAAGGCACATTTTTTTAGCTTTAGATAGAGGGTAGAGGGATTAGAAGGCTTGTCAGTTTTTATTCTTGTCTGTGCCCCAATTAAAGTGATTCATCCTCTCTATTTGTCCTGTTTACCATTATCATTGAAAGTGAAAGTAAAAAAAATCCCAATTTTTGGGTTGTCCCCAGAAAGGTAATAAGGGGGAAATTTTCCAATGGGGACACTAGTTCTGGTGACCTGGGGGTTCCCAAGGAATTTCCTCTTACTTCCTGTGAAGGTAAATCTCCCCAATGGGATGCAGATGGCAAAAAAAAAATCTGACACGGGTTATAACCCTCCCTTGCTCTGTCCAAAATTAAAAAAAAAAGTTTTGCCTATACTGTTGTATTGTTCTACTTTAAGCACTGATTGAGACTAACTGCATGTCATACATACAGTATGAGAACTTCTTGTACAAGTGTGCATCCCATTGAGACTAACTACACTTTGCGTATATTTTCCAAGGTAAGCATGCAATATGCCTATGTCCTGTTTCGGTATGTTAAGTCTTATACTCTGTCTGTAATCAGATGCTGAGTACATACATTGCCCACAAGTGCACCTATTTCCTGGCATTATATCACTCCCTACCATTTTCCAGGATACCTTTCTATGCTTGAGAGGATCCTGCTATACACCTATTCCCCCCTTTTTGATACATCAATCTAACTTGTGTAAGTAGGACCTATCACTAGGGCTGTCAGGGATCCAGGCGAGCGATGCGATGGCGCACGCATGTGCGCATGCGCGCATGGATTCGAACGAGGGTTCCTACGACCGTTCGGAGGCACACGCATGCGCAGGGATGTGCACTGCGCGCGAACGAAGGCACGTTAGCTCGCTTTGGCGCCCAGTGGCCTTTAAAGGGACAGTGTCTGCATCTGAACTTTGCTGTCTGATCTGCAGCTAGTCCGTACCTGTACCTGCTAACTGTTACCTGATCTGCTTCCTTTTTGACCCAGCTTGCCTTAACCTCTCTGCCTTCTCCAATCCAGACCCGGCTTGTTTGACCCTGCTTTCTTCTCCAGCCTGATACTCGTTGCTGAACCCAGCTTGCCTCCGACCATTCCTTGCCTGCCGTTTCTGCTGTCCTGCTCATCTGTGTTACCCGGCTTGATTCATGTTACTTCTGCCTGCTCTGCATTCATTTCTGGTGACCAGTGTTCTGCTGCTGCTGTTCCAGTACCAGTTGCCTGCTACCTGCTGCTGCTGTTCCAGTCTCCAGCTGTCGGCTGCCCAGTGCTTCAGGCTCTGCTCCAGCATCCGGTGTCCCATCTGCTGCTGCTTACCAGAGGCACTCCTACCTCGCTGTACTCATGAGACCACTGTTCCCATTCCTGTGGGCTCTGAGTCAGGGCTGTATGAGAGGTCTCCTTCTACAAGAAGACAGGCTCTATTACCAGGTACGTGGTCCTCATTACAAGGGCACAATACCTATCAGCCAACTCACAGAGCGACTTTGGTATCAATCCTCATTGTCATTCTTGGGTGTGCCACCATATCCACCTTTTGGGGACCTGGCTGTCTCCCCCTATCTGCCTTATTGGTATATTGTATACTATATTGTGAATACAGTCATTTGAGTATTTTTGTACAACATTTTGATAATACATTTTGTCTAGAAAAAATATTTTTTAACTCTTAAGCTCCTGAAGAAGCATGTTTGCGGCAAAACATGTCGAGTAAGATCATGAACTGGGCATCACTACCCCTTTTAGTAGCTAACCCTGAGTATTATGAGGTTGGGGATATATACCCCATGATTTTTGTTGTCTTGAATAGGAATGGGCTCGGGTGTGTTCGGATCAAACCCGCCAGAAAGACAGCACTGCACACCGCCAATCATAGACAGTGTGTGTATGTGCAGCTGGGAAATGCCTCACTGCCTATGATTGGAGGTGTGCAGTGACAGCTTCCTGGCGGATTAGATCCAAACACGCCCGAGCCCATCACTAGTCTTGAATTACAGTACCTTGAGATTTTTTATCATAGTCACCAAGGATGACTGATTACAGGGCTGGTGCTACAACTAGGCAAACTAGACAGTCACCTAGGGCACACTGCTGCCTAGGAGCGCCCGGCCGCTGGTTTCCCTCCACATCTACATGCTCTGCAGGCTGCAGCATATAACTAACTCAGTCTCAGGCAGCTGTTCCTTCCACCCGGTAATATAATTAGAGGCTCAGTGCAGCACTGGAGCCAGCACTAGAGGAAGCAGAGCCAATGCTTTCTGTATAGCGCCACCTCCTGTCACATGGGCAGGGCAAAGGGGGTGGTGTCAGCGGTGGAGCCAATGGGGGCGGCAAAATGAGGTTTCACCTAGGGTGTCAAACATCCTTGCACCAACCCTGATTGGTTACCAGTAAATTAATTGTTGTATGTTGAGGAAACAGCAATGAAAATAATTAATAATGTTTACCATGTTTTGTATATCTAATAAAACCTTTATATTTTAATCATTACTTTAGTATTGTTGTGCCATTAAAGTCCCTTCACTTTTATATCTATTAACAGCCTACAGGTATGATTTTTATTGTATAGTCAATTCTTATAATGGCAATGGCTCCATTTCATGGGTATATCATTAAAAAGCAAAAAAAAATACAACTGCTTGATTGGCAGCTAAATAAAAATTATATCTCCTTGTGTAGGAAAGAGTCTTCGGAAATGACAATCTGTGTAAAAACAGTATGCCGTGTTTCAAGCACAGTACATGAATTAGCAAGAATAGGGCCTTTCATTATCATAGTCGTGTGCAGATAATAATAATTATCAGATTGCAGGAAATGTAATCATGTGATGTGTAATGTTAATTTCTTTGCTCCAGTGATCCCCAGCCCACCATTGCTTTGTATCTGCCTTCTGAGACAGCATGTTGTGTTGTGTAGGCTGCATGTGCTGTGAATGTGCAGCAGACAGGAGGTTGGTATCCTGTCAAACTGCATGATTTAAGCCAGGATGAGGGAGAGAAGGTACTCCTACGCCCTGGAGTACAATCATCATGTGCTACAAAACGAATGTGAAAAACCTAATATGACAGAACTGGTTTACAATACCAGGGTTTGACATTTTCCATTGTAAACATCAATTTCAAATATTTAACAAACCGTATAACATCATTCTCTTTGCTAAAAGATCAGATATCCATTGTATCATAGCTTCCGACTGTCCCTGATTTGGAGGGACTGTCCCTGAATTGGAACAATGTCCCTCTGCCCCCCCCCCCCCCTCATTTGTCTCTCATTTTGGTCTTATCTATAAAGTTGTATATAAAATGCACTTTTAATCTTTTAAAAAGTGTTTCCCAGTGCTAAACTTTTCATCCAAATTCTAAATTGCTGCATTTGTAAATTTTAACAGCCAATATAAAGGAATAGTAGTAGTAAAAAGAAGCCCTTATGGATTTAATTAACCTTTTTTTTTTTAATAATTCTCTTTTAAGGGGGCGTGGCAAGATGCGTTTCCTATGCCTACACACATTTGCTAGTAGGTGTCCCATATTCCCATCTCAAAATGTTGGGAGGTATGATTGTCTTCTGTGAATCATTCATTTTTCACCTAACCATTGCCTCTAGTATGTCTCTAGTATTTCACTGGACCAAGGTAGGTACAGGGAGCATAGGTGACCCATATACATGTAGCACCCTCCTAGGTAGGTGCTAAAAGTGAATATAGTTTTTGGGTCTTTTTCTGATTACCAGGAAGGCTTGATTGTGTCATCGCGACACTTCCGCCCATGTTTTGCACAGAGGATTGAGCTGAGCCGGCTTTTTAGACAGCATACTACTACCACGGCCGATTTCCCCACAGAAATCATACATTTTTCATGCCGGGTGCCAGGATGTTCAGGCACCATACCATGTGAGTGGTTTTTACTTGTGTTTTACATTTTTTAATAAATTTGGCATTTGGACGTTCTCGAGATTTTCTGTTTTATTATACATGTGAACACGGTGATGGAGTTCCTATCCAGCAGCTGACAGTTTCCAGAGATCTACAGAGGTCACCCCACAAACATGCATTTGACCGCACCAGAGATGGTGGGTCACTGAGGCGGGGTGAGTGTACATCCATGTCAAGCACTTTTGCAGCACTTTATAAGATACTGGCACTGAGCACTTCATTTCACCTGGATTGGGACCGCACTCAAAGACTTGTGTTCATTCTGGTTTAAGAGTATGGTCACATGCAGTAACACGGTGTAACACCATTCTACATCTGTGTTTGCAATATTGGCATATTTTATCACCGCAGCAGATTGCAATTATTTTGTGACAACAACCTGTATTGTAAGTTGAAAAAGTGTGAATTCCATCGTGAACAGGTTACATTTCTGGGTTGTACTTTTCTACTGCCATTTTTTGATGGACCCAGAGAAACTATCTGCAGTTCTACAGTGGCCTCGACCCCTAGGTCTACGTCCGCTACAATGTTTTCTTGGCTTTGTCAATTATCATCGGAAATGTATCCTTAACTCCTCTTCTCTGGTCAAACCCCTGACTAATATGACCAAAAAGGACGGTAACCTACAGAGTTGGTATCTGAATTCCATTAAAGCCTTTGAGTCTCTCAAGGCTGCCTCTGTTTCAGCTTCTGTGCTGGCACATCCTGATCAGGGCTGTCTTTAAGGCAGGGAAAAAGGGGCAGCTGCTCTGGGCCCTGTCATTGTTGTGGGGCCCAAAGCAGCTGCCTCATACTTGCCAACTATCCTGGTTTAAATTCCCTTGTCCCTTGAAGTTTTTGTCCCATGCTGTGTCCCGATATCTCAATGTAAAATGCTGCTACTAATGCTGCCCAGCTCTGCCCTAAAATTAGCATTGCCATTGATCATACCCTCCCCTCCCCCAAGCAATGCCACTGATCAGAGGAGTTTTCTGTCTATTGATTGGTCCCCTCACCTCCCCAGTCAATGGTGTGCAGGCAGTGAGGATATGATGTACTGTAACCTCTAGCAACCAATCAGTGAACAGTAATGATGTGCAGTATCATCTAGCAACCAATCAGTGAGCAGTATTGATGTACAGTAATATCTAGCAACCAATCCACAAGCAGAAATCATGTGCTGTAAACTCTAGTAAATAATCAGTGACCCATATTATGTGCTGTAACCTCTAGCAACCAGTTAGTAAGTGGTAATGATATGCTGTAACCTCTGGCAACCAATTGCAATTGTTGCCTGATCTGATTCAGTAAAATGATTTTGAGTCTAACTGCTATTTATTTTATGTCTCAGAGCAGATGGAGAGTGAAATTGCATGGGGGGCCCAAGAAAATGTTTGCCCAGGGTCCAATCAATATTAAAGACGGTCCTGATCCTGATCCTACATTACTCTTCATTCTTGAGGTTGATGCATCTGAGAGTGGAGTATGCATCCTTCTTTCTACAGACAGAGAGCGCTATGCATCCTTGTGGTTACTTTTCTAAGAAATTGTCTCCTGCAGAATGCAATTATGAGATTGGGGACAGATAATTGTTAGCCATCATTTTAGCTCTTAAAGAATGGAGGCATCTCCTCGAAGGTACCACAGTGCCGGTCCTCATTTTGACTGACCATAAGAATCTCACATTCTTGTCTGAGGCAAAACGCTTATCTCGCAAAAAGGGCGCAATGGGCTCTTTTTCTGTCACGCTTCAATTACATAGCCTCATTCTTACCAGGTACTAAGAATGTAAGGGCTGATGCATTGTCAGGACAGTTTTCCTCCGCTTCCAAGATGGAGTCAGTTCCTGCTCCTGCGATACCTCCTGATCATATTCTGGCCACTGTTCGTACTAGTCTCACTTTACCGTTGGGTGACAGAATTCTTGCCGCTCAGATCCATTCTTCTCCCGAGAAACCTGGTGACCATTGCTTTGTCCCTGAGAATCTCCGCACTGCTTTGTTCAAGACTTACCATTCTCCCAAGGCAGCTGGCCACCCAGGGAAGAATCAACTCGTTTGGGCTATTTCTCCACAATTCTGGTGGCCTAGTCTCCGCACTGATGTGACCGCCTTCGTAGCTGCTTGTTCCTTGTGTGCTCAGAGTAAGACACCAGGGCACCTTCCAGTGGGCCTCCTACAGCTCATACCCAATGGAGAGAGGCCTTGGACCCACCTGTCTGTGACATCCAAAGAACTGGCATCTATTTTTGCTCGAGAGATCTTTCGGTTACATGGGCTACACAAGGTTATCATTTCGGACAGGGGTAGCCAGTTTGTCTCCAGGTTTGCAAGCCTTTTGTTCACAGTTAGGAATTCAATTTTCCTTCTCCTCTGCGTATCCCTCACAGTCCATTGGGGCCAAAGAACGAGCCAACCAGCCTTGGAGCAGTTTCTACATTGCTATATTTCTGACCACCATAACAACTGGTCAGACCTCTTACCTTGGGCGGAGTTTGCACACAATAGTGCAGTCAATACTGGTTTCCGATGGTCTCCTTTTATGGTGAATTATGGTTTCCAACCATCCAAGATGCCTGACTCATTAATTCATCAAAGAATACCTGCATTAGAGAAGCATCTCTGTGATCTTCATTCCACTTAAGTGCAGGTCCAAGAGTTCTTGTGATGTGCCAGTGATAGGTACAGACTCCATGCTGACCGCAGGCGCCAACCTGTGCCTTCCTACCAGGTTGGAGAGAGGGTCTGGCTGTCATCTTGTAACCTCTGACCACGTGTTCACTCACTGAAACTGGCACCACGGTTTATTGGGCCTTTCCGTATTCTCCTTAGGATCAAGTATCTTACGCATTAGACCTTCCTTCTGACATGCGTATTTCGAATGTATTCCATGTCTCCTTATTAAAACCTTTGCTGTGCAACCTCTTCACCACCTCGGTACCACGTCCTCATCTGGTTCAGGTGGAGAATCATGAAGAGTATGAGATACAATCAACCATTGACTCCCGTAGGTTCCATGGGCACATACAGTACCGGTTCATTGGAAAGGGTATGGTCCAGAGGAACGCTCTTGGGTCTCATCCTCTGAAGTACATGCTAATTTCCTCCTCCATGCTTTCCATAGACATTTTCCCCTCAAAGCAGGTGGCCCTTCGAGGGGGAGGGGTCATTGAGGAGGGGGTACTGTCAGGGCTGGGCTCTCAGCCCTCCCTTCTCAGTGCTCAGCTATCGGTTAATTGCCAGCACTCATCGTTCCACAGTGGCTCACCTGGTGATCATTTCCTGCTCGTCAGCCAGCCCCTTCAGGCTATTTAAACTGCCCGGTTCAATTCTTCTGTGCCTTTGCCTTGGTCAAACATATCTGGAAACTCTTTGCTGTGTTCCTGTTATAGACTCGCCCGGCTGATGTCCTTTCTGGTTCCTGATCCTGTCTGCTGCCTCTGACTATGCTGATCTCTGGCTTCCTGATTTACTGGCTTGTTCTGACCACCCCCTTTGGCTGCTGAACCCTGGCAATGTTTTGAGTACATTTACTATTTGTACCATTTTTATCATTTTATTAAAAGGTGTGATTTTTTCAGCATTTTCTGTCTCTGTCTGATTCATGGTTCCAGGCAAGGAGGGGACGTCTCCCCTCCCAACAAACGCCGGGCTTTCTCAGGCTTACCGTTTCTGACAGTTTGCCCAAGAAAAGATCCGATGGTGCGGGCGGCTGCTCCCATTGGCGATCAAAGAGTAGATACTCCTTGATTGCCTCTATGGCCTTGAAGGACCAGATCAGTGTCATGATGTCACTTCCGGTCCAGGCTGGAAGTAGATTTCTTTTTTTAAGCAAAAGATCAAAAAATATATATTTTTTGACCTTTTTCTTATAAAGGTAAAGAAGAGATTTGGGGTATTTTTTACCCCCTATCTCTCCATAAAGAGGACTTATTATCCTTATTTCTATTACAAGGGATGTTTACATTCCTTGTATTAGGAATAAAAGTGATAAAAAAAATTAAAGTGACAGTGTAAAAATATAAAGTAAAATAAATAATAAAAAAAAAACAACGTACGCATGCGTAAGTCACGCACGCGTATGTAATCGTTATTCCCACCACACATGTGAGGTATCAGCCCGAATGCTGGAGTGAGAGCAATAATTCTTCCTGCAGTGCCTTGATAAAGTATTCATACCCCTTGACATGTTCCACATTTTATCATGTTACAATCGAAAAAGTAAATGTATTTTTATTGGCATTTTATGTCATAGTTATAATGTGGAAATAGTGCGCTAATGTAAATAATAAATATATATAATGTGGTTGCAGCAATTAATAGGATATCACCCAAAATGTAAGATAAAATAACAAAAACTGCGCAACCAAAAACCATGAAAAAAAAAATTTAAAGTGCATGTGCAAAAAATTGAATAGGGAGAAAAAACTGCCCAACCTAAATAAATAGAGTGACCACAAATCAGTAAAAATAAAACAAATATTGAATTTGAATCAATTCAATCCATAACACATTTGAAGTGCCAATAACATCCCACCTAACAAATTCATATAAAAGTGTACAATGAAAAGGTCAGCAAACTTCATTTAGTGCAAAAATAGTATATTGTGCAAAGTTCATAAAGGTGCAGAGTGTATAGCAGAGAATCCAGTATTGTCCTGTATCTAATCCTCCAAAAGCAGTCCACTGAAGAGGGTAAGAATTAAAGCCTCCTCCACCGAGTGCAGAAAGGATAAGGGATAGTTCCAATGTCACCACACACTCTTATATAAGGAACTCTTACCAGAGTTAGTTGTTTACCCATCTCTAGGCAAACTACATCAGCTAGCAGATAGCCTCTGCAGGCATAAACAAAAGAGAGCAGGGCGGCACTGGCTTCAAGATAGTCCGTACATTACACTCAATAGGATTCCAAAGCACCTCCGAGCTCCCAACACCGCACCGACAAAATCAGTCGCCGTTAGAACCCAGGCTGGTATCCTGGCAACACCGCGGTTGATCCCTGAAACCCGTATGCCCACCCACTTCCTTCTTGGCATCGGTTGCTGTCTTGATTGTTAGAGGGATGCTGGTACAGATGCCGTTTGTGGTCCTATTCTGGTGGTCTTCTTATAGATCACATGAAAGGACTTTGTGCTCCTCTCCTCTCCTCATTTGTTTTCACACCACACTTTTCAGATATTTATTTGTAAAAAAAAAATTTAAAACCATTTGTCATTTTCCTTCCACTTCACAATTATGTGCCACTTTGTGTTGGTCTATCATAAAAAAAATCCCAATTAAATACATTTTGACTGCTGAAGCCAGATTGAAAAATAGATGCATTTATTATACAAGCCTGCAGCTAGCCACAGGCTTGGAGAGCACAATACAGCACATGATGATGATTTCAAAAGAATTGCTCTGAATTGGCTAGGGCCTTGTTATACAATTTATACATTCTGAAAGGGGTGGCACCTGGCTAACTAAAGTTCCTTTGAAGTCAAATCTTGATTGAAATATAAAATACTTAGTTAACATAGATATGCCACTTCCAGTAGTTCTGTCGGAAAAGGCTTGGATAGGCATCTTCACAGCTGGAGGTGTTAATGCCATTTGAAAGCAACCAAGACAGCTCTTATACTATATGACTTTTAATGAAATATACATCCAATAAATAAACTTAAACATAATTAAATGTTTCATATATAAAATGGCTATTCCATTTACCCAGTCAATACATATACATTTTTGGTTGTGACATCACAAAATGTGGAAAAAGTCTATGGGTATGAATACTTTATCAAGGCACTGTATGCAACTCTAACTAGGTAACCTGTAAAGGTGTTTAATCACTTGCCGAAAGTGCTATAGTCAAAAGATTTCTACAGCGTGGTCAGCTTATTCTGGGAGGGCGTCCATGGCGTCCTCCCGGAATCGCGCTTCTCTGAGCCTCCGTGCCTGCTGGGTTCACGGGACCCTGCGCAACACAGATCGTGGTAACGGGCCAATGACAGCGGCCCTTTACCATGTGATTGCTCCCTCCAATGAGGGAGTGATCACAATGTCAACAAACAGGGGTCATGCAGAGGTCCTGCTCTCTTCTCTCCTCACACTGATACAGCGTGTAAGGAGAGGAGGGCAAAGGTGACACAGTGAGTCATTTCCAGTGTCCATCTGTACCCAGCAGTGCCCTATAGTGCCACTACAGTACCAATCAGTGCCACTACAGTATGAATCAGTGCCACTACAGTACGAATCAGTGCCACTACAGTACAAATCAGTGCCACTACAGTACCCAGCAGCGCCACTTGTGCCACTACAGTACCCAGCAGTGCCACCTGTGCCACTACAGTACACATCAGTGCCACTATAGTACCCATCAGTGCCATTACAGTGCTCATCTGTGCCCTACAGTGATCATCTGTGCCCTAGAGGGCCACTACAGTGCTCATCTGTGCCACCAGTGCCCATAAGTGCCATCTGTGCCATTACAGTGCCCATCAGTGCCACTAAAGTGCTCATCTGTGCCATCAGTGCCACATCGGTGCCACTACAGTGCCCATCAGTGCCACTTCAGTGCTACGTCAGTGCTCATCTCTGCCACTACAGTGCCCAGTGCCACTACAGTGCTCATCAGTGCCACATTAGTGCCAACACAGTGCTCATAAATGCCAATACAGTGCTAATCATCAGTGCCACTACAGTGTTCATCAGTTCCACATTAGTGCTACTACAGTGCTCATCTGTGCCATCAGGGCACCTACAGTAATCATTAGTGCCACTACAGTGCTCATCAGTGCTACTACAGTGCTCATCAGTGCCACATTAGCACCACTACAGTGCTCATCAGTGCCACTACAGCGCTCATCCGTGCCACTACATCATTCATCCGTGCCACTACATCGCTCATCAGAGCTAATACAGTGCTCATCAGTGCCACTACAGCGCTCATCCGTGCCACTCCATCGCTCATCAGTGCTACTACAGTGCTCATCAGTGCCACATTAGTGCCACTACAGTGCTCATCAGTGCCACTTCAGCGCTCATCATTGCCACTACAGCGCTCATCAGTGCCCATAAGTGAGTGCTCATCAGTCCTACCCTATCAGTGGATGCTCATCACACTACAGTGCTCATCAGTGCCTCATTAGTGCCACTACAGTACTCATTTGTGCCCTACAGTGCCCATCAGTGCCACTATAGCGCTTACCAGTGCCCATAAGTGACTGTTCATCAGTGACACCATATAAGTGGATCCTCATCAACGTCCGTCAGTGCCGCCTTATCAGTGCACATCAGTGCCAGCTAATCAGTGCATCATCAGTTTGGTGCATTAGTGTACATCAGTGCAACCTCATCAGCGCACATAATTGCACCCTCATCAGCACCTATCAGTGCACCCTCGTCAGAACCCATCAGTGCAGCCTCATTAGAACAGCCTCATCAGCACCCATTAGTGCAGCCATATCTGTCCGAGTGTACCTACTACAGCAGTTTGTCACCACAGCCCATAGTCACCAATATGGCAAGAAAAATGTTTTCCACTGAGGAGGCATATCAACTTTTTAGTTTGACCGATTAGAGCAGCGGGGAGCTCTCTGAGTCTGATTCTGGTTCGGAATATGAACCCTTTGTAAGCAGTGGGTCTGATACAGAATCAGAGGAAGATGAAAGCGTGCCCATGAAGCGAAGGCGTTCTGGCATGGAGCAGCAAGCTACCACAAGTAGCGCAGTGGCATCAACCAGCAGCTCAGTGCCATCCACCAGTAATGCAGTGGCATCAACCCGCAGCTCAGTTCCATCCACCAGTGGCGCAGTACCAGCCAGAAGAAATGAATACCAGTGCAACAAAGGCCAAGCACTAGTGGGGTGTCATCTCAGCCCCAAAGGATTAGAACGCATGCCGGCCTTCCCTATGCCTTTGAAAACCCTCTGTGGCTTCCTCCTAATGGAGCAGTAAGCATCCCACCTTTCACCGCCCAGCCAGGTGTCCAGGTGAACACAGAGAATTTTGCCTTTATTGATTTTTTAACCACTTCAATACCAGGTACTTAGAACACTTCCCCCCCCCAGACCAATTTTCAGCTTTCAGTGCTGTTGCGCTTTGAATGAGAATTGCGCGGTCGTGCGACGCTGTACCCAAACAAAATTTTTATAATTTTTTCCCACAAATATAGCTTTCTTTTGGTGGTATTTGGTCACCCCTGCGGTTTTTATTTTTTGCGCTACAAATAAAAAAATGACCGAAAATTTTGAAAAAAAAAAAATTTCTTTGTTTCTGTCACAAAACTTTGTATAAGTACATTTTCTCCATCACTGGCGGTCACTGATGTGGCTACACTGATGGGCACTGATGAGGCTACACTGATGGTCACTCATGAGGCAGTACAGATTGGCACTGATGAGGTGGCACTGATAAAGTTGCACTGATGATGGGGCACATATATATGCAGCACTGATGGGCACTGATAGGCGGCGCTGATAAGCAACACTGATGGGCACTGATAGGTGGCACTGTTATACGGCACTGATGGGCACTCATAGGCGGCACTGATAGGTGGCACTGCAGGGCACTGATAGGTGGCACAGGTGGGCACTGATAGGCACTAGTACATGGCACTGGTGGGCACTGGTGCATATAGCACTGTTAGGGATGGCACTGGCAGGCATCATATATGGGCACAGTGCCATCCCTACAGTGCACTGTATTGCCCTTACCTGGTGGTCTAGTGGGGGCTCCCTGGTGGTCCTGGGTGGCCTCCATATTGTCTCCCTGGTGGTCCTGGGTGGCCTCCTCATGGTGTCCCTTGAGGAGGGGGGGCTCCCTGGTGGTCCTGGTCGGCTCCCTGGTGGTCCAGTGGGGTGATCCTGAGGGGGGCTGCACTAATAAACGTTCAGCGCAGCCCCCCCATCAGGAGAGCAGGCGATCAGCTCTCCACTGCTCAGGTCTGCAGACCTGAGCAGAGGAAAAAACGATAAACGGCTCTTCCTATTTACACTGTAATCAGCCGTGACTGGTCACGGCTGATCACATGGTAAAAGGCTTCTGATGGAAGCCTTTTACCTCGGTTGGTAATGCGGTGGGTCAGACTAACCCACGGCACCACCGATCGACGCGATGCGCACCCCCGCGGGCGCGCGATTGCAGCTTATCCTGATCACGTCATATGACGTCCGGTCAGGATAATGAACCACCCGCCCCGCCGTCATTTATAATTGGCCAGACGGGAAGTGGTTGAATTAAATTTTTACCCAAGACCTTTTATCTTACATCGTGGCCCAGTGCAACCTCTATGCACAACAGTACATAACAAGCAACCCTGGTTCAAGTTACACCCATCCCTATGAGTGGAGAGAATTGACAGTAGAGGGATTTAAAAAAATTTTAGGCCTAACTTTCAACATGGGACTAACAAAAAAAAATGAATTATATTCCTATTGGTCTACCCACCCCAACCACCACATGCCCATCCATTCATCAATTATGCCAAGATCAAAATACCTGATGATTATGCAGTTCCTCCATTATAATGACAACTCCCAGTGCCCTCCTCGAAATGACCCATCATATGATAAATTATTTAAAATTCGGCCACTCCTAAATTTTTTCTCTGAGAAATTCTCCCAATTATTTACACCCCACCAAAAAATCTCTGTGGATGAATCACTTGTTCATTTCACAGGCAGGCTTGGCTTCAGGCAGTTTATCCCCAGCAAAAGGGCCTGATATGGGGTTAAACTGTACAAGCTATGTGACCGAGCCACGGGGTACATATACGCCTTCCTGGTGTATGAAGGGAAGGACATTCAACTGCATCCCCCTGAATGCCCAGAGTACATGGGTGCCAGCGGAAAAGTTGTATGGGAGCTTATATATCCACTCCTTGGAAAGGGTTACCACCTTTATGTGGATAATTACTATACAAGCTTGCCCCTCTTCTGCACTCTTTACCAGAGGAGCACTCCAGCATGTGGTACAGTGAGAGCCAATAGGAAGGGCTTCCCACAAAGGCTCGTTTCTGAAAGACTATGAAAAGGGGAGACGGCGTCTTTGCGAAATAATGAGATATTGGCTGTCAGGTGGAGGGATAAACGAAATGTCCACATGCTCACATCTATCCATAACGACACCTACGTGGAAATCCAAAGAAGAAATGGCCCAAGCCAGCAACCAGCATGTGTCCATGACTACAATTTGTACATGGGGGGAGTCGATTTCAATGATCAAATGATTCTAACCCTATCTTCCCACAAGAAAAAGCCGCTATTGGTATAATAAAGTCTCCATCGATTTTTTTCAGTCTGGCCATGTATAACAGTTATGTTATTTACCGTAAATCTACCCAGAGCCCCGTATCTTATCTTTGTTACCAAGAAGCAATTATCACCACCCTTTTGTTCCCCCGAAGGCCCACCAGAAAGCATTTGCTCGGATTCAGTGAGCAGACTCAGCGAACGGCATTTTCCTGAGAGACTCCCCTACCATGAAACAGGCTGAAAACGTCAGACGAAATGCCGGGTGTGTACCAGAGGAGGAAATAGAAGAGACACCATATATTATTGTCCACAATGTCCTTCCCAACCAGGCCTCTGTATAGGCAAATGTTTCAGCCGTTACCATACTTGTGTACATTATTAGTGAAGTATGGTAATTCTCATTTCCTGTCATTTTCCTCCACACCCCTTATGCCACTGCACTGCACTATACATGCCGCTGCCTATTCCGGAACTGATCCTGGCCTGTTATATGACAACGCTTCTGCCTAATGCTAAATATACCTCTGCCTGCTCCCGAACTGACCCTGGCCTGTTATATGACGACGCTTCTGACTAACACTAAATATACCTCTGCCTGCTTTGGAACTGACCCTGGACTGTTTATTGACCACGTTTTTTTGCCTGCCTCTTGGACTGATCTTTTACCCTGCCACTAAAGTAGTGGGATTCATAACAAAGGGGTCTCACATATGTGAGGGGCTCCAGAATGATTTATCTGGATGAAGATAACAAATTATTTGGTTTTCTCATTCCCAGATTAGGGTCTGGAGACTCTGAGTTTTCAAAGCGATTTGGGTGGGAGAAGCCTCTACCCCTGTCCCCATTCTTTCCTGGCCTGCTACCTGTACTATGGGCCATGTTCCTGCCTACTACCAGGACCAATATTTTGGCTCTGCTGGCAATATCTCTACCTGCACTGACTCTGGACTGTATATGGACAGTATTCTTGCCTGTATTGACTATGGACAATATTCCTGCCTGCTGCCTGGACAATTCACTGACCAAGTCCCTGCCTGCCTGGATCAGGCTCTCCTCCTGTGGACAACTGCACTACTAAAACAACATGTAATCTTTTATTTACCCTTTGCTCAGCAGAAGGTATTTTGGGGTGTAATTCTTGGTATGTACATGCTATGTGTTAGGTTTCAGGAAATTAAATGCGTAATTTATGTTCCTAGAACACCTGATGGTGCTCCTTTGATGTTGGGCATCTGTCACTACGTTCGGCTTGGTCGTACGATCATTTAGTGCAAGTCAGTACGCTAAATACGCGAATCAACATACGATTTGGTCTGTTCGATCGTACGACCGTTGCATCGTGTGTACGAGGCTTAAGTGTCTCAAGAAATTAGAAAGGCCGTCAGTACATCAGGTGTTCAATGATTGCCACTATGGCATGTAGACTCTATAACTTACACAAAGACCAAATAATATGTACTGATTTGGGTTATTTTTACCAAAGATATGTAGCAGTATAAATGTTGGCAAGAATTTATGAAGAAAAATTACTAATTTGCAAAATTTTATAACAGAAATGAAGAATTTTTTTTTTTCATTTATAGTGCAAAAAAATAAAAAACTTAGTAGTGATTAAATACCACCAAAAGAAAGCTCTATTTGTGTGAAAAAAAAGGATGAAAATTTTGTATGGGTACCATGTAGTATAACTGAGTAATTGTCATTCAAAATGTGAGAGCGCTGGAAGCTGAAAATTGGTCTGGTTAGGAGGGGGGTTTATGTGCACAGTGGTCAAGTGGTTAACCACTTCAGCCCCGGAAGGATTTCACACTTTAGGACCAGAGCACTTTTTACGATTCCGCACTGCGTCACTTTAACTGACAATTGCGCGGTCGTGCGGCGGTGTACCCAAACAAAATGTGTGTCCTTTTTTCCCACAAACAGAGCTTTCTTTTGGTGGTATTTGATCACCTCTGTGTCATTTCTGATCGCCGCTATAAACAAAAAAAGAGCGACAATTTTGCAAAAAACAAATTTTTCTTACTTTTTGCCAAAATAAAAATCCAAAAAAAAACAAAACATTTTTTTTCATCGGTTTTAGCCGATTTATATTCTTCCTCATATTTTTGGTAAAAAAAAAAAAAAAGCAATCGGCGTTTATTGATTGGTTTGCGCTAAAGTTGCCGCATTTACAAATGATGAGAATTAATTTCTGGGGTTTTCATATTTTACTAGTAATGGTGGCGATGTGCGATTTTTAGCGGTACTGTGATATTGCGGCAGACATGTTGGACCATTTTGACACTTTTTTAGGACCATTGGCATTTATACAGCGATCAGTGCTATGAAAGTGCACTCATTAGTGTGTAAATGCCATTGGCAGTGAAGGGGTTAACCTGGAGGAGGCGCTCTAAGGGTTAACTGTGTTCCCTCACTGTGTTCTAACTGTATGGGGGCTGGGCTGGCAGGGGGAGGGAAGTGATCGCGGCTTCCATATACAGGAAGCCTGTGATAACAGGCTTTCCCCCTCTGTCAGAACGGAAATCCGTGTTTACATATATGGACCTCTGTTCTTTCACTGTGGGGGAGCCATCGCGGGTAGCCGGCGGAGATCGAGTCCACTCTACCCACTCGCTGGCCCCCCCGAACACAGCGAGTGAGCGAGCGCACCTCTAGTGGCGCGTATGCGCTCACAATACTCTTTATCGCGGCCACCATCTGCGATAACGAACCACATTGTCGCCGTCACGTTGCAGCGGGCGGTCGGCAAGTGGTTAAAGAGTCGCCTATGGAGATTTTTAAGTACCGTAGTTTGTAGCCATTCCACGGGCACACATAATTTTAAAGCATGACATGTTAGGTATCTATTAACTTGGGGTAACATTATCTTTCACATTATTAAAAAAATGGGGTAAATATTATTTTTCTTTATTATTAAAGTGTATTTTTTCCCAAAAAATTGTGTTTGCAAAACCACTGCGCAAATACCGTGACATCAAAGATTGCAATGATCACCATTTTATTCCCTAGGATCTCTGCCTAAAAAAAAATGTATAATGCTTGGGGGTTCTAAGTAATTTTCTAGCAAAAAACAGATTTCAACTTGTAAACAAAAAGTGGCAAAAAATGTCTGGGAGGTGGTTAACCACTCCAGGTCCGCGCTATAGCCGAAATACGGCTCCAGCGCTGACCTGAAATGCCGGGAGGACGTCCATGGACGTCCTCCACTGCGCATGCTCCCACGCGCCCCCTGGCGGCAGCGGCGGCGCGCGCGCCGCACACTGCGCGAGCGTGCCCGTGGGTCGGGCGGACTCGATGTCCGCCCGAGACCCGCGATCACTTTCAGGAGCCTCAGAACGGGGAACCGCCGTTGTAAACACGGCGGTTCCCCGTTCTGTGACAGGGGACATAACAGATCTACTGATCCCTGTCACTGGGATCAGTTAGATCTGTTATGTCCCGGCCAGCCCTGCCCCCCCACAGTTAGAACACACCCAGGGAACATTTGTTAACCCCTTCACTGCCCCCTGCTGGTTAACCCCTTCACTGCCAATGACATTTACGCAGTAATCAGTGGACATTTACATTTCTGATCGCTGTATAAATGTCATTGGTCCCAAAAATGTGTAAAAAATGTCAGACATTTCTGCCCCAATATCGCAGTCCCGATAAAAATCGCAGATCGCCGCCATTACTCCTGCAGGTAAAAAAAAATAATAAAAACGCCATAA
>BLSH010334195.1:480234-511691 GCA_018402905.1 Glandirana rugosa | reverse complement strand
ATGGTGGGGGGGGGGTCGCTCGTCCTCACCCCCTTTCCTGCCTGCCAGGTTGCGTGCTCGGAAAAGGGTCTGGTATGGATTTGGGGGGGGGGGGGGCCCCTACGCTGGGTTTTTTTCGGCATGGGGGTTCCCCTTAAAATGTGTACCAGACTGAAGGGCCTGATATGCTCTTGGAGGGAGACCCCCATGCCGGTTTTTTTTTTTTTTATTTGGGTTGGAGTTCCCCTTCAAGATCCTTATAGCTCAAGGTGCCTGGTATTGTTGGGATCAAAGTATGATCCTTCTTCAGAGAGAATCGGACCGACTTAGACCCGATGTAGGACCGTAAATCGCACAGCAAAGTAGGATTAAAGGACCGTTTAAATGTCGGATAGTGTGAACCCAGCCGGCTACCACTATAGAAATATTTATTATTTTGCACCATTGAAAATTTATAGCTGCAGCAGTACCCCAAGTAGTATTAAGTACATATTTTTGGGTTTGCGCCAGTGCACTAATTATACAATGTGTGTCTAAATATACACAGTCAGGGTGTCTTGGGGTCAGGCACGCTTGAGTGCCTCCATAGAAAGTGGCTTGCTATGGAGGCACTTGGCACGAGGAGGAGCCAGGCGCCCCAAAAGAGGAGGACCAGGGCTGCGCTGGGCAAAACCATTGTACAGGGCAGGTAAGTATACAAGTTTGTTATTTTACAAGAAAGCTTTAAAATCAATTTGCGCATGATAGGCCGTTGCATTAATATTGTGTGACATAAAAAAAAAAATGGAACTAAAACCAAATTGGCTTTCAGAAAATATGTAATGTTTGAGATGTTAAGTAAGCTTCAGGTCTAAAATGTTTAATTTTTTTTGGCAGCAAAAGGGTTAAGAAAATCAAAAGGGTTAACAAATCTTAACCACTTCAGCCCCAGAAGGATTTACCCCCTTAATGACCAGTCCATTTTTTTGCAATACAGCACTGCATCACTGCACCTGACAATTGCGCGGTCGTGCGACGTTGTACCCAAATAAAATTGATGTCCTTCCCCCTCCCCCCCACAAATAAAGCTTTCTATTGGCTGCAATTGCTCACCTCTGTGGTGGTGTTTTTTTTTTTTTTTTTTCATATCTTTTACTTTCTCCTATAAAACACATTCAATAAAAAAAAAAAAAATCAAATTTCTTCATCAATTTAGGCCAATATATATTCTGCTACATGTTTTTGGTAAACAAAATCCCAATAAGCGTATATTGATTGGTTTGCACAAAAGTTATAGCGTCTACAAACTGTGGGATAGATTTATGGACTTTTTTTTTTTTTCGTTTTGTTTTTACTAGTAATGGCCGATCAGCGATTTTTTTTTTTTTTTTTTTTTTTTTTTTTTTTTTTTTTTGCGTTACAACGTCAGGGCGTTTTTTTTTTTTTTTTTTTTTTTTTTTTTTTTTTTTTTTTGCGGGACTGCAACATTGCGGCAGACAAATCTGACACTAAGTGACACTTTTTGGGCACTAATACAGTGCTCAGTGCTAAAAGAAATGCACTGTCATTGTATAAATGACGCTGGCAGGGAAGAGTTTAACATCAGGGGCAATCAAAGGGTTAAGTGTGTTATCTGGGAGTGATTTCTAACTGGAAAGGGGGGGGGAATGGGCGCGCTGACACTGGAGGAAAACAAAGATCTGAAACATAAAATCTCCATTTTCTTCCCTTACAGAATGGCGGTCTACCATGTTTACACAGGCAGACCGCTGTTCTGCCTCTCCTGTGAATGATCGCTGATTGGCTACCGCTGTGTCCAACCGCAGTGGGAGTGCAGTACAGGTATGTGATTTTGTGCTTGAGGGGCGCAGTACATGTACGCGGGGCAGACCTTAAGTGGTTAAAGGACAGCTGAAAGTTATGGATCTTTGAATGAAGCCTGCTTCGTAACAGACTTTTTAGCATGTGTTCCTCCCTATAGTAAAAGTAATTTCACAAACTGCCATCGTACATTTAACCAAGAAGGTAGAATTCCTCCACTGCCTTTTACAGAGTATAGCCTCAATTCACAAGCTAGCGCCTCAAGATTAGGCCCCTTTCACACATTCACACGTGACTTGAAGCAATGCCTGTGTAATCCTGAGGTCTATGGACTTCAAGTTGCATCTAAGTCAGACCAAAGTAGTGCAGGGACTACTTTGAAGTCGCACAGATATGAACGGTACTCATTGGAAATCATGGGGTATGACTTGTCATGTGACTTTACAGTCCCAAGTCGCACAAGTGTGAAAGGAGCCTTAGGATCCTTATTTTACAAAAAGTGACAGTTAGCACTAGTTTACACTTGCTATAAAACATGGCTTCGGACTCGCTTTGTTAAAGCTCTCTGAACACCAGTCAAAGCTCCTGTCACTAAATAAAATGGTTGGCTTACAGTCCTGTTTACACCTTGCTTTGGCTTTGCTTGAAAAATTATACCCCATGTAGCTTTAGTGGTGCTTCAAAGCATCTTCAAAGTCTCATAGAAGTCTATGGCAAAGTTCCCTTGAAGCACCTGCAGCTTTTAAGAGTCTTTAATTCAGTTTTAACTTTGCTTTGGAGAAATTGCAGGTATAACACGCACACGCACACGTCAAGCTTCAAAAGAGCATCATGGAAGCACCACTGAAACCATCATAAAAGCATATTAAAGCGGTAGACAACCCGTGACAACCACTTTAACCTACAGGTAAGCCTATAATAAGGCTTACCTGTAGGTGTCCTGCATATCTCCCGAACCTGCACAGATTAGGAGATATGCAGTTTACTAGATGTGCCTACGTCATTTGGGCACATGCGCAGTGAAGAAATGGCCTGCTGTGCCGTTTCCTCACTGAGATCGTGTCATGATTGGCGGCTCCCGCGCACATGTGTGGGAGTGACGTCGCGCGACTACGGCCAGTCACAGAGCCGGAGTCGTGGCCCCAGAAAGAAGAGGGGCTGAAGATGGACGCTGCCTGCACTGGGGACATCGCTGGACATTGCAGGCTTCGTTTGCAGGTAAGTGACACATAATGGGCTACTATGCCATGTATAGTAGCCCATTATGCTTATACTTTGCAGGGGAATATAGAGGCAGTAAACTCTATCTGGGTTTACTTCCTCTTTTAATGTGTTGAAGCCGAAGCAAGTGTAAATGAGCCCTTACAATATTTTCACCTGCGTCCAATAAGCTTTAACAATGGCAGCCGCATGTCTACAACAAAAAATATCCTTGTCCTTATCCTTAGCTTTATGATTTGTATGAATTTTGTTTTTGGGGTTGGGGGTATAAGTGTATTACAGTGACAGTACAGGATCAATGGGGCAAAAGGAATACTTGGGCTTAAAAAAAAAACACTAGAAAAAAAACGCTGGTAATAGCTTTTTGTAGTAGAGTTTTAACATCTTTTAGGAGCATTAGCATTTTGTTAGCGTTTTTGCAGTAAAAGGAAAAAAAAAAACTCAAAAAATGCTATTAGTAGTACTTAGGAGCGTTTAGCTGTGTTTTTGTTGGAAAAACGCTCAAAGAAACTCTACAAAAACAATTTTTGTCTCAGATACCGTTAATAGCCTAAAGTTGTATGTATGGACATTTAAGGCCCGTACACAGGGTACAACGGTCGTACAACAGCTTGTGCGATCATCCGACCGTTAGTACGTGCGATTACAACAGTCGACGTGCGATGAAGTTGGATGAGCAAACTAGAAAACTTTTGTTGTACAACAAGCGGTCGTACGACTGTTGTACAGAGAAGTTGGGCCAACAAAGCTGTACGTGAAAAACACGCATGCTCAGAAATTAGGAATGCCCGGAAGTGTCCGTTCGTGTAAACCTACGTACCCAATTCACAAATCACATTCATCTGAACTTCCTCTTTATAAGCTCGTAGCACGTCACCACATTAGGCTTGGTCGTACGATCGCTTAGTGCATGTCAGTACGCGAGACACAACAGCCAACATACGATTTTAGACGTCCGGTCGCACGACCATTGCATCGTGTTTACGAGGCTTTAGAATAACACTATTTAGCTTCTAGAAGCTTAAAAAAAAACTACTGTGCATGGAGCCTAAACTTATTTTTATTAATCCCAATAATTTTATTTGTTGCTATGAAAAGTATTTCCACAGTGTAATTGTCATCAGTTATGTTTAAAGTAGAACTATAGGCAAAACTTTTTATTTTAATTTTGGATAGAGTCAGATTTTTTTTTTTTCGTCGCCTGTGTCCCATTGGGGAGATTTCACTCTACTTCCTATCCCATAGCCAAACAGGAAGTGAGAGGAAATTCCTTGGGGACCCCCAGGTCACCAGAACTAGTACCTGCATTGTAAGATTTCCCCTCTCTGACAACCCAAAATTTGGGATTTTCTTTTACTTTCACTTTCAATGATAATGGTGAATAGGACAAATAGAGAGGGTGAATCTCCCTAAGGTCCCTTTCACACTTGTGCGACTTGTCCTGCGACTTTAGACTGCAAAGTCGCATGACTTGTCGTTCCCCATGATTTCCAATGACTGCCATGTACGACTTCAAAGTAGTCCCTGCACTACTTTGGTCCGACTTTCATGCGAGTTGAGGTCCATAGACGTCAAGTTTGCACAGGCATTCCCTGAAATCGCATGACTTTCAAATCGCGGCAATGTGAAAGGGGCCTAACGGCGGCACAGACAGCAATAAAAACCTGACGGGTTCTAATCTCTCTCTACTCTATCCAAAACTAAAAAAAGTTTTGCCTTTCGTTACTTTTAGTGCAAAGCATGTTGTGGTGCTGCAAGTGCCTTTTAGGCACCATGCACACTTGTGCAATTTTGGACCCACAAAGACACATAAGTCGCAGCTCATGTATTTTAATGGAAGCCATTCAAATCTATGCCACTTAACCACTTCCGGGCCACGTCGCGTACATTTACTGCTGCAGAGTGGCAGCATAGCGCAAAACTGCGTCTATAAACTGCGATCCGCAGCTAGGGGGCGAGCGCGCGCTGGCGCTCTCTCGTGTCCGCCGCACGTTCCCTGAGATCCCATGCGATCGCCGGTTAGAGAAGAAAAGCGGGGAACCGCCAATGTAAATACGGTGGTTCCCCGCTCTGTCAGGCAGCATGTCAGATCTACTGATCCCTGTACTCGGGATCAGTTAGCTCTCTTATGCACCTGACAGCCCGGCCCCCTCACAGTTAGAACACTCCTAGGAAACACCATTAAACCCAGTTAACCCCTAGATCTCCCCCCTGCAGGTTAACCCCTTCACTGCCAATGGCATTTATATAGTAATCAGTGGCTATTTAAATTTCTGATTGCTGTATAAATGTCAATGGTGCCAAAAAAGTGCCTAAAATGTCCGACATGTCCGCTGCAATATAGCAGTCCCGATAAAAATCGCAGCTTGCGCCATTACTACAAAAAATTGTAAAAATGCCATTAATTAATTCTCATGGTTTGTAAACGTGGCAACTTTTTTGCGCAAACCAGTCAATAAACTCTGATTGCAATTATGATAAGTAGAAGTATATATATCGGCCAAAACTGATGAATACATTTTTGTTTTTTATAATTTTTTTGGACATTTATCATAGTAAAAAGTAAAAAATATTGTTTTTTTTTTTTTTTTCAAAATTGTCGCTCTTTTTTTTGTTTATAGCGGTGATCAGAAGTGATGCAGAGGGGATCAAATACCACCAAAAGAAAGCTCTATTTGTGGGGGAAAAAGGACGCCAATTTTGTTTGGTTACAACGTCACTCGACCACGCAATTGTCAGTTAAAGCAACGCAGTGCCAAATCGCAAAAAGTGCTCTGGTCCTAATGTGGGAAATCCTTCAGGGCTGAAGTGGTTAAAGAAGGTTCCTGCACTGCTTTCATGCGACTTGGGTGCCACAGACTGCAGCGTAAACTCTCAAAACTCTTAGGCCCTTTTCACACTTATGCGACTTGTTCTGCGACTTGGGACTGTAAAGTCGCATGACAAGTCGTTCCCCACAATTTCCAAGTAGTACCGTTCATATCTGTACGACTTCAAGTCGTGACGACTTCTTCAAAGTAGTCCCTGCCTTTGGTCCAACTTTGATGCAATGTCCATAGACTTCAATGTTAAACCCTCAAAGTTGCATGCAGATTGCACCTGAATAATATAGATGCGATTTCTGTACTACTTCTGTATGACTTTGTAATATGTTTTCATTGTGCCAAAGTTGCAACAAAGTCGTACTGATCCCAAATTGCGGTAAAATCGCGTCACACCAGTTTGAAATGTCCTTAATGTTATCAATGAAACAGTCAAAGCCAACGTCAACAGCCCAAGTCTCACCCATCCAAAGTTGCATCGGAATTCGCACAACTTTGGAGTTGCACAAGTGTGAATGGAGCTGTACTCTTAGACTTCATTCACACTTGTGCAACTTGTCATGCGACTTTGAACACAAAGTCACATGGCAAATCGCAGCCTATGTATTTCAGTGGAAGCTATTCAAATCTGTGTAACTTAAAGCAGGTTCCTGCACTGCTTTGATGCAACTTTCATGGGACCTGAGGACCATAGACTGCAATGTAAACTCTCAAAAGTGGTATGAAAGTCGTATCTTAATGTAATCAATGCGACAGTTGTGCCAGAGTCAACAGCCAAGGTTGCATCCAAATCGCAAGTGGCATCAGAGTGGCAATGGAAATTGCACGACTTTGGAGTCACACAAGTGTGAGCGGAACCTAAATGGCACCCCAACATGCCTTGCCAATGCACATGGCATATTTAGTGTACCAAAACACATGGTAACAATCTATCCTACATTGTGTTGCACTGCATTTCAAGAAAAAAGTACATTCACCTTTTTTTCTGGTGTGTCTTAGTCTTCTAGGCATTCCCATTTCCATTCAAATGTATTGGCAGTCCTAACGCAACTCCCTTTAACACACAGAATAAAGCACAACAACATTCTGTTCATGTTCATGCACTGCAAAAGTGTCAACGTAGCCTTACTAAAACCATCAGAATTATTAAAGTGGAGTTTCACTCTCTCAATCGACATTGATTATTTTGAATCCTTTTGCTGCTAGCATCAGTAAATATATAGATCATATTTACTTGTGTTAAACTTTTTTTTCTTCTACATTTGACCAGTTGCTTCCTAGGCAAATGATGTCGTACATCCCAGGAATCTTCAGGAGGGAAGGTTTCTCAGCTAAGCACACCCTCCTGCCTAAGCTACGGGCAGATGGATTCCAGGAAGTAAATCCCTCTTCAAATTATCTGATAACATGAATCATTTGCCCTTACTCAGAAATGCTAGAGGGTATTTTTCAAAGTGATTTATCAGCAAAAGATAGCATGGAGACATGGATGGATTGAGGTGGGGGGAGGGGTTGCTTTGAATATTAAAAAGGAATTAAATCGTGTTTATGGTTTGAGGCACGCAGATACAGTACATTTATACTTAAATGCATAGCAACCAAACAGAATTGATCTTGTATAGGTCTGGCTTAACAAATTCCAGCCTGGCCTATAGGCAAACGACGACGGGGCGAGACATTTGTCGTTGCGGGTAGACACCATATGATGTCTTACCGGTGTAATGGATGTAATTAATGGTTGTGATGAAATGCCCATTTCAGTGTATGATGTATACTATATGCCTTGCCTTATATACATGTATGTTATTGCTATATATATCATATACGATATATGACGGCTGTTAGATCACCCCTCCCTTCCACTAATCAACATGAAAACTCAAGATGGCGCCTCCAGAGAGGACTACGCCCTGGACTTTGGTTGTCAACAGCCTTGGGAGGAAATTACACTTTAACAGGTTCCCGACTGCGCGCCGTGTTTTCACGGCGGCAGTCTGGATGCTGAGTGCGAATTGCTGTAAAAAGACGGCGATCTGCAATTAGCCACTAGGCGGCGTGCGCGCGCACCCGCCGCACTCCTGAGGAGTGTGCCCGCGGCTCGGGTGGAACCGATGTCCGCCGGCGAGCCGTGATGAGCGGCCACAGGGAAAGAACGGGGAACCGCCGATGTAAACACGGCGGTTCCCCGCTCTGTTAGTAGGGGCATGGGTGATCTACTGATCCCTGTCACTGGGATCAGTTAGATCTCTCATGCCCATGTTAGCCCAACCCCCCCACAGTAAGAACACACCCAGGGAACATAGTTAACCCCTAGCTCTCCTCACCCAGGTTAACCCCTTCACTGCCAATGACATTTATACAGTAATCAGTGGACATTTAAATTTCCGATCGCTGAATAAATGTCATTGGTCCCAAAAAAGTGTCAAAAATGTCCGACATGTCCGCTGAAATATCGCAGTACCGCTAAAAATCGCAGATCGCCGCCATTACTAGTAAAAAAAATAAAAACCCCAGAAATTAATTCTCATCGTCCGTAAACGCGGCCACTTTTGTGCAAACCAATTCATAAACGCTGATTGCGATTTTTTTTTTTTTTATCACAAATATGAGGAAGAATATAAATCGGCCAAGACCGGTGAAAAAAAATGTTTTTTTATATTTTTTTTTTTTTAGATTTGAATTTTAGCAAAAAGTAAGAAATTTGTTTTTTTTTTTGCAAAATGGTCGCTCTTCTTTTGTTTGTAGCGGCGATTAGAAATGACGCAGAGGCTATCAAATACCACCAAAAGAAAGCTCTATCTGTGGGAAAAAAAGGACGCAAATTTTTTTTGGGTGCAACGTCGCACAACCACGCAGTGCCGAATCGCAAAAAGTGCTCTGGTCCTAAAGCTGGAAAACCTTCCGGTTGGTAAGTGGTTTTTTAATAGATAATCCAATCAAGATCGTATATGCTCTTTAATACACCCAATCTATGACTCGTCTATATGCATTTCCTGAAACGTCTATCTTAAAACACTAAATAAATTTAGCAAAACTGAACAATAAAGGCAGAAGTATCTAACTCAGAACCTTGCGTCAGTGTGTGATATTATTCAACGTGTGCACACAGCGTACTGGATCGAGCCAGGGGCAGGTATAAGTACGGACGGTTTCTGTCCGGTCCAAAACATCTCACAAGGGCCCCACGGATTGCGCTGCATAGTAATCAGTCATCAGACACAGCCGATGACAGATCACTGTACCCGTCCGTTGCCGGTACCTTGTGATCGCTGTGACCAGTCACAGCAAATCACAACAGTTGCAAGCAATGGATGGCTTCCATACATGCCATTCATTGTGTACAATTGTGTTGATAGCTGTAATTGGTCACAGTGATCACAGTACAGACAGAGCCGATCACAGCCCATCTGTACCATGTGATTAGCTGTGGCCAATCACAGTTTATACACTCGGAATCCATTTCATTGCTTATAATGGTGAAATTCACTTGCACTGGTACAACCAAAAAAAAAAAAAAACCTGATCACTTCCCCAGAGTAGTACAATGTTACTATGGTTGGTACTGCGCAGCCTATTTCTGTAGGTGTTAATATATAGTGGTCTCATACGTTATTCTAATTTAAAAATATACGTGTATGATGTAAAAATATATACAATGATGAGGATAACGCATGTAAAAATATATAGGTATAAATAGACGATATAAAGTGCAATATATAATAAATCCTTCAATAAAAATGCAGTGGGTACAATCTTATAAAAGCATTGGCTATATAAAGCCTAAAACATTAAAAATGGCAGTGATATAATCCAGTGATTAAAAGTGACAGTGAAGATATAAAACAGTAATTGGAATAGATTGAAATTCAGCCAATAGTTTCACTCTTAAAAAGTCCTAATTAAAACTGTAGTGATAGTGATAACTGTGATTCGTGTTCCAAGTGTTCATATAAAATCATTGGTGCTTCATTTGAGTGCAGCGACTCTCTTTTGCAGGGGGGTGTTCACCCCAAGAGGATTCCTTCAGTCAATAGTGATAGTGATGTCAAAATTAATCCTGAAAAATTCTCACTTTGATAACCGACTTAAAGTTAGATAAGGTTAATGACAAAATATAGAAGTGACAGTGAAAATTAGTGACCTACTATAGTGCCGGTAAAAATTGCAAAATCCGAAATATATCGGTTACGAAAATATTCTAACATGGGTGACGTAAAAATAACTTCCTAAATAATATATAACGTGAAATATAGCAGATAAATATGGATATATAAAAATGTACGCAATAGGAGTAGTAACATATATAAAAATGTAGTATGTGCATATAAAAATTTAATCTTATTGCATACTCTGGTGATATATAATTGTGGATGTCTTTATCCGACGCGTCATGGTAGGTAAGGAAAGTTAATGTAACGAATATAACAGTATATCTAAGTTGACCTGTCTCTGGTCTAAAAATGTAAAAATTTCCATAGTTGCTGCAAGGAGGGAGATTTGTCACGGACCTGGCAATATAGTATGGTAGGGGTATCCTCGCGCTACTATGATAGGAGTGGTGCAAGTGGACTAGGTTGCTGCTGTACCTAACTATATGACAATATAAGCAATGTAATTGAAAGGAATGGATGGTACTGCGCAGCCTATTTCTGTAGGTGTTAATATATAGTGGTCTCATACGTTATTCTAATTTAAAAATATACGTGTATGATGTAAAAATATATACAATGATGAGGATAACGCATGTAAAAATATATAGGTATAAATAGACGATATAAAGTGCAATATATAATAAATCCTTCAATAAAAATGCAGTGGGTACAATCTTATAAAAGCATTGGCTATATAAAGCCTAAAACGTTAAAAATGGCCGTGATATCATCCAGTTTATACACTCGGAATCCATTTCATGCGGTAATAATTGTTGCTTATAATGGTGAAATTCACTTGCACTGGTACAACCAAAAAAAAAAAAAAACCCTGATCAATTTACCAGAGTAGTACAATGTTACTATGGTAACACTGTATTGCTCTGATCATAGTGTGTTGAAAAAAATGTAAGAAAAAATATATTTATTTTTTTTACACTTTTTTTTTTTTTTTTTACATGCTGTCACCTGTCAGTGCCCTGGATCACCGCCACACCACTTATATGATGATGCTTTATTGCACTTAAAAAGTGAAAAATACATTTTTAAAAAAAAAAAAGTCTTAATTTTCCAAAAAATTGTGACAAAAAAAAACTCGTCATGCCTCTTACTAAATAACTTGGACTGTGTACTTTACAAAAAGGGGTAATTTGGTGGATATTTGTACTGTCCTGAAACAACACACAGGGAGATGGCGCTATCCCTGGAGGTGATGATCCTCCTTATGTGAAAGCTTATGTGTAGCCCACAACCATAAACCAATATGTATGTGAAAAAAGGTTGAAACGATGTGATCAAAGTGACAGTGTGTATAAACCTTGTGCGTATTCACATTAAATATATGTGATTATTTCATTTGTCCATATAAAAGTAAGAAAAGACGTGAAAAATATAAAAAATTATAAAAATATGAAAAATATAAAAAATGTTTCCAATTCTTGAAACAAATTCGTGTTCAGTGATAGTTCATCATCATTTCCAAGGTGATTCGGTGACTTCACACTGTGCTCCCCTCCTGTGTCCCCACTCACCAGAGCTTGGCACCCCTACAGGGGTATCTCGCATATGCTGATCCTCTTTCCCGGCTCCGATCTCCTGATCGATCCGTCTATGGTCTGAAGCAGCAATCCACCAAAAACTCCTGTCTCATTGGATATTTACTTCTGGACACCGAACACACTCAAAGCAACAGCGATGAATCCTTCTCTTCATCACTCTTCTGTAACCCAGAGGACAGTCTTCAGAGCATGTAGACTCATGAATCTGGGCATTAAGTGGACTCTGAACCCACTATCTGTAGGGGTGCCAAGCTCTGGTGAGTGGGGACACAGGAGGGGAGCACAGTGTGAAGTCACCGAATTTTCCAGAGACTATTGTTTTTATATTTTTTTATTTTTTTCATATTTTTATATATTTTTCACGTCTTTTCTTACTTTTATATGGACAAATGAAATAATCACATATATTTAATGTGAATACGCACAAGGTTTATACACACTGTCACTTTGATCCCATATTTTCAACCTTTATTCACATACATATTGGTTTATGGTTGTGGGCTACACATAAGCTTTCACATAAGGAGGATCATCACCTCCAGGGATAGCGCCATCTCCCTGTGTGTTGTTTCATTATATTTTTCCTTTTGGAAATTCAGGAGGGCAGCTTTCCCCATACTACCTTTACACAATTTTAATAAGGTATACCCTACTACCCTTAGCGCGGATTTTATATACATTATTTGTACTGTCCTGACTTTTTCAAGATGGGCTGCAGTACATCAGGATTGATCAATTTTCAGATATATATGCCATAGTTTGTGGACTCTATAACTTCCCTACAGACTAAATAATTTACACTGATTTGCGTTATTTTCACCAGACATATAATAAAATACAGTTTAGCCTAAATTTATGAAAGATTATGTGCAAATTATTCTAAACTAAACAATGTCTCCCTCTAGAATGGGCCAACACAATTAAATACCTGGGTATTTTTATCTCTACCTCTACCGCTGATTATTATACATTAAACCTAGCTTCGCTGATACAAAATATGAAAGTTAGATTGAAGGCGTGGGCTCATCTCCCCTTTCCCTGGTGGGACGAATAAATGTGTTTAACCACTTCAGCCCCGGAAGGATTTCACACTTTAGGACCAGAGCCCTTTTTGCGATTCGGCACTGCGTCGCTTTAACTAAAAATTGCGCGGTCGTGTGACGTTGTACCCAAACGAAATTTGCGTCCTTTTTTTCCCACAAATAGAGCTTTCTTTTGGTGGCGGCGCGCGCGCGCTCACTGTGTGCGATCTGGCAGCCGCCGTCATATGACGGCGTTTTGCCTTACAGCGCCACTCTGTCGCCGTCAATTGCCGACCAGCGGTCGGCAAGCGGTTAGATGAAGCTCCTACCAGCTTTTCTCTATGTCCTCAGACATTCTCCGGTGTGGTTAGAAAAAATGGTTTTCCGATCAATAAATACCATCCTGCTTTCCTTTCTCTGGGGTACAGGTCAGCCGAGATTCAGACTGGCGGTGCTGCAGAGACCTGGGGAGAGGGAGGTTAAGCTTGCCCTGATCTACATAAATACTTCCTTGTGGCCCAGCTGGTCCACACGCACAATTGGTTGGTATCTGACGAAACCAATGCGGCAGTGGTCCTGGAGGCAGCCTGTTTGGGTTCATATGAGGCGCTTCGGAACTTAATCTATCAGGGACCCTTGGCATCTTCTTGCCTGACGGCAGCTTATGAGGTCTGTCCTGAAGGTGTGGTCTGCAGCTCTTTCCCTGCGCCCCATGCCTCCTGGACATATTTCACCACATAATCCCCTTTGGCTTAACCCATCACTGCCAAAGTTTATGTCCATACCAGATCATAGAGCTGCTCAATTCTGGCCAAAATGAGAATCGCGTTTTTTTTTTTTGCTTAGAATAAAGATCACGATTCTCGCGGCGTAACATCTTACATATACAAAAAAATTTGGGCTAGCAGCACTGTTTGTTTATTTATTTATTTTTTTGAAAGGGTAATTTTTCCAAAAAAATTGCGTTTGAAAGACCGCTACGCAAATACCGTGTGACATAAAATATTGCAACAACCACCATCTTATTCTAGCAAAAAATACTGGATTTTTATTTGTAAGCAGCAAATCAGAAAAGATTTAGTCTTTAAATGGTTAAACTAAACCAGGGCTCGATAAATCCCAGGCGCCATATCGCATTGGCGACTGGATGAAGCGACCTGGCGCTGCACTGCGGGAGGTGTCCGGTCCCCATGCGGCACCCCCCCTGTGCGGACGTGCGGACTAATGGGCCGCGGCGGCCGGTAATTGAGGCCGCGGCTTTGCGGCCTTACTGAGCTAGGCATTTTCATTTGGGAATGGGCGCCCTCTTGTGGTGGCTGTGAGAAACACAGTCACAGGCGCTCTGAGTATTTTCCCCTGCCTGCAATGTTCTTACTGCCCGCCCATCTATTTCCCAGGAGGAGAAGTGGTGGACTTTTTTGCGGGCATCACCTGGTGCCATTTGATTAAAGGTAAGTGGACAGGGAGTGCGGACAGTTCCACTTGCACCCCCCACAAAAAGATAATTATGTAAATAGATGTAAAGTTTTTTTTTTTGTTTTTATTTCATTGACATTGATTATCTATTCTCCCCGTCATGCCACAGCCACACATCCGAAGGCCCCTTTCACATGGGTAATCCGATCAGGTTCACCTGTCAGTTTTTCAGGCAGACCTGATCGCACCCTTTAGGCTCCTCTATGGAGTGGCGGGTGTCAGTGGTGACATGTCCGCTGACACCCACCGCCATCCGATACTATCCGCCAAAAACAGACGGATGGTGGTTCTATTTTCCTTCCGTCTGGTGGATCTGATGGAAACAGACAGTTGTTCCGTTTCCACCCGATTGTCCCTTAGAGGAGAGCAGGCCGTGTCCGCTCTACACAGGGGAGTGATCCCTGCTGAGCAAGCGGATTCTGCTTAGCAGGGGGGCTTGTGTGAAAGGGACCTAAGGTGGCACGAGTTCCTGGATCACTGGATCTCCTGTCACCCCCACCTTGCTGCGCTGTCCTTTCCAATGAGCTACTACCCATCACACTATCAAGCCAAGTACACACAGGCCGAATGCCGGGCGACATCGGCCGAATCAATGAAAACTGGCCACCATTTGGCCCGTGTGTATGGCAGCTGGTCCGACAGAAGACGGTTGTTCGGCTGGCTTCTGTCAGATGAGATTGCTGGAAAGTCAGCAACCAACCGACTCTCAGAGCCAAAGGAAAACAAAATAAGAAAAATAACCCTTTTTTTTTTTTAAAGAGCCCCATCCCTCCGCACTCGCGCGCAGCAGCAAACGCTTATGTAAGTCGCACCTGCAAATGTAAACAGTGTTCAAACCACACATGTGAGATATCACCACGATTGAAGACCTCCTCTGTAACTCTAAGGCCTCATACACATGGACGTTTTTTGACGCCGGTGTTTTCTGGTGTTTTTTGCAGCTCTCCATGTTAGTCAATGGCCCCATAAAAACACCAACGTTTTTGAGCTGTAGATGGCGTCGGCATTAGTGAGCTGAAACTAGAACACACGGCCAGCGCGTTTTGAGGCTGTAACATTTTGGCGTTTTTTGACGCCGCAAAACGCCAACTGACGCCAACTAATACTGTACCGGCGTTAACCGGCGTTTTTTGACACTGACATTTCTAGGTTGAAAAATAGCAGAGGGATGGTTTTTTTTTTAAAAACGCCTATTGACGCCGACGCTCACTAACGCCGATGCATAACGCCGAAAAACACAGATTTTTTTTCCTTGACGTCGGGCCCGACGTTTTGTTTATTTTTTAAGAAACGTCCGTGTGTATGAGGCCTAAATGTATAACCTGTAGGAATGCTTAAAGCGTCACCTGCAAAGATTTTTAAGTACCGTAGTTTGTCGCCATTCCACATGTGTGCAATTTAAAAGCATGACATGTTGGGTATCTATTTACTCGGTGTAACATCATCTTTCACATTATACAAAAAACTTGGGCTAACTTTACTGTTTTGTTTTTTATTAATTCATGAAAGTGTATTTTTTCCAAAAAAATTGCATTGGAAAGATCGCTGCGCAAATACAGTGTGACTTAAAATGTTGCAATGATCGCCATTTTATTCTCTAGGGTCTCTGATAAAAAAAATATATATAATGTTTGGGGGTTCTAAGTAATTTTCTAGCAAAAAAAGTGGTTAAATTCTGTTATGATCTATGGGGTTGCTGTACTTTTGTGCTGTGTTCCGTATACTGTCTGTATGTTTATTATAGTCAAAGAATCTTCCAAAATGACTCGAACGAGCTTGTATACAAAGTAATGTACGCATATAAATATATTCTTGTTTGTTTCAGTGTTGAAAAAGACCCTGGACTTCGCGTATCATTTTGTGTTGATTTCTCTAGGAGCTTCTTTCGGTAAACACGTTTTTTTTATTTGTGCTTTTTTTTTTTTTTCCCAAGAAAAATATTTTTAGCCAAAGCAATCCATTGCACTGAATAATGCACTTTACAATTGTTATCAATAAATAGGTATGTCAGATCTGTGTTACACTTATACGTTGCTCTCCAATAAGGAGCCTCCTTTGTTCCCATTAAATTGTATGGCAAAAAAAAAACACCAAAGAGATTAGAGTTAGGAAGGGTAAAGAGAAGGATAAGAAGGTAGTTGAGAAATGTGATGGGTCAGACAATGAGGTTAGAGGGGGCACCCACTGGGGGTGGGCCCAGTTAATTTTTTGCCAAATAGTGAGCTTTTATTTCTATAGATCAGTGATGGCGAACCTTGGCACCCTGAGCTCTGCTCAGAGTGAAGGGGGAGAACTAAGCGATCAGCGGTGTTTGATCGCTCAGTTCTCACTGCTGAGCCGGCGAGGGACAGATGCAGCATTGGATTGATGCTGCCTCCACCTAGGTAAGTGTAAATGTTTGTTATTTTAAAAGTGCAAACTTCTCTTTTTAAAGCAGCGTTTCACCCAAAAATGGAACTTCCGCTTATCTGATTCCTCCCCCCTCTGATGCCACATTTGGCACATTTGGCACCTTTCCGGGGTGAGGGGGGAATGGGTACCCGTCCCCACTTCCGTCGGACCTCACCGCAGCGAGGTACATCAGAAGTTCGGCCCACCTCTCGCACTCCACCCCCCCCCGCCGGGCCATTCAGAAAGTGCAGCAGACTTTTAATTTTTGGAGGGGGGGGGACTCCGCTTTAAGGAATAAGGGTGAAGATATTTAACTATTACCCTTCTTTTCTTCTTTCCCTCTCTGCTTAGTGGATATTCTGTGCTAGACCCTTCACCTTCCATTTTTCTTCTGTTTGTCCATAGAGTAATTTGAGTTCCCCATTTTAGCCTTTTGTCTGCCCTAAAAACCTCCATCACACCAGATGCATTGAACCAACAAACTCATCACGAGAGAAATATGTAGTCTGCCATTGTTGCCTACGTCTGAAAATGCTAGTTGCCTGGCTGTCATGCTGATGCTTTGACTTAAAGCCCAACTCTGAGAAAATAAAGAATTCCTTGCGGTGGGGCTGTGCCTGCACTGCGAGGGTTACTTACTTGTTTGTCTAGTGGAACAATAAAAAGAAATATCCAATCCTTCGGCTCCTCCCTGGTCCCCCCAGCTTTTGCTCCCCCATACTCTAGCGTAGTTGTTCTCAACTCCGGTCCTTGGGACCCACTAACAGGCCAGATTTTAAGTATTACCTTGGGGAGATGCAGACTAGAATACTGCAATCACTGAGCAGCAAATTATATCACCTGTGATGTATTTCAGTTATCCTGCAAACCTGGCCTGTTAGTGGGTCCCGAGGACAGGAGTTGAGAACCACTGCTCTAGCGGTTTAGGGTCCTGACATCATCAAGACCAGAACAGGGCATATAGCTCTGCTCTGGATGTAAGTACACCTAGGTAGAGTCCAGGCCTACAGTCTATCGCCAGATTATGGAGACATGATGCCTGGCGGCAGAGCAAAGGATCAAATAAGTAAAACTAGTTCTCTGCCCTAGACAAAATTGGCTATTAACCCTTGCAGTATGAGCATAGCCCCACTGCGCAAGGGATCATTTCTACTTTGTCCACAGTTGTGCTTTAATTGCTTTCTCAGTCAATGGCAAGTATTGAAATCAGAATGTCTGATTTTCATTTACTGCATGCTTGTTCTTTGAATTGCTGAAGCCAGGCAACAAGCATTGGCAGGAGGTGGCCAGCAACAGCAGTCACATGACGTGTACATTTTAGGTGAGACCTTTTTAGGACTCATCTAAAAAAAAAATGTGGTTAATATTTGTTAAGCATGTTTATTTAGTTTGAATGCAGTGTTATGCTGAGCTTAAATTTTCTAAGAAATATTTCTACAGTGACCTTTTTCTTTTATTATTGCAGCGCTAATTTTATTTTTCGTATTAAGAGATATTATCTATCCTTCAAGTCCTCCGAGAATATATCAAAGGGCCTTGAAAAAGTGTCAGAATCACAGTGAGGTAAGTTAGCAGTGAGAATGAGCTATGCCATATTGTGAGATAAGGTTATTGTCAGGGTGGATTTGATTTAAATCACTAGTAAAAAGGCTTGATTTAAATCACAATTTTTAAAGAGCAACTGTCATCTCTGACCCGCAGCGGCTCCTCCTCTGACCCGCTGTTGACTCACCGACAGTCCTATTCACTTTAATGGGACAACAAGGTGAGGGACGTGGCAGCAGCAGGTGAGGGGATGCCCGCTAACAGGCGCTGCCATGATGGATTTTAAATGACAGGTGCTCTTTATATGTAAGGATTTATTCTTGCTGGTAGTTAGAATCTTTAATATTTGCAAACAAAATGAAGGTTCCCTATTTAGAATAATAAGCTGTCAGGTTAGTAAAACAGCGATATCAGAATCGATTCAGTCATACAGTTTGTAGTGTACATAGATTTGCAAAACAATGGGATAAAGGAATATTCCTGAACTTTGTTTTATCTCACGGTTACTGTGAAATTGTGTGAATGCATCAATGCAGTGCATGCCATCTCAGCTTGCAGAGCTTGGATTCATTAAATGAGTTTACCAAAAATGTAAATATTGCAGAATATACAGCTTCATGCTACATAACTAAGCTCAATTTCATGCTGAATAAACTAAATTATTAATGTATCCTAAATAGAAAACTATCTTTGGATAGAGTTTTACTTCAAAAGCATTTTATTAAAATAAATTTGATAAAAATCAAAAAAATCTATTTAAATCGAAAAAATCTGATTTAAATAAAAAAAAAAAATATGATGTTTTTGATTTTTTTTAAAGAAAATCATTGATTTTTATCCACCATGGTTATTGGAGAGAAAAGTAAATTGACAGGCCTCATTTACACTTGCGGCAGTAATAACACATGGTTGGGCCATGTTCTTACCACTCCCTCTTAAGCTGCAAAAGCCGTGGCTCTGTGGGCAGTACCACAAGCACAACCCATTCGATTTAAGAGGGCTGCTGATTTTGTATGTTTGCCCACTGACAAAGAAATGATCAGTCTATAATTTTATTGGTAGGTTTATTTTAACAAATGCAAATGCAATGCAATCCATACATACAAAACAAAACAAAGAAGTTCAGAAATTAAGTTGTGTGTAATAAAATGGAATGACACAGGGAAAAAGTATTGAACACAAAACTGTATTTAATAATTCATACAAGATCCTTTGTTGGTAATGACAGCTTCAAGACCTGTGTAGAGAAACGAGTCGCATGCATTGCTCAGGTGTGATTTTGGCCCATTCTTCCACACAGTCTTCAAATCTTGAAGGTTCCATGGGCCTGATCTTTAGTTCTTTCCATAGATTCTCTATTGGTTTCAAGTCAGGTGATTGGCTGGACCATTCTAGCACCTTTATTTCCTTTCTTTGAAACCGATTGAGAGTTTCCTTGGATTTGTGTTTGGGATCATTGTCTTGCTCAAATGTCCACCCTCGTTTCATCTTCATCCTGGTAGATGGCAGCAGATTTTAGTCAAGAATGTCTTGATGTCCTTGATTTCCAATGACATGAAGTTTCCCAGTACCGTATGCTGAAAAATAATTTAATGTATAGGTTACCGCACTACAGCCCTACTACAAATAATAGTCAATAAACGAACATAACGTGGTTGCTGCCTCTCACCTACAATAGTATGCACATACTACTAAGAACAACAAGTAAAAATGGTGAAGCGCATACCTTTTAAATGTGATGCATAAATATTGTTATTACGGCGCCACCTTGTGACTAAAGTGCAAATTGCAACTGTATAAATACATAAAAACACAAATCACATAATGCAGTGACTAGATGTGAATGATAGATATAAATCACACAACTAGCAGTGGTAACAGTTCATTGAAAACAGTCCGTGCATCAAACATCTTCATGTGCAAAATCATGCAGAGAGTGCTTGGTGAAGGGTGCTGTATACAAGGTGCACCGTAAATCTTCACAGTGGGACCACACACCACCACCGGTCACTCTATATGCTCACCTCCATCTGCGACCCCTAATGGGCCAAGTGGCACATTCCCCTTAGGAGCAATATCCTAACGCACAATGCAGGTGAGGCTCCAGTTGCAGGTTGATCTGAATAATATGTGAAAGCAAGAAGGGGCTACATAGTGATTAATCCTTAAAACATGGTATTTATTAAAAAGTACAAACAACTCACATGTAGGAGTGTACTAGCTCCGGTACACTCGGGCAATACACTTGAATCTAGTAAGACACCATCCCTGGACACGCTGACAGTATTCGGCTCCTGGTATCCCCAGTGCACAAACTGGCGTTCCGTGGTGCGTCCTGACATCACAGGCTCTTCCCCGACGCATTTCATGTTTGCGAATTGATAGTCGCGTGCGTGTGAAGAAACGTGTCAGGTAGGAGCCTGTGACGTCAGGACGCACCACGGAACGCCGGTGGAAAAAAATCACTTTTTTGAATTAAATAAGACAACAGTAAAGTTAGCCCAATTTTTCCATATTGTGAAAGATAATGTTACGCCGAATAAATTTATACCCAACATGTCATGCTTCAAAATTGCGCCCACTCGCGGAATGACGACAAACTTTGGCTCTTAAAAATCTCTATTGGCGATGTTTAAAAATTTCTACAGGTTACCAGTTTTGAGTTACAGAGGAGTTCTAGTGCTATAAATATTGCTCTCGCTCCAACGATCGCAGCGATACATCACGTGTGGTTTGAACACCGCTTTAATATGCGGTAGGGACTTACGTACTTTTTATTTTTACGCTGTCCTTTAAAAAAAAAAAATGGAGTCAATTTTTTTCCTATTACAAGGAATGTAAACATGCCAGGACCTCTTTTAACCACTTGCCGACCGGCGGCAAAGTGGCTCGATATCGCAAACTACCCACGATGCCCCCCCGCAGTGAAAGAACGGAGGTCCGTGTAAGTAAACACGGATCTCTGTTCTGTTAGAGGGGGAAGTGCGGTGATCACAGGCTTCCTCTATATGGAAGCCGTGATCACCCCCTTCCCCCAGCCAGGCCAGCCCACATACAGTTAGAACACGCCCAGGGAACACAGATAACCCTTAGAGCGCCCCCTGCAGGTTAACCCCTTCACTGCCAATGGCATTTACACAGTAATCAGTGCATTTTTATAGCACTGATCGCTGTATAAATGCCATTGGTCCCAAGAAAAGTGTCAGAATGGTCCGACATGTCCGCTGCCATATCGCAGTACCACTAAAAATCGCAGATCGCCGACATTACTAGTAAAAAATTAAAAAAAAATAAAAACCCCAGAAATGAATTCTCATCATCCGTAAACGCGGCAACTTTTGCGCAAATCAATCAATAAATGCCGATTGCAATTTTTTTTTTTTTACCAAAAATATGAGGAAGAATATAAATCGGCCAAAACCGATGGAAAAAAATGTTTTTTTATATATTTTTTTTGGATTTGTATTTTAGCAAACAGTAAGAAATTTGTTTTTTTTTGCAAAATTATCGCTCTGCTTTTGTTTATAGCGGCGATCAGAAATGATGCAGAGGTGATCAAATACCACCAAAAGAAAGCTCTATTTGTGGGAAAAAAGGACGCAAATTTAGTTTGGGTACAACGTCGCATGACTGCGCAATTGTCAGTTAAAGCGATGCAGTGCCAAATCGCAAAAAGCGCTCTGGTCCTAAAGTGTGAAATCCTTCCGGGGCTGAAGTAGTTAAATATGAGATCTGGGGTCAAAAAGACCTCAGAGCTCATATTTACACAAAAAAAAATATATATATATATATATATTTTTTCTCCTTTAAGACCTATGGGTGGAACGGATGTTTGAAGTTGCTACCACCCTGCAATGCTATGGAGCCGAGTGGGCGGCATCTTCCGGTCACTCGGCTCCCAGGCATGGACAGAGCAGGACGCAATCGTCTCCGCTGCTACCGGCGGGTCCGGTAAGCGCCGGAGATAATGGAAAAGTCAGATTTAATCCGAAAGCGGACCGCCTGCCGTTTTTAAAAATAGCGGGGTTATGGTAGCTATCTGCTACCATAGTAACATTATTCAGGGGCAAAGAGCCGACGTATATATACAGTGGGTGGTCTGGAAGTGGGAGTGCTACTAATCTCAGCTTGTTACCTTTATTAAAAAAACTGTCCACAGAAGCAATCAATCAATCAGATTCCAGTCTCTCCACCATGGCCAAGACGAAAGAGCTGTCTAAGGATGTCAGAGACAAGATTGTAGACCTACACTAGGCTGGAATGGGCTTCAAGACCGTCGCCAAACAACTTGATGAGAGGATGACAACAGTTGGTGCGATTATTTGCAAATGGAAGAAACCCAAAATAACTGTCAATCTCCCTTGGTCTGGGGCTCCATCCAGGATCTCACCTTGTGGAGTTTCAATGATCATGAGAACGCTGAGGAATCGGCCCAGAACTACACAGGAGTATCTTGTCAATGATCTCAAGGCAGCTTGGACACAGAAAACAATTGTTAACACACTACGCTGTGAAGGACTGAAATCCTGCAGTGGCCACAAGGTCCCCCTACTCAAGAAAGCACATGTACAGGTCCGTCTGAAGTTTGTTAATGAACATCTGAATGATTCGGAGCAGAACTAGGTGAAATGTTGTGATCAGATGAGACCAAAATCAAGATCTTTGGCATCAACTAGCCGTGTTTGGAGGAGGAGGAATGCTGCCTATGACCCCAAAAACACCATCTCCACCGTCAAACATGGAGGTGGAATCATTATGCTTTGGGGGTGTTTTTCTGTTAAGGGGACAAGACAACTTCACTGCATCAAAGGGAGGATGGATGGGGCCATGTACCATCAAATCTTGAGTGAGAACCTCCTTCCCTCAGCCAGGGCATTGAAAATGGGCCGTGGATGAGTATTCCAGCATGACCATGACCCAAAACACAAGGCCAAGGCAACAAAGGAATGGCTCAGGAAGAAGCACATTAAGGTTCTGGAGTGGCCTAGCCAGTCTCCAGACCTTAATCCCATGGAAAATATGTGGAGGGAGCTGAAGGTTTGAGTTACCAAACGTCAGCCTCGAAACCTTAATGACTTGGAGAGGATCTACAAAGAGGAGTGGGACAAAATCCCTGGATATTTTTGTTGTTATTCTGTCTCTCACTGTTAACATAAACCTACCATTAAAATTATAGACTGATCATTTCTTTGTCAGTGGGCAAAGGTACAAAATCAGCAGTGGATCAAATACTTTTTCCCTCACTGTAGTATAGAGTGCTCCTATAGCAAAGTAAAAAAACTTCTGCTTTTAGAATCACTTTAAATAATTTCCTTCTCCTGACTAGGACTACATGTCCCATGGGGCATTGCTCCTCACACCTTTACAAGTTCTCAGGCAGTTACTGACAATGTATGGATGGTGCATTGAGCTGTTTGTGTGCTGCACTGTGTATACTGACATGTATAGAGGGTGTACTAAGCTGCATGTGTGCTGCACTGTATTTTCTGATATGTAAACAAATAATGCATTCTGTATGCAGGCCAACTAATCAATTATGAAAACAGTTGACAACTATTTTCATAATCGATTATGTTGATTAGTTGTTTCAGCTCTAATGCAGGGACACAATTTTATTCTCCATGGTCTTTGCTTTCAGAAAACATACTGTATACTGTTTGGGAAGGTTTAACTACTCTTCAGACATTAAAAGTGCATTTTAACATGTGGGAAAAATAACCCTGCTAGACAAGTGAATAAAGGGTGGAAGGATGCCAAGTCACTGCTGGGTGGAGGAAGCAAGATGAGCTAAGCTACTGCTTGGTCACCTCACCTCAAAACAATATTTGCATCATAGCAAAGACATCTGTAATGTTGGCATCTCCGTGAGTGCGAGAATTTTGGGAACAACACTTTTGGCCTTGGAGATGCTAATTGGCTGCCAAAGGGCATACTGTGCCTACATATTAGGCTGATGGGTTAGTATGGTTTTTACTTCTTCATTCAGGGGGTCTTTTTCATTGGTTTACTCAGTGATACCTTTCGGACAGTTGAAATTAAATCTGATATCTAATTACAACTGCAAAGTGGCAGTAATTGTTGTGGATTTTTTTTTTCTGCCAAGGTCATTGAAACTTTTGGGTTGCCTATCAATGATTTTGCATGCTTGCCAGATGATAAAAGAATTCAACATGTTAGGTAAGAGTTTCAGTTTTATTGTCTGCTGTGTTTGCATTTTCAGTTAAACATTTTTTCATTACTGATACTTTTGCACTTATCTTAGACCCCTTTCACACTGAGGCAATTTTCAGGCGTTTTAGCGCTAAAAATAACAGCTATAAAGCGCCTGAAAACTGCCTCTCCTGCCACCCTAGTGTGAAAGCCAGAGTGCTTTCACACTGGGGTGGTGCCCTTGCAGGATAGGAAAAAAAGTCCTGCAAGCAGCATCTTTAGGGCGGTTTGGAAGCGCTGTATACAGTGCTCCTAAACCTCCCCTGCCCATTGAAATGAATGGGCAGCGCTTCCGAAGCTCCTGAAAAGCATTTCGGAAGCGCCACAACACGGGCACTTTTAACCCCTTGTTAACCCCTTCTCGAGGGTTAAAAGTGTTTCGATAGCAGCTGAAAAGCACTGCTAAAACTAGTGGCACTTTGCCGCTAATGCTCAGGCGGCCCCAATGTGAAAGTAGCCTTAAAGAAGAATTGTATTTTTTTTTTAAGTGAACAGTTGCAATACCGTAATTGCTGACTTTTAAAAATCAGGCACTTACCAGTGCCTACAGCTGAGTGCTGTCTTCCTATAGCCAGTTCTCCTTACCACTGCTGGTCCCTGGCGCCACCATCTTAAACGGGTGCTGACTGTGAACTGTTTTCACCCGGCTCTGCGTGAGTGATCTTGCAGCCTCCTGGTTCATGTGACGTGTCCCAGGATGCTGTTGGAGGGGTGGGGCAAGGCGTTACATCCTTGCCTAGGTGAGGATTGCTAAAGTGGAAGGCAGTACCGATAAAAATCATTACTTACCCCCCCTTTAAAAAACAAAAAGCTTGTAATTCATTAGGCGGCATTCACACTTGAGCGGTTTGTTTTCAGGCAGAAAGTCGCGCGATTTTTGCCGCGATTTTGTACAGATCAAAAGGTCACCAATGTAAAAAAGCAGAAAAACGCCTGTAATCTGCCTAAAAAGGAGCTCATGTACTTTTTTGAGCTTCAGGCGTTTTGCTTCAGGCGACAGAATGCTCAGATGTGAACAGAGGGCCATTGAAATGAATGGGATTTTGTTTGTTGGGCGTTTTTGAGCTTCAGAGCTGAGCGTTTTACGAGCTGAAAAATGCTCAAGTGTGAACAGGGCCTTACAGGCCGGGGGAAGGCAACACACCAGTGATACCTCATTTTTTGAGAGAAGGGAAAAAAGTGTGTGTGTTTTTTTTTTTTTTGTTGTCCTTTCTGCTGGTTCTACTGAACTGAAAGTTTTTTGATTTGTCTAATATTGGTTGTCCAACTAAAGAGAATGTGTGTAGAATTTCCCAATCTTAAATCATTATAGTGCAGGATTACCCCTGGGGAATTGGTGTGTGTGCAGCTATTACTTGTACTCCTTTCATGTCACCTGAGTTTCAGACTGTAAGGTCCTCAAGAGAGGCTGGCCTGTCTCCTGCCAGAGTCCAGGGGTAGTAGCTGACACAGGCTGAACTGCTGGAAGAAGGTAAAACTGTCAGTTATCAAAGGCCTTTGTTTTTTTTGTTTTTTTACATGAAATCTTGACAGCAGTTTTCCTTATTGGCATTGAGCCATGGTTCACGTAGGAGCAATGCAGGAACCAGCGCGATTATAGAGCCGGTTCCCGCATCGCTCCTCTCCCACAGGCAGTCCACACTGCTTTCTGCAAATGGCTGGCTGGTGTCATTACAAAGGTAATGACACCCCCAGTTTTCTATTTGAATTGCTGTTCTTAAAGTGAAACTAAACCCACTACCCACCAAGGACTATGCCATCCTAGCTTCTGTTTTTTTTTTTTTAATCAGAAAGATTTATGGAATAATAGATCAAATAAATATTAATCTAATACAAACTGAGTCTCTCTCTGAGTGTCTCAACGTACAGTTGTGTAGACTAAAAATTACAACATTACAGCATTAGATAGGGAAATGATGCATTACATTTTGGAGTACAAATAACGTCATAAAAACAATGCAGGTTGTCATTATAATGATAACTTGGGTAGCAGGAGGTAAGAGGAACCCAGGCTATGCATTGCAGATCCAGTTCTTCTCAGTTGGGTGAAGAGGGAGGTAGGAGTGCAAAGATAATTTCTGTACATTATAGGTTGAAAGAAGCTTATAGCTCCCTGGAAGGAAAGGGCAAAGTCCAGCAATCTCCTGCAATCTCCAGCTCTCCCTGGGCCACTTCCCCTGCCCAGATCAAAATAATGACAATTTAGTCAGGCCTGATGAAAAGTGCAGGCCTGACTAAATTTTGCCTCTCCTAGCAAAAAACCCACTACAAAAGCACCTATCACTATGGGGGCGCTACAGATATACATATACACGCGCGCACAGGATTAAGTCCTTGGTACACAGAGAAGGGTTGGCACAGCAGGGCGGTAAATCCTTGGCACAGGGATTAAGTCCTTGGCACATAGGGCAGTAAGTCCTCAAAACAGGCAGGGCACAGGGGGAGTAAGTCCTTGGCACATCCAGGATACAGGCCAGTACACATGGCAGTAATTGGGTACAGAAGGAACATACTCCAGACCCATAGGTCAATGATCCAGGAACAGTGAGTAGCAGGCCACAAGCTGGTACAGCAGAGTCTAGAATCCTAATCCAGGCACAATGACGTACAGCAATAGGCACAGCAAGGGTTCAGGGACTCACCAGTCAATGGTTGCCTCAGTGGGGGAAGTCCAGGCTGAGTGGCAGGGGAAAGGAGGTCCAGAGGGCAGATGTCCTTCACAAACCCATCGCAGGTCCACTGAGGGCTGTGTCCTGGCTTCAGCTGCATTTGAAGCAAGAGCCAATAAAGTCGAACAGAACTAAAGGCCCAAAAATGCAGAAAGCAAAATCTGTCTCAGCAGTTCCTGTATTTTCTAGTCTCCTAAGTAGACTGGCAGCCATGCTCTTCTCTGTCCAACATTGAAGTATATTCATTGTTATATGTGCCACTTTGAATCCAGCCACACACGTTTCAACGCAGATGCGTCTACTGCTATCCTCAAGCAGGATACAATAATTTATGCACTCCTTACTGAGGGAGCGACAAGTCCTTCCCCCTGAGGGGACACAGGAACTCCAAAACCAAATTATGCAGATAGGTTGACTGTGTTGCACGTTGCACGTTAGAGATTTGTCAATTTTATAAAACAAAGTAAAAATTGAAAAAACGAAATTTCTCCTATCGTTCACTGACAAACGCAGCTCTCCATTACGTGTGGGGTTTATGCTGGTCTCACTAGGAGTTAACTAGGCAGGGAAAAGAAACAGCTGGCCCCTCCCATGGGGCCGTCCTCTCTTCCCACATAAACCCCCTCCATAGCATAGCTCACCAGTCTAAATGCCTAGTTTGCAAGGAGTTGACCTGACTTCCCTTTAGGGGAATTGCGGTCCTGTTTGTGACCATTCTTTTTATTTTATTTTATTTTCTTGTCTTCTATCAAGATTGATCTGCTATCAAGAAGTCGGTCGGGGCATGGAGAGTCCATGGGCTCTGTACTTTCCCCCAACTGGCCGACTGATGCGAGCCAGTCCCGAAGTATGGGGACTCGCCGCATAGTGCCTGTTCCAAGCGGGTGGCCTGGGGTGATCCTCACCTACGCCCAGCCCGAATGCGATTCGGTAGGGCGAACTCTGGCCTGCAGCGTGCCGTCCAGGCAGGGGCGGAAAGTCTGCGACTGGGTGGCTACCCATGGCGCTCACGGAGTGGAGAGTGAGAGTTCCGCCCTTCCCCCCTTTGCAGGGGCGGAAGGGGGACCGATGAAAGAAAAAAAAAAAAGTTTTTTTCTTTTTTGTCTGGGTAGCCGCCGGCAGGGGCGCGTGGAGCTCCTGCCCCCCCTTCACACCCCCCTAACCCCCCACAGCACCCCGTCCGTCTGCGCCGTCATTTTCATTTTCGACGCCATTTTGCCGTAGTCGCAGACATATCTGGCCTATGGGGCTTTCCCTCTAGCGCTCAGAGCGGCCGTTTGTGGTACTGCAAGTCTCTGTACAGGGGGTTTCGACCTCTAGTGTCTAACGGTGGGCATTTTGACCACATGTCTCTGCAAAAAACGTGTGTACAGCGTTTTCCCTTCTCTGTGGAGCGGTGGTGATCGGACGGCGCGGCTCTTCTGACGGTCCTCTGGGGTTACCGGCAGCAAAAAAAACAGCAAGTAACAGCTGGGCTCCCCTGTGGGTGTTGGTGACGGCAGGTGCAGTCCTCCTGGGTTCCCTGGTGCGCTGTGGGGTGGTGGTGTGCTACAGTGTGGGGGTGCCTCATCCTCTTTAGTACCACGGTGTGTCACTGAGAGGGGTCTGGGGGCAAAAGCAATGGCAGATTACACTGCTGAACCTGCTGAGGAGGCATCATTGGTGGCGCAATCTGCGCAAGGGGCTTTTTTGGACCAGCTACGGGCGGTCTTTAGTGAATTTCTTCCCAGGGCGGAGGTCGCACAGAAGGTGGCTTTCCTAGTAGCCATCACCTCCGCCAGACAGGTGTCTGAATTAGCAGCACTCTCGTGCAAGTCTCCCTACTTAGTCCTGCATAAGGATAAGGCGGTCTTGCGACCCTCTCCTTCCTTTCTTCCTTGGTTTCTTCCTTTAACATTAATGAAGATATTGTCCTTCCTTCATTGTGCCCTCGTCCATCGCACCCAAAATAAATAGAATTGCATGCCTTGGACGTAGTGAGGGCCTTAAGAGTGTACTTGTCTGCTACAGCTTCTTTTCGAAAAGCTAATGCTCTGTTTGTGCTGCCTGAGGGTCCGCGCAAAGGTTTGGCAGCCTCGTCGGCTACGGTCTCTCGTTGGATCAGACAGACCGTGACCCATGCATATTATGTTTGGGGCAAGGTTCCCCCTTTTCCGGTCATGGCTCATTCTACCCGGGCTGTTAGCACTTCCTGGGCTTTTAGACACCAGGTCTCGGTGTCACAGGTGTGCAAGGCGGCCACTAGGCCTCGGTTCACACTTTCACTAAGTTTTATAAAGTTGATGTGTTTGCATCTTCGGATGCTGCTTTTGGCCGCAAAGTTTTGCAGTCGGCAGTGTAGGCGCGTCTGGCGCCTCCTTAGAGGTTATGTTGGGCACTGTTGTTAGCGTTTACCCACCCCTCCTTTTGACACAGCTTGGGGACATCCCCACACGTAATGGAGAGCTGCGTCTGTCAGTGAACGATAGGAGAAAAAGGGATTTTATTAAAACTTACCGTAAAATCCTTTTCTCCGAGTTCACTGACAGACGCAGCACCCACCTCTCTGTGCTCTGTTCTTGTACGGCTTGTGTACGAACTGGTGAGCTATGCTATGGAGGGGGTTTATGTGGGAAGAGAGGACGGCCCCATGGGAGGGGCCAGCTGTTTCTTTTCCCTGCCTAGTTAACTCTTAGTGAGACCAGCATAAACCCCACACGTAATGGAGAGCTGCGTCTGTCAGTGAACTCGGAGAAAAGGATTTTACGGTAAGTTTTAATAAAATCCTTTTATTTCTGACCTACGTCACAAGGGGATTGACACAACCCCCCCAAAAAAATGCATGATCAGGTCCTGTGGAGGGGGGGAGGGTTGGGCTCTTCACCACAACCTTGGCCAGTGGACATCTATTATATACAATGGGGCAGGGGGGAACCATACTTTTGATGGGTCATCAAGCATCATGATTGCCATGGGTTTTTTTTTTTTTTTTTAAATCAGATTTTATTTAAATAAATTGTTATACAGTTACACCATTAAGACAAACCGCCACAGCGCACACAAGACATAACCAAGAGAGAAAAAATAATACATAATATTTAAACCAGAGTAAATAAAAAAATACCCCCACAAAAATTGTCATGACTCACTGAACAAGGCTATTGACTATTGATTTCGAAGGAAGAACTTTTTTGGGATAGATCAAGATGTAGCTATAGATCTATATAATACAGTAAAACCTGGGATTGCAAACATAATTTGTTCTGGAAACAAACACGCTTGTAATCCAAGGCACTTGTATGTCAAAGGAAATTTTCCCTTAAGAAATAATGGAAACTCAGAGGATTCGTTCCACAGCCATTTATTCATAAGTCTTTCAGTTTATTTATAAAATATTATAGCAATGTGATAGGTTGTGTAACCATAAAATGTCTAATCCACAAATGGCAGCTTCCACAAAGCAAAATCCATCAGGAGCTACAGAGTATAAAAGAGAAGAGAGGCGCCTTTAAGTGTAGCAATATGGTTAATCATCAACTATGTGAGTTGCTAAATGTTGTATCTTCATTAAATGTAACCATATTGCTACACTTAGAGGCGCCTCTCTTCTCTTTTATACTCAGTTGTGACGTGACACTAATTTTATATCAAGTCAAAATGTATTTTTTAAATGTTGCTTGTCTTGCAAAACACTCTCAAACTAAGGTTTTACTGTGTGTGTGTGTGTGTAGTATTGTCAGGTCATCTGAGACCAGGTGACAGATGCACTCTGTGGGTGTTAGCTCACTGCTAAGGTAGTGAACCCTTCGGCTGACTGCTTCTGGTGGCGTTCAGGAAAGTGGGTACACTGACATGGATAGCCCAGCTCATGCTCACGGCTGTCTTCGGGTGCATAGAGAGGAAGAAGCAGGCAGGGCTAAGGGTATGTTAGGAAGGCATGCCAAGGCTCAGGGCAACAAGCAGACAGGATAGTCAGAACATGCTACAGGGGTATCAGGCAGGCAGGAATAGTCAAGAGAAAAGGCCAAGATTGGTAGACAGAAACAAACTAGAGCACATGGCAGGGAACACACACACAGGGAGCCTAGACACACTATTGCTCGGGCGAGGCTGGCATGTACTACACGGGGTAAAGTAGTCTTTCCTTTTGGAGGCTGGGGTGAAGCCATGTTGAAAGGAGATTACTTAAACATCCAGGTGTGAGCGCTCAGTCCCTAAGCTGAAACACAGAGCAGAGGGGTAAGCAGACAAACAGGATATGAACCATTACTGCAGATACATGATATACATATACACACACACACACAGTATATATATTTTTTATTATTATCGAGGAAGGACCTTGCTCAAATATTTGGGTGTCTTTTGCTTTATTAGTATTATTTTTTGTGAATGAGCTAGGGACACCTGCCAGTGTTGTGGGGAAGAGTCCCTTGTCGTCAAAAATATGAGCAAACATGAACAAAGCCTCGTGATTTTTTATATATATGACACACACACACACATATACATATAGTACATAGACGTCATTACCAAGTATAGGACAAACAGACGAATGGGGAGACGAGACACAAAGTCGAATCCCTGACTCGCGAGTGTGGACCTACAAATTCATTAGAGGAAAGTTGTACCGAAG